>OX451208.1:27642985-28095485 GCA_949628255.1 Macrophya alboannulata
AAGAACCATTATCATTGATAATAACTCGAATATTACTCACGACAATACACCTAAAGATTCTTTTTAATTTCCAAGAAAATTTAGTATTAAAAGAGAAATAACCGTTACCAATATTTTAGACATTAAGATCTGGGTAAAATAACTAATAAATAACAGTATTTCTCACCGTACGAAAAGTTGTAATAATCGTATAAGTAACATGAGTCTCCTGATCTTATTTCGCAGTTGAAAGGAATTGCATTTTAATTCGAAATTCAAATGGTAAGGAAAATTGGTAATTCATTACCCCAAAGGTGTTGCAACGGTATGGAATTTGTTCCTAATAATTTTATAACGAAAGTTACTATTGTCATAATATCCGATATATAATTCTTACCAATAAAATGTGGAAATTGTTGTCTGGGCCCCTTACTGCCCCAAGAAGAATGAGAAGGTAGTGAGGCTTTGTAATTCGACCTCTACAGAGAATACTCTGAAACTGGCTGATGGTAAGGTGTTGAAATTTATTTTTGATTCTGGTTCAGACTGCTCTCTTGTAGCAGAGAGTCTGGTAGAAAGGTTACCTGGTAAAAGGGAATTGATTTCTGAGCGGTTGAGAGGTATTGGGAATGGTTATGTAGATTGCCGTGAGCAGATCTCTTTGTTTGCCGAGTTAGATGGCATAAATGTTGAAATTGATTTGTATGTGGTACCGGACGAGAGTTTGCCTGCGAAGTTGATTCTAGGTAAAGAATTGTTAGCAAATGGTGTCTCAGTCACGTTGGACGGAACCATGGTTAAATTTGTAAAGGTAGACAAATTTGTTGGCTCATGTAATGTAGAAGTGGATATCAACGCTGTCGATTGTGACAAAGTTGCGATGAGAGAACCGCTGGTAGAGTTGTTGAAACTGTATGCGAAGCATATGAGCGTTGAGGCTCCGAAGGTCCGAGTAACATCTGGAAGTTTTGAGATTCGGTTGAAGGACGAGAATAAAATAGTGCAGAGAAGGCCTTACAAGCTAGGCATGGTAGAACGAGAGACCGTAAGAGGTTTGGTTAATAAAATGCTCGAGGCAGGAATCGTTCGGGAAAGTAGAAGCCCGTTTTCTAGTCCAATCATTTTAGTTAAGAAAAAGGATGGATCGGATAGATTATGTGTAGATTTCCGGGAATTGAATTCGAATACGGTAGCAGACCGTTATCCACTGCCGCTGATTCAAGATCAGCTAGATCGTTTGTCCGGTGCATACTATTTTTCGTCATTGGATATGACGGCTGGGTTCCATCAGACACCCGTTGAAAAGAATACGGTCGAGAAGCTTGCGTTCATTACACCTGACGGACAGTTTGAGTTTTTAACAATGCCATTTGGGTTGATGAATGCACCCTCTGTGTATCAGAGAGCCATTAATAACGCGTTGGGAGAATTGAGATTTTCGTTTGCGATTGTTTACTTAGATGATGTTCTTATACCTGCACTGAAAAAAATTTATTCTTAAAGCTAGTATAATATACTAAAACTTAGTATATTTCCCTCTAAAATAGACCGTAAGTATATTTTCTAATCTTTAGAGGAAAATCATTTAATGTACGCATACTAATGTTATTGCATACTAGGTTTAAGAATATCCTCTAATCTAAATTTAGTATGTCACATTCTTGAGGTATTTTCTTTCAAGATCCGTAATGAACGCATTCTAATTGAGAAGTCAATGAAATTACAGAAAATCATTTCATTTTTATTCTTTGTTTATGTTTAATAATGATATTTTATAATAATAGAATAATGAATATGCAGATATATATACACTCCTAACAAAAATTAGCGGGCCACCCAATTTTTGCTTCGAAAAATGTTCGATTTCAAAGTCTCGTAATTCGATAAAAAATTGGCTTAGCGAATCGTTCGTAGAAGCATTTCAAAGCTTGAAGCTTTATCTTTCAGATGCTTACTTTTGATTGCATTTATGTTTTTTTTGTCTTGAGTTATGGTTCCTTGAACCATCTCGTGTCAAATTTGTGTATCGATGTTCCAACTTCGAAACAACGCACGGGGTCGAACAGGATCGGAATTTTAATTTCAAGATAGTCATTTTGAAGCTTGGAATGTCCACTTCAAAAGCCTTTCTTTGAACTTGGTCTACGATTTTTTTTCATGGAGTTATGCGTTGCTGAAGCAAAAATGGTCTTTCAATTTTTGATCGCATCCCCTGGGCGAACGAGTTCTTGTATCGAGGTTCCCAAACATGGCTTTTGAAGCTCAAATCTTCATCTTTCTGAAACCTCATTGCAATTTTTATTCGGTGACGTTTTTAAGCCATGATCACCATCCAAACGAGACCCTCCGAACCGTGAAATGGAAATTCGAACTTTGACCTCAGGTAGGACACGCAAAAATAGCGACACAGGTGGCCCAAGATTACAACTTCAACTTTAAAGTGTTTTCTTCAAAACCATATCTTGGAATTTGCTCTACGATTTTTTTTCGTAAAGTTATTCGATTCTTAACACATATGGACGATTGAAACAGTACCTCCGGCATTAGCATTACTTAAAGTGTACCGCGTGGAGGTTGCCTGGTAGGATTTACACCTCGTGTGTAAGTGTGTGTGAGTTTGTGTGCGTACCAGAGATCAGGACCCCATGGTTCGTCACTACCACGGTATTTTGTGACTCCAAACCCTCTCTGGTACGTGTGTAAGTGTGAGTGTATTTGTGTGTGTGCGCGTATGTGAACCGACTTGCGGGTGATCTAAAGATGTTTGATGCAGATCACAATTAATAAGGCGTGTTTGCACCCCTTTGTTTAATCACTTCACGGCATCTTTCCGTCATATTGATGCAGCTCTGAATAAGATACTGCGGTATCCCATGCCAAATTTCGCGCAACGCCTGGCCCAGCTCAAGTAAATTTGCCGGTTGTACACGGCATTGTCTCAACCTTCGTCCAACCATATCCCACACGTGTTCGATTAGATTTAAATCGGGACTCATAGCCGGGTGGTCAAGGTGGTCAAATACAGCCCTTAAAATTGTATTGTACTGAAATTCACGAATACGGGGGTGACTCTGTAATGGTCTGGGGTGCAATTTCCATGCATGGTCGTACCGATCTCGTGATTATTCCACCACTTCAAGTAATGCTAATGCCGGTGGTACTGTTTCAATCGTCCGTATGTGTTAAAAGTCGAATAACTTTACGAAAAAAAATCGTAGAGCAAATTCCAAGATATGGTTTTGAAGAAAACACTTTAAAGTTGAAGTTTTAACCTTGGGCCACCTGTGCCGCTATTTTTGCGTGTGCTACCTGAGGTCAAAGTCCGAATTTCCATTTCACGGTTCGGAGGGTCTCGTTTGGATGGTGATCATGGCTTAAAAACGTCACCGAATAAAAATTGCAATGAGGTTTCAGAAAGATGAAGATTTGAGCTTCAAAAGCCATGTTTGGGAACCTCGATACGAGAACTCGTTCGCCCAGGGGATGCGATCAAAAATTGAAACACCATTTTTGCTTCAGCACCGCATAACACCATGAAAAAAAATCGTAGACCAAGTTCAAAAAGAGGCTTTCGAAGTGGACATTCCAAGCTTCAAAATGACTATCTTGAAATTAAAATTCCGATCCTGTTCGACCCCGTGCGTTGTTTTGAAGTTGGAACATCGATACACAAATTTGACACGAGATGGTTCAAGGAACCATAACTCAAGACAAAAAAAAACATAAATGCAATCAAAAGTAAGCATCTGAAAGATGAAGCTTCAAGCTTTAAAATGCTTCTACGAACGATTCGCTAAGTCAATTTTTTATCGAATTACGAGACTTTGAAATCGAACATTTTTCGAAGCAAAAATTGGGTGGCCCGCTAATTTTTGTTAGGAGTGTATATATATATATATATATATATATATATATATATATATATATATATATATATATATATATTTTTTTTTTTTACATATATTTTTCAGATGATACAGCTATTCTAATTTTTTTTAATGTTATAATAATTTATTCATATTATATTATTAATTTTATTCAATTATATCCAAGTCGCGCCTCGTATCCATACATGTACTTACAACACGTGTTTAAACGTAACGTATGTACACCCGTCTCCCCCTGTACGGCATTTACTAGGATAAAAAGAAATCAAATTTTCGTATGCAACGAAGAACCATTCGGCAGTTGGTCTCACCTCATAACAATGCAAATGTTCACTAAACCCAGAGGTGCTGAGACCTGAGAGAAGGAACCAGGCCTTTTGATGGACTTCTAATGGTTTGACAACCCACTTTATCACTGCGAATAACGGCAATTCATTTTCATAGTTTACCGCTAAAACCATATCACGCCGGTATAAAGTTCCACATATTTCAGCGTTTTCAACAATAATAGAATTTTCATAACCGGGCGGCAAAATATTTTGGAACTCATCAAAATAATTCAAATCTCTTAGGTGTTTCTCTAATTGATGGAATGAAACATCGTCAGGAAACCCCCTTTTTGCGAACACTCGTGCACACAACCCGAGGGTGTATCTTAAAGCAGTGGTCAAAGGGAGATTTTTACGAGATGTGTGAGCTCTCGCAGTTTGTTTTATGAAAGGTCTGTGCTTGCCTTCCATCCTCATGCACCACTTATGAATTATTGGACCAACCTGATTCATTATCCGGGGATAATGGAGCATGAAGTGATGTTTGGGTTTTAAAGTCTGGTTGAAAACGTTGCAATATATCTCATGATGCTCTGAGATTAGAGTTGTAAGATACGCAGTTGAATTTATTCGTACAAATGGGGCAGCGATAATATCCAATATCTCGGCAAGACAGAGATACAACTTCCAAAACTCGTTATTTTCAGGGACTAAATCTCCTATCATGAGCCCAAGATGACGAAAAAACAAATACATTTCAGAAGCAGACATTTTTAACTTATTATTTCGGAGATGTTCTACAGTGATGATGGAAAGTTTGTGTCCTGAGTCAAAGCCATAATCAAAGTTTTGAATACGGTCATTGAGTGTATCTAGAGAGAAGTACCCCTGACTAACGAGTTCTAACAAAACTACTGATAAATCATAGTGACAGACACCCTCAAAAAAATCGTGCATCAGGTCAAGTATAGCGTTAAGAATCACGTGATAAGAGCTCAGAATATTCCACATACTTTCTCTCTTTATTCCTGTCAAGGAGTGATCATTTAATTGAACGTCCTGAAGGTAGTTTTCTGTATTACGTAACAAGTGAACATTTTCTCTCGTGAGACGCTTCGTATCATTTCGATGCACTTTACAAAAACGACAAAAAAAATTCGCACTGAAAGACTCAACAAAACCTGATACTGTATGAATACCCAAATTATCTCCGAGTATACAAGCAAGTGCAAAGTAAATTTGATATTCGTTGTCATCTGTCTCCACAAGAATGCCATCTCTTTCTAAATCTCTGAGCTCGTTTAAAACTGGTCGAAAAGCTGCCTCGTTATCTACATTTCTGTCACTTGATAAAAATATAGATGCAACAAAAATGTTCTCTAGGCTTGAAGTTAGATGTTGTGGTATACATGGAATCTGATAATAAACTGCACCCAATTTGTGTTTTCCTGAATGGGAACCACATTGATTATCTGGTTCTGCATCATCGAAATACAAGAATAATGGAACTACCATACGATTTTCAAAGTGTGTTTCCTCGATGTGTCTCCACAGAGGACTCTGAATTATATTCGTAAATTCTCTACTAATTTTCAAATTTTCGATATTATTAAGAGTGTCCTTCAAAACTCCAGGCAACTCGAAAAACTGTTTTAGTACTTTTGTCATGGGAATGAATTGACCTGTCAATTCAATTGGAGTGAGAACGGCAACACCATTAATATATTTCACTTCTTCGTCTACTCCAATTACGTAGCGCTGGGGACGGATAAAAGCATCACTGCTTTCTAAAGCTTTAATTCTCTGATGCTCCGTGCTCAAGCCAGCGAAAGCATCCTGTATTGCATTGAACATTTCTGTCAAATCCTGTAAGTTCTCATTGTGCACATCTACCTCAGCCAAAAGTAACATAGTCTTTCGTTTGAGGACATCGAGAAACCCACTCGTAGTAAAATCAGACACTAGATTAATTATTTCTTGAATTTGTATTCGATTTAAAGTATTAAGTGAATACAGTTTAGCAGACAGAGCTAAAGCTGATTTGTATAAAGCACTTTTAAAATCAATAACAGTCATTTCATGATCATTTTGTGCTGGAACTTCATCGTCGGCGTCCACTTCTCTGACTTCTCCATCCTCAACAGCATCCACTTCCATGGCATCTGGATGGAAATTATCATTGTCTCCTGGAGGATTTTCTCTCTCAGGTGCATTTTATTCAGATGCTCACGTAATGATTTGAGTGAACCGTACTCTCTGTCACAATTGCCACAACTGAAGGGGGATAAAATGCTGTGGGGATGGAGAAATCTGATATGGGTACAAAAGGCCGAGATACTGACTAGATCGATATTACAAATACTGCATGGGTATACCATGATGAAACCTGCTTAATTTATGAGAAGGCAAGCTCAAATACTTTCACTATCCCTGCTTTGATCGCAAAGAATTCAGAGAGCTTTGGACAGCTAAGACTCGGCTGATATTAGCATCCTCGGGCAAATATAACTCATAAAAGAATCTTTGGATGAATAACCAAACTGCTTGAGATTCTACAGGATAGGCAGCATCCAGAGCCTGAAATGCCTTGGAGCAAGTGTCAACAGCTGCAAGAGGAGTTCTTAGCTTGTATCTGATGTTGTCGATTTGTACGTATGATGCAGTTACAGCTGCTATAGTGGGTCCTACAAAGACCAGGAGGGGCTGTAGTCTTAATCCTCGAGAATTTAAACTCTTCCGATAATTTCGAATTTCTCTTGGCAAGTCTCCAGGAATCTGCACCGACAATAATACAAGAAGGATAACTTATGACATAGCATGCAATAACATGAAAACATTGAAAGTCCCAATGAAGTAGGTATCAATTAAATTCAGAGTATCATTGACAATAATACCTTTACATGTAGCATGAAGGATTTTCGCGCTTCTAGAATTGAAGGAACTTTCGAACTACCCTTCCCTCGGCCTCTCTTACAACACAGAGTTACTAAGAGATGTAGTATAGTCACGTCTTGTGCAGCTATAGACAAAAAAAAATCATAAGACAAGGGTTGAAAGCAAATAATGATGACGTATTTAATCTTTAACCAAGGCTAAAGAATAGTAGATTTTTTTCAGCATAGACGCTGTGTGATAAAATATAAATATGCGGCATAGAGATGGTGTGCAAGTCATATGGGTGTACTAGGTAAAATCAAGACTTATGAACAGGTCACAATTTTCAGAAGCAAACATACATTCAGGAATTCCTGTTAAGCTGTCCAACAAAATCTGGGTTTCCAAATCTGATTTAGACAACTCCTTGGTAGCCAAATCTACGATCAGGTTCTTGTAGTTGTCCCATTTGGCCAGCAACCCATTGTCTTTACCTGGATACAGTTCGGAAAAATCTTGGCATATCTGAAAGTATTGATTAGTAGAATAACACATTACACTTGTTAAGCCAGAACATATTCAGACATCACAATCAGCAATTCAAATCACCAGTAGGTAGCCATTCGGCGCGAGTAGAATCGACCACTCTTTGAAGTACTCATTGACTAGAGTATTTTCGTCGTCCTCGTCAGTCTGGGGTTCTCGCAAGGCTGATGATTGATCACACTGTTGCAGTCTTGTAGATCTCAAATATTTGAATCGCAATGCATGCGTTGTAGACCAACTTTTGATTATCTCTGGCCAAGAGTCTGTACATTGATGCTTGAGAACGTTGATGGCTGATCGAATAGTCCCATCATTCTTGTCAGTGCTTCCTGTATTTAAAAAGAAAATATAATGACATCGGTAGTACAAAATTTAAGACCAATCGATGAAACAAAAATTGCAACGTACCTAATAATTTTGCTGGTCTAACTAACTTGTCACTACGTCTGCCAGCAAATGTGATTTGGGCGTCGAGATTGCTTTTGTTTGATTTAGATATTGGTGCAGCATTCTGTTTTGTTAAAGTATATTTAACGTTCCTGACTTTATTTGGTAATTTACCAGTAGAATTTTTTCGTGCATCAACTGGCGGACAATAGTAAATTTCCTACAATATAAACGAGCACATAAAAACTCCAGAAGCCTCAATCTCAACTATGGTCCTTTGCACTAGGATACCTCTGGCAATAATGTTAGAAAAATCATGTTCTATCAATTACTCACAGGCTCTTCGTCGGGAAATAGCTTGCACAATTTCTCGGTTATAAGTTGATACTCTGCATGACTCGGGCTGCAATAGTTTAAAACAAGAAGCTACATGATTGTGTCTGTACCATACAATACAATAATATCAAGAAGGATAAAGTATTCAACTTACCTTTGGTTGATTTTCATCAGCTCTCGAACTAAAACTAGCACAATCGCCTGCCGGCCAGGCTCGGTAAAACAGCCATTTTTCCTATAATAAATCACTGCAGCTTCTGAAGTGAGATCATTCTCAAGTAATTTTTCGATATCCTAGACAACGGAAAAGCGAGTTGAATGAATATTCAAAGACGAAGACAGCATAAAAACAAACGGGTTTGGGCTGACTATGAGCCAGCCTTTGAAACTAACACAATAACATACCAAGGAATTGAGGTTTTCCAGCCCTTTGGATGCTGATAAATGCTTAGACTGCAGACGGTCGGAATTACTGGAATATTTTCTCTTTCCTTGGGAATGATTACTATTAGTCTCAGTTGATGTAACTGATGATGCGAGAGAGGAGTGACTCGATGGTATCAACGCATCACTGTGGTTGTCTGCGAGTCTATCTGAGTCTTGATCGATATTGTCTTCCTATGTATGTACACACATGTAAAAAACCTTTTCATCTTTTATTTAAATGAGATGACACCCCCAAAACTTTTTGTGTTATTAAGTCTGTGTTGAGTAATATCTAATTGAACACTAAGTACCCACCACGGTTTTTACTGTCAGAACGGAGATCACTGACCCCTCATCATCAACAAAGATGGGCTGCGTGTTAGACGATTCTTGAAAAGTAACGGTAACAGCAGTTGCAGCAATGCCTGTGGATACCTTAGGTTGCAAAACTGCTCCAAATCCAGTTACAGTCTTATTAGTCTGTAATTTGCAATAGGCAAGAAGTGCAAAGTGAGTATATTGACAGTATAGGAATTACTATGCCTAGAAATCAAGATGAGGTGACTTGAATTAATGAGATCCTGATTTCTGTGTTTCAAGGAAAGATCCTGTAGTGAAAATGTTCCAAAAACAGATTTTCGATTTTTGAAATGAATAAAAAGAATTAGAATTGAAAAAAAGTGCTCTTTGAGATTGAGATATGCGGTGGCATGTGTATATTGCAACATATGAGAAACCTTCTGGGACAAAAGTTCAGTCGCATCAAACCTTTCGCAGTCGATGGCTGTGTAGAGGACTGTTAAAGATTCATCGTGTCTGAACTTTCATCGCAGAGGACACTTATGTTTTTAACACAATTTGTTTTTCTATTAGACCTGTTTTATTCATTTGAAAAAAAATTAAATTTTTTTGTTCATATGTTTACTAGGGTTTTTCTTTCATTAAAGGTAGAGACCCTATTGAAGTTTTTTTAGAATTGAAGATTGATTTTTAATTGACTAGAAAGAGTCAAGACAGCAACTCTTCTATACAATTCTTAGAGCCGTGAGCTTGCATTCACAGAAAACTTTTTAGCCCTCTGCGATGACAGTTTATGTGTAGCGAATCCCACAGTGTGATATATTTGAAGTCATCGGTGTGAAAAATTCCCTGCGCATAGACTTATGTCATTCAAATTTTCAATTCAACTCATCAAAAGTTCTAGTCCCTTCGTATTCCAGTAGGGTCTTTCCTCAGACTTATCCTATTATACCTCTTCCTGAACAGCTTTCAATGCTGCCCAACACTCTATGAAATCAGCCCTCGGGCCTACTTCTGGTATGAATTCTTTTATTAAGTCTTCATTGAGCCGTCGTACCCTGAGCAATGAATTTATTTTTTCACCTGCGTAACATAGTAAAATAGCTATTCAAAGTCACACTGTTAATGGGCTGTTAAGAATGTATACTGTGTCTATACTATGAAATCAAAGTTATGCAACAAGCGTAGCAACATCATAGACGTAGGGACTGCGTTATGCCTCAACGATACCTCTCCGCTTGTTGAATTACCTCAGTATCTTCCCATGTACAGTGAGCTTAATGTACAGTGTATGAAAAATTATTTAATCTATAAAAACAGGCCTACCACCGCGGTGTCAGCTTTTGGATTAGAACTTAACCCGTCAACTATAATTGTCCACTATACTGAAGCTCATCTAATTGCTCAAGTCATAAATTTCTATCTTATTTTGTTTTATGTCAAGAGTAATATTCTGAATTTTCTGAGAATTTTCCACTTTTATTTCAATGTTTGTTTCAATTATTATTTGTTTTTTTTTTTTTTTTACTTAAGCATTTTTATTTTAATTTTCAATACTCTGTTCGTCAGTGTAATCTTACTGAAAACCTGTAATCATTGTCACAAAAAAATTAATTTTTTCCAACAATGTAGAGTGAACGACAAAGCGTAGGCAGAAGAGTCGTATACGTACCAGGACATTTCGTGTCTGTGGGTCAGTCCGTCAGAGGAAATACGCTCAGCACTTAAGCCAAGGATACGGGCTGAAAATTTCCCCCAACGCACTGACCCGGATACATGAAACTTCCCGGTATAACCTACACGTAATTATTTCGAAGATTGTGAGAACACGTGCTTATATGACCTACCTTGCGGACATGAACAAACTTACAATTATAGATTTACTTACGTTTGAACACTTCCGTTAATTCGCTGAGTTGATTAACGTCAAGCCACTTAATTACTTCATCCATTGTTTGTTTGTTGAAAAATAACTTATGCACTGGTTATAGGACGCGGTACAATGCAGCCATATGCAAAATGCAACACGTTTGGGCGCGTTTAAGTAATCACGTGGTTATCGCGATAGATGGCATACTAACTTTAAGAGGATATTCTTCATACTCTAGAATTTCAGATGAAAATATACTGCACATTTAGAGGATTTGATAAGTACGTATGATTAGTATGTTACCATACTAGAAATAAGAATAAATTTTTTTCAGTGTGACAGAACTGAGCAAGAGGCTCTAGAGAGATTAAAAATCGTAATGTCGAAACTAGCCGAGAATGGATTCTCGTTTAATTTGAAGAAGTGTAAATTTTTGAAAACCGAGATTGATTACCTGGGGTACACTGTATCACATGCAGAGCTGAGGCCCAACCTTCGAAAAATCGAAGTCCTGGTGCAATCGCCCATCCCCCGAACGCAGACCCAGGTAAGGCAATTGTTGGGATTGGCATCATATTTTCGTAGATTCATACCGCGATTTTCACAGATAGCAGCTCCTCTTTATAAACTCACTCATTTCTCAATGAGAAATCCGGTTACAGAAAAGAATGTACTGAAGATAGTAAAAGACGACGCGAATAAGATAATCGAATTAACCGATGACTGGCTAATTGTAGCTCAACAAAAAGACGACGAAATAAAAACTTTGTACCGCGAAGTACTGGACGGATCGGAAAAAGCAAAGACGTACTCAATAAAAGACAAAATTTTGATGCGGACAATAGAAAGAAAATCGAAACAAATCACACTACCTATAGTGCCGCGACTGATGATATGGTCGCTCATACATCACGTACACACAAATATCTGCCACTTGGGCTGGGCAAAGACTCTAGATAAATTGTACGAACTGTATTGGTTTCCTCAGATGTCAAAGCGGGTTAAGAAATTTGTAGAGAACTGTATCTTATGTCAAACCTGAAAATCGGTATCAAGACCGACGCAAGCACAGCTGCATCCGATAGACAAGGTTGATATTCCATGGCATACGATTCACATAGACATATCCGGGAAATTATCAGGTCCCTCTGACAGAAAAGAATACGTTTTCGTAATTATAGACGGATTCACGAAATTCGTAACATTGAATTGGATAAATCGTTTAGACACAGAAACAGCGATTAATCAGGTAGAGAGACATTCGTTTACGTTTGGAGTTCCAAGACGAATTATTTGTAATCAAGGCGCAGGCTTTACGAATGCGCGATTTAAGTAATTTTGCGATGAAAAGAATATTCAGATTCACCTTATAGCTTCGGGAACGCCGAGAGCTAACGTCAAGTTGAGAGGGTCATGTCGACCATGAGAAATATGTTGTCTATAAGCAAAGCTCAGGGAAAAAAATGGCGAAATGAGTTGGGCAGAGTACAGCTTGCGATTAATTCGACTGTTCAGAAAACGATAGGGAAAAGTCCCGCGGAAGTTTTGTTTGGTGCGAAAATAAATTTAATTGAAATCGAACGCGTGAAGCATGATAGCGCAAAGACTGATAGTGTTGATTTGAGTGAGCTAAGGGCAGAGGCTGTAGGTAATATTACAGCAAAAGCCGTGAAAGAGAAGGAAAGGTTCGATAGAAAGAACAGACCGGTTAAGCCATTCGAAATTGGAGATTTTGTAATGGTGAGGAATAATGACAGGATAAAAACAAAGCTGGACGCAAAATATCGCGGTCCCATGGAAGTCGTTGCGGTGCTACCGAACGATAGGTATCTGGTTAAAAAAGTAGGCTCTGGTTTGAAAGGCCGTAATAGTATCAAGGTAGCTCATGATAAGCTGATCGCAGCTCCAGGAGCTGATGCAAGTCAGGATAGCTGTCTCGCGGAGAGCGAAGAAGATGAGAATTAGAATCGCGCTACGATTTGGGCGATTTGGTTTGGGAAATCGTAGTGATTTGTGGTCATGAGTGCAAACATGGGGTTTTGCCGAGATATTGTGCCCACGTGGGTTGGGGCAGGTAGTTGGTGAACCGACGCTGTCTGGTTCTGTTGGTGTCCGAATTCTGTTGAGAATTCGTAGAGAACATATAGTTCTGGTCAAGCCGGATTTAATAAAGAAATCCGAAGAGAGCATGGGACTCTGTTGATTGGTTGAGCCGGATGTAATAGAGAAATCCGAAGAGAGCAGAGGACTCTGTGTTGGATATCGTTGTTTCGATTCAAGAGTGCGGCTTTGGCTCTCGAAGCTCGCTGGACTTGATCACCCAGAATCTTCGAACCCAAAGTCTAAATGTAACTTGAGAATGATTCAGCAAGTCGCAATGGTTAGAACGTGTATGGATGCAAAGGTGCATGCCTACAGAGCTATTGTGAGTATGAGGCAATGGTCAGAACGTGTACGGATGCAAAGGGGCATGCCTACAGAGCTATTGCAAGTGAGAGGCGATGGTTAGAACGTGTGTGGATGCAAAGGGCATGCCTGCAGAGCTATCGCGAGTATGAGGTAATAGTTAGAACGTGTATGGATGCAAAGAGCATAGCTACAGAGCTATTGCGAGTTCAGGGCTATGGTTAGAAGATGTATGGATGTGTAAGACATGCCTGCAGAGCCATGGTTAGTGACAGGAACGATAGTTAGAACTTGTATGGGTGCGTGAGGCATACCTGCAGAGCTATCATCAGTGTAGGACAATGGTTAAAACGTGTACGGATGCGTAGGGCATGCCTGCAGAGCTATTGTCGGGAAAGGTCAATGGTTAGAACTTGTGAGGATGTGTGAGGCGTGCCCACAGAGCTATTGGTGCCTAGGTTGTAGAATTTGTTGAAATTCACTAATTGTTAGATACGTTGAAACTTACAGTGCGACTGTGAAGTACCGAGAGTAAAGATAGAGTGATACACGTGATTGCACACATGGTGCAGGGATAACTGAGATTTTGCCAAAGAATGGTGGCAGACCTGTATGGTCAGGAAAGCCGAACGTGAACTAATGTGTGTTCGTTCGATGTTTGTTTGATTGTTTCAGAAGTAAGTTAGATGGACTGACATTTGGCACTCGAGACGCGTGCTAGTCAGTATGGCCGTGTCGCGTCGCCGTGGATATTGAGGGTTGGACACAGCGCTCTCGGTATTCGGCCGATATTTATGCAGCCTTAAGTGGCAAGTGTCAAATGATCGGGGCCAGCCGGGGACGTGGCGCCAAGAAGGCCCCTGAGAAGAATCCACCCCGGTGGGAATGGGTGGTGCAAGTACCACGAGTGCGTTGTATCACGTAGAGGCCTAGACTTAGTCAAGTGGAGAAGGAGGGTTCTCTGGGCATTCCTTTTCGAGCATTGAAAGTAGCAACACGTATCTTTTTAAAAGGAAGGCTCTGCGTGATTCACCCCACTGCCATTGCCGTCGGGTTATTGTTAATTACAACGAAAACCATCATTTTTATTGGATCTTTCTAACGTAATAAACAGAACGTCTTGTAAGCTGTGTCACTGCGGCAGTCAGTGAGTTAATTAATAGTCTAGTTATTTTACCAATCAGATACGTGACTTACGCTTGGGCTTCTCGGTCCTGACGAACATAGTGAGTTTTACCCGAGCGTATTACCGTATCTGACATATATATCATAATTACCGAGAAATCAGTATTCAAGTTGGCGTGATTTAAAAATCTAAAAATGAAAACTATCCAACAATAATAATCCATAATACTCCATGCGTAAACCAATAATCAAGAATAAATATAACTAATTCCACTAAAATCGACAAAATCAGACATAACAGTCATTGTATATGATAAAACTTACATTTAGAAGCATGAGAGTATCCTGTAATTATGTTACTCCAGCGGTTGCGTGTCCATTTAGAAACAGCTCGAGGATTATAAGAAGTAATTTATATTTTTTTTTATCGTTTTCAGAGTCCATTGTTAAACTTTTCGTTAGGTTCATCTACATATAAAACTTGATAGAAAAAAAAAAAAAAAAAAAAACTCATGCTTGTATTTGTAAAATTTTTATAAAAAAAAAAGAGAATGTTGTTGTGAAAACGTGCAAATGTTGATGAATGTAATAGGAAATTAATAACACCTATATATCTAAGGAACAAAAGCGTTCAAGTAGATCTCATATAGCTTTTTTTTCATTCTTATAAAATCCTATACATTTATCTCGAATTCTGATAAAATTTGAGGTAATTACTCATACGTTTATCGGAAATCTTCATCAGTCATTATTTTAATATCAAAGGCGGAATGGTTAAACAAAAAATGGGTGAAATTCAATTATTTGAGTGGAACATAAAAGAAATATAATATACAAAATGTTAATGTTACTTACAGATTTTTCTACTTTCGCCATCTTAGTTTTCAATTTGTCTAACAGTAGTTCTCGTGTATTTTTTTTCCTCTGTTCTTCTTCGTACAAACGTTCCGCTTTCTCGGCCGGATTCCTTTGATCTAACTCTGATGCCGATTCCAAGTAATTCAACGGTGTATATGTGACTCGATGTGCAGTTCTTTTTTCTTGCAGTTGCTGTCTATTTTCTAGAAAAAGCAACGATTTTTATACAAAATCATTACCACGTTCTTATACCGTGAGCGCCAGGTGAAACGGGTCAGTGAAACGACGATGGCGCTAGCTTACTTGAGATTTAAAGGGAGAGCCAATACACTAAGAATATCCCTAGTTCCATATTTAATGGCGTTTGACGTCTACGCTTCGAAAGGCCTAGGGATATTTTCGCGATGGGAGTTAGTTCCCCTTATAAATTTCAAGAATGCTAGCGCCATCGTCATGTCACTGACCCGTTTCACCTGGCGCTCACGGTATATTTTACACAAAAATACATCACTTTACTGTACCTGCTTCAAAGATAACTTGGGCTTCTCTTAACTTATCTCTAACATGAACCTTCACTTTTTTTACTTTTATGCAAGATGATGAATCATTAGGCACTTGCGAACTTTCTATTGTATCAAAATTGAACTCTCCATCGCAGTATTTGACATAGAGCAACATATTCCTGATTCGTCAGGATACGATGGAACACTGAAGAAACGCTTTTCACTTATCTCCCGCAACGCTTTTCGTTTATACTATACCGCAACCGCTGCTGCTACACACCATACCGCTTCTGAATTCAGACTATCCGCGCGAGTTGCGATGTCACACCGGCGTCGCCGCACCGCCGCAACCGTCGCTCACACGTGCTCGTCAGCATGAGATCTACCGCATTGCGCGCGATAGAGCTACCCCGCCGTTTCGGAACAGTATAGCCGCACTATTCGCGCGAGAAAAATCTTAATAAATCTAATTAATTTTACGTAAATTACCGATAGATGTATCAGAAATGTCAGATGTATTATGGTATATTATACGTAAGTTGTCAAGAAACCGTAGGAAAGCAGCTTCAAATTTTTGCTATTTTAGTGACAGTGTTATTTCAGTGAAGATAGTTGAATGATTCAGTAAAAATTTCTTGAAACGATGTACAATTTACCAACATTTCTTCACATTTATTTCAGGCACTTATTCTTACTTGTTCTTGTAGAAATGATTAGGTATATAGACAGTAAAAAAAAACCGATTAAATTAATACAATTAACACATTCAAAAAAAAATTCTGACCGTTGTTACTAAAATTTTTTTCATAAATATGTCTTTATATTTACGTTAATTCACGGTTATTAGTTTTCATTTTATTATTGCTTCAATAGTTTGTTTTTAGATTATGTTGTATTATTAATCTAATTTTTCTATACTAAATTTTAATTTTAATAAAGTAAAAAAGAAACCTGATGTTTGCTGTTAGATTCACAACCCTTGTTATCTTTTAGGAAAAGCATTGCCTTTTTCTATAAGAAAGCTTTCTTTCACATTTAATTTTAATGATTTTTATATGTTTATAAAAGAATTCTTCGTTCTTGTGAAATCTCATTGAATCAATAATACGTATCAGTTTTTTGCACCAGCAATTTCTTTAGAAAACGACTTGCACGTTTAATTTATTTCTCGTGTAATTTCCGATAAGGACACGTTAAATTTTTTGTTGAATTTACCTACAGATTCAAATAAAGAAACATTCTAGATAAAGCATTTAAAATACCATAAGATTTTTATCGTGAATTGCTGATGTATTCTGATAAGTGGATTTCTCAAGAAAAAGAATAAAAAACTTAATAATACCAATTACAATTTTACTGGTAAGTACTGATAAATCTGTAAAAGTAGTAAAAATAAGAGAATGAATGATTAATATAATAATTATCATTGATAACAAGCAATGATCAATATTAGAAGTAATAACCCTTACATTTTTTTTTTTTATTTCAATTGTTTTTCCTTGTAGATTCTCGAACAATTTAAGTGACGAAAAGTTCGAAGTTTTTACACAAGAAAAATCTCCTAACAACCAATTACGATTTTCAGAGCGGATAAAATTCAATTAAAATCTGATAAAAGTTTTAATCGGTAATATTTTTGTCTGATAAAACCTTTCCAAATTTTATGAGATTATACAAGTTCTTATAAGTTACTTTCAACAGGGGCGCATGTTTAGTAAAGCCGCGCCACTCTAGCCGTGTACTTGAGTGTTAAATTTGAAATTATCAATATCACTAATGGAAAGAAGGTGTACTGGATCTAGAATTCGAATTTCAAAAACAAGGAAATGGCCAACAGGGTGAAAAAAGTGGAAAAAGGGACTCAATTTAAAAAAAAGTGACAAAAAGTGACCTCTCTGAAAAAAAGTGACAAAAAGTGGAAAAGGTGACTCGCTGGCAGCCCTGCAAAAATAACAGTTCCCTGGGTACAGTCCTCTGTCATTTTATGATGCAGGGGACTATTCCATCTCCCAGGGGACTGATAGTATGTCGTTTCTTTTAGGTAATGCTGTACAATGCCGCCTAAAAAGAAGAATGAATTAACAAGAGAAGAAATATTACAACGGAAACGAATTGCAGAGCGTTTAAGGTACGAACGACTTAAAAATGATCCTGAAAAAGGAGAACAAATGAAAGAAGAAGAGCGTCGGAAATACCAGGCGAAGAAAGAAAAAGGCACAAGGAAATTAGTGAAGGATATGAATCGCCGTGAGCACAAGGCTGTGAAAAAAACTTGGAAGGAGCATTGCACAAACTATCGTGCTAAGAAAAAAGCTTTGATAGAGGTTACGAATAATTTTATTCGAGAAAATATGCCTGATTGGAAAATTGACCATCTACCGACAGTAAGATCTCCAGTAAGTGTTATAAATGATGCGAGAAGAAAACGTGCTAAAAAGATGCGCAAAAGAATTATCAGAGAGAAGGAGCTCAAGATTGCTCAATACAAAAAGAAATTTGAAAAGCTTAGAAAGAGACTACAACGGTTGAAAAAAGTTCGTAAAATGAAGAGTAATGTCGACACACCAAATACAAAACTGCAAAAAATGTGTGATATACCAGAGACTCAAAAAATCGTCGTTAAGAAGGCGTTATTTGGAGAAGTGATCAATGAGCAATTGAAAGAAAATTATGGTCAATTAAAAACCTTCAAAGGAAAAAACATTCTTGGAAAAGTTGTTTCTGGTAAATTAGTGATTAAATACAAGCTATGGAGAAGCGAAGACAGTGCTTTATCTTACAAGAGAACGCAGAAATCCGCACGTCAGTCATCTTTAGTACCTCCTAAACAGATTCGTGGAGACAGAGTTCCAGACAAATGTGTCACTGCAGTGCAAAAATTTTATGAAAACCATGACAACAGCAGAATTGGTACAGGAAAACGCGAATGTGTGACCAGAAAGGGAATGAAAAAACAAAAAAAGATACCTATTGGATTCAATCACCAACTTATACCGAGATGTTTTCTTGAAACTGTACGGTCGACAGCGCACGCGTCAAATAATTCGACGTGATTGGTCGGCGGGATCATCCCGCGGCGATATTTTACCCTGTGAGGCAGGGGAGCCAACTTGCATAAAATTGGGCGAGAGCTGTCAAACTCGCGCGCGCAAAATAGCGAGTTGAGGTTATGTTATTTATTTTAGTTCATCGTAAATTATGAAAGAAAAATAGCATCAACCGGCAGTTTGTAATAACGAGGTTGATATCAAAAGATGATTAAATTAACGCAATGATAGATTTCTTGAAAAAACTAAAATCATTTGTTAGAAATAATTAGCTGAGAATTATTCATAGAGAGAAAAAATCTAAAATTGAATCCTGCGTCATTATCGAGTGGCGGTCTGGATAAACCTAGGCAGGTTGATAAAAGAAAACGTTCATTGTAAAAAGATTCTTTATTCACATGAAATAAAAAATAAATTAATCGTTGAAACCCAGTCGAAAGTAGCTCCGGAGTACATTCGTCGTCACAGTGCAGTGCTTCGAAAGCCAGTAATCAGTGTCGATGAACATGAAATGAGAAAGAAAATTACTTAGTAACAAGGAATCAAAAAAATTATTCAGTATAAAGATGAACGCCATACTCACTTTACCACTCTTAAGGCGAAGTGAAACGTTTCAAGGCCACGGCCGGGTCCCCTTCACTGCGGTAAGGCAGAGGTTCCCAACGTTTGGTACCTCTGCATACCGCCAGATGGCGCGACACACGTCTTCTGACCGACCTCAATAGTAGAAACTCGGTTAGACGACGTCTGCTACACCTATGTATACGTTGGCTCACTATTATATTTGTCCAAATAAATAGTGAGCCACTAGGAAACCATTCATGCACATTACCGTACATAAATACTCGCGATGATTTCGCGGCGGTGTTCATAAGCACCGAATTGCATGCAAACAATTACACTGAATGATAACCCGAACAAATCGAGAATTATTTATGTACATACATCATTTGTACCAACACTATGTTCAACAAACGTCGCTGTGCTTAGCAACAAAAGTTGCTTATCCTCGTTCTTATGCCGGGCGGTTACGGAGTGGAAATTAATTCACTATAATATTTCTAACACAAAATTAGATATGAATAATAAACACAAAGAAAATCCTTTGTCAGGATTCTCTTCGGTGTGACGAGCAACTTTACTTGTCGTCTTCGCTCTTTATAGAACGTTGAATCTAAATGAAAACTAATTCACTATGATATTTCTAACATAAAGTTAGACTTGAATAATAAACACAGAGAAAATCTTTTGTCAGGATTCTCTTCGGTGTGACGAGCAACTTTACTTGTCGTCTTCGCTCTTTATATAGAACATTGAATCTGAATGAAAAATAATTCACCATTATATTTCTAACATAAAATTAGACATGAATAGTAGATACGAAGCAGATCCTTTATCAGAATCCTCATCGCTGTGACGAGCAACTTTACTTGTCGTCCTCGCTCTTTATAGAGCGGTATGCTTCAGTAAAATAATTTACTATAATATTTCTAACACGAAATTAGACTTGAATATACAGAGAAAAACCTTTGTCAGGATTCTCTTTGGTGCCACGAGCAACTTTACTTGTCGTGCTTGCTCTTTTTAGAGCGGAATGCTTCAGTAAAAATTAATTCAGCATTATATTTCTAACATAAAATTAGACATGAATAATAGACAGAAGAAAATCCTTTATCAGAATCCTCATCGCTGTGACGAGCAACTTTACTTGTCGTCCTCGCTCTTTATAGAGCGGTATGCTTCAGTAAAATAATTTACCATAATATTTCTAACACGAAATTAGACTTGAATATACAGAGAGTCCTTTGTCAGGATACTCTTTGGTGCCACGAGCAACTTTACTTGTCGTCTTCGCTCTTTATATAGAAGATTGAATCTAAATGAAAAATAATTCACCATTATATTTCTAACATAAAATTAGACATGAATAATAGATACGAAGCAGATCCTTTATCAGAATCCTCATCGCTGTGACGAGCAACTTTACTTGTCGTCCTCGCTCTTTTCAGAGCGGTATTCTTCAGTAAAAATAATTTACTATAATATTTCTAACACGAAATTAGACTTGAATATACAGAGAAAAACCTTTGTCAGGATTCTCTTTGGTGCCACGAGCAACTTTACTTGTCGTGCTTGCTCTTTTTAGAGCGGAATGCTTCAGTAAAAATTAATTCAGCATTATATTTCTAACATAAAATTAGACATGAATAATAGACAGAAGAAAATCCTTTATCAGAATCTTCATCGCTGTGACGAGCAACTTTACTTGTCGTCCTCGCTCTTTATAGAGCGGTATGCTTCAGTAAAATAATTTACCATAATATTTCTAACACGAAATTAGACTTGAATATACAGAGAAAGTCCTTTGTCAGGAAACTCTTTGGTGCCACGAGCAACTTTACTTGTCGTCTTCGCTCTTTATATAGAACATTGAATCTAAATGAAAAATAATTCACCATTATATTTCTAACATAAAATTAGACATGAATAATAGATACGAAGCAGATCCTTTATCAGAATCCTCATCGCTGTGACGAGCAACTTTACTTGTCGTCCTCGCTCTTTTTAGAGCGGTATGCTTCAGTAAAAATAATTTACTATAATATTTCTAACACGAAATTAGATATGAAAAATAAATACAAAGAAAATCCTTTATCAGAATCTTCATCGCTGTGACGAGCAACTTTACTTGTCGTCCTCGCTCTTTTCAGAGCGGTATGCTCCAGTAAAAATTAATTCACTATAATATTTCTAACGTCAAATTAGATATGAATAATAGATATGAAGAAAATCCATCAGAACTTTCATTGCTGTGACGAGGCAACTGTAGTAGTCTGCCTCGCTCTGGCGTAGAGTGGTAAATTTGAATGAAAATCAAATCACTAAATTATCACTAAAAGCAGATTAAAATAATAAAAATTAATAAGTGGGAATAGTGAATGCGCTGTATCGAGTTCCAGACATCCAGTCTAGCTGACTAGCAACAAGGGTTCGAATCAGAGTTGAGAAATCAATTTATAAATATAAGGTACTTACAGGTTGACATCTGGCGGAATCATAGAAGGAAAATATTCACTTCTGTTTTTTATTGTACGCATCAGCACGTTTTTAAACGTATTCGCAATGAATAAGTAGTACATGCTCGCGAAATTTTTTTGAGGTTAGATTGAGATCCGGCTGAATAAGATATACAATCACACGCGTAAATACTAGAAATAAATTCCGTAGAAATAACACCGAGCTCAGCTAACACATTACACACCTGCCCTGCTTGAAAACTTATCAATCAATTATTCTTTAATTATTATCTTGCACCACGTTTTGCACCAACAAGCTCTGACAGGTCTTCGCTAAGCGTCACGTGTTGCTATGGCACCTAGCGTCGGTTGGTGCGAACGAACACGAAGGCGGGAGAACCGCGTTTGTTGTAACATATAATCTCGTTGGTCGAGAACTATTCGACCAAAGATGAATAAGATGAATACTCTTATTTGATTTCATCCATGCTTTATAATTACAAATTTTCTAATTATTGTATTGTTATAGCAAAGTATTCTACGTTATAGGCAAAATTTTCAAGGCAGTAACGATGGTAAAATTTCGACGTAAAAAATTTATTCAACTCATCGGGGTAAATTATTTTGATATTTTGATATGAAACAAATTGATGGAAATCATCGAGAATTCAACAGCCTATTCCTACGACACAGAGAAGACTGAAATTTCTTCGCATTCATCATAAGGTTTTATCGGTACTGAAATTGGGATTCATTCGTCGCAGCAGAATAATATGCATTTTCGTTGAATATTTTTAAAACGACAATTTTTAAAAAACATCTAAAAATTATAGCCCAGTGAAAGATGAGTAATTAAGGCTTCCCGAATAATCATGTCGCGAATGACGCGCGAAAGATATCTAGTCAAACGCCATCGAATTTTAAATCGATAATACTTATTTTGACATACGTGACATCATATTTTATCAAGTTATTATGATTTTTATTTATAAAATAAATCAACACTCAGAAACATGACTAAAAAATTGGAGAACGAACATATTTCGTAAATTGTCTGTGTTCAAACGTTGCTTGCTAGAATTTTCGAAATGTACAACCAATCAACGCTTTAGAAAAATTTGCACACGCCATGCGATAAGGAATCGTCCTTAGAGTCATAGTGGGGAGAATAAGGCATAAATAGGGCCCACAGTATTGGGGAATGTACAAAAACAATTTAGTGACCGCAAAAGAAAGAGCTGCTCGAAGAGAAAAAATAAAAGAAGAAAAAAACGAAAATGTCTGAAGGCAAACGACCATCAGGTAAGTGTATCTTCTAAATATGTTATACAGATCGGGAGGTGTCGTTCAATAAAATATTCACTATTACATTTCCTTAGACGAAAACAATAAATTGTTTTTTTTTTCAATGTATTTCTTATTCACATGAAGATATCCGATTCTTCTGCCAAAGTATACATATCCAGCTGTGTATATTTCGTATAGATAAAAATATTAAAATCTTTTTCCGGTGAATTTTTATACGCACGAATGCATTCGATTCTTTTACCGAGTTGTATATTCCGCTGAGTATTTCGTATAGTTGAAAATATTAAATTCTTTTTTACATGTATTTCTTATTCGCATGAAGATATTCGATTCTTTTGCCGAAGTATGTATCCCGCTGTGTATTTCGTATAGATAAAAATATTAAATTCTTTTTTACGTGTATTTCTTATTCGCATGAAGATATTCGATTCTTTTGCCGAGTTATATATTCCGCTGTGTATTTCGTAGATAAAAATAATAAATTCTATTCGCGGTGAATTTTTATACGCATGAATGCATTCGATTCTTTTACCGAGTTGTAGGTATATTCCGCTGTGTATTTCGTATAGTTGAAAATATTAAATTCTTTTTTACATGTATTTCTTATTTGCATGAACATATTCGATTCTCTTGCCGAAGTATGTATCCCGCTGTGTATTTCGTATAGTTGAAAATATTAAATTCTTTTTTACGTGTATTTCTTATTCGCATGAAGATATTCGATTCTTTTGCCGAAGTATGTATCCCGCTGTGTATTTCGTATAGATAAAAATATTAAATTCTTTTTTACGTGTATTTCTTATTCGCATGAAGATATTCGATTCTTTTGCCGAGTTATATATTCCGCTGTGTATTTCGTAGATAAAAATAATAAATTCTATTCCCGGTGAATTTTTATACGCATGAATGCATTCGATTCTTTTACCGAGTTGTAGGTATATTCCGCTGTGTATTTCGTATAGTTGAAAATATTAAATTCTTTTTTACATGTATTTCTTATTTGCATGAACATATTCGATTCTCTTGCCGAAGTATGTATCCCGCTGTGTATTTCGTATAGTTGAAAATATTAAATTCTTTTTTACGTGTATTTCTTATTCGCATGAAGATATTCGATTCTTTTGCCGAAGTATGTATCCCGCTGTGTATTTCGTATAGATAAAAATATTAAATTCTTTTTTACGTGTATTTCTTATTCGCATGAAGATATTCGATTCTTTTGCCGAGTTATATATTCCGCTGTGTATTTCGTAGATAAAAATAATAAATTCTATTCCCGGTGAATTTTTATACGCATGAATGCATTCGATTCTTTTACCGAGTTGTAGGTATATTCCGCTGTGTATTTCGTATAGTTGAAAATATTAAATTCTTTTTTACATGTATTTCTTATTTGCATGAACATATTCGATTCTCTTGCCGAAGTATGTATCCCGCTGTGTATTTCGTATAGTTGAAAATATTAAATTCTTTTTTACGTGTATTTCTTATTCGCATGAAGATATTCGATTCTTTTGCCGAAGTATGTATCCCGCTGTGTATTTCGTATAGATAAAAATATTAAATTCTTTTTTACGTGTATTTCTTATTCGCATGAAGATATTCGATTCTTTTGCCGAGTTATATATTCCGCTGTGTATTTCGTAGATAAAAATAATAAATTCTATTCGCGGTGAATTTTTATACGCATGAATGCATTCGATTCTTTTACCGAGTTGTAGGTATATTCCGCTGTGTATTTCGTATAGTTGAAAATATTAAATTCTTTTTTACATGTATTTCTTATTTGCATGAACATATTCGATTCTCTTGCCGAAGTATGTATCCCGCTGTGTATTTCGTATAGTTGAAAATATTAAATTCTTTTTTACGTGTATTTCTTATTCGCATGAAGATATTCGATTCTTTTGCCGAAGTATGTATCCCGCTGTGTATTTCGTATAGATAAAAATATTAAATTCTTTTTTACGTGTATTTCTTATTCGCATGAAGATATTCGATTCTTTTGCCGAGTTATACATTCCGCTGTGTATTTCGTAGATAAAAATAATAAATTCTATTCCCGGTGAATTTTTATACGCATGAATGCATTCGATTCTTTTACCGAGTTGTATATTCCGCTGAGTATTTCGTATAGATAAAAATATTAAATTCTTTTTTACGTGTATTTCTTATTCGCATGAAGATATTCGATTCTTTTGCCGAGTTATATATTCCGCTGTGTATTTCGTAGATAAAAATAATAAATTCTATTCCCGGTGAATTTTTATACGCATGAATGCATTCGATTCTTTTACCGCGTTGTATATTCCGCTGTGTATTTCGTATAGTTGGAAATATTAAATTCTTTTTTACATGTATTTCTTGTTTGCATGAAAATATTCCATTCTTTTGCCGGGTTATATATTCCGCTGTGTATTTCGTATAGTTGAAAATATTAAATTCTTTTTTACATGTATTTCTCATTTGCATGAAAATATTCGATTCTTTTGCCGGGTTATATATTCCGCTGTGTTTTTCGTATAGATAAAAATATTAAAATCTGTTTCCGGTGAATTTTTATACGCACGAATGCATTCGATTCTCTTACCGAGTTGTATATTCCGCTGTGTATTTCGTATATTTGAAAATATTAAATTCTTTTTCACATGTATTTCTCATTCGCATGAAGATATTCGATTCTTTTGCCGGGTTATATATTCCGCTGTGTTTTTCGTATAGATAAAAATATTAAAATCTGTTTCCGGTGAATTTTTATACGCACGAATGCATTCGATTCTCTTACCGAGTTGTATATTCCGCTGTGTATTTCGTATAGTTGAAAATATTAAATTCTTTTTTACATGTATTTCTTATTCGCATGAACATATTCGATTCTCTTGCCGAAGTATGTATCCCGCTGTGTATTTCGTATAGTTGAAAATATTAAATTCTTTTTTACGTGTATTTCTTATTCGCATGAAGATATTCGATTCTTTTGCCGAAGTATGTATCCCGCTGTGTATTTCGTATAGATAAAAATATTAAATTCTTTTTTACGTGTATTTCTTATTCGCATGAAGATATTCGATTCTTTTGCCGAGTTATATATTCCGCTGTGTATTTCGTAGATAAAAATAATAAATTCTATTCCCGGTGAATTTTTATACGCATGAATGCATTCGATTCTTTTACCGAGTTGTATATTCCGCTGTGTATTTCGTATATTTGAAAATATTAAATTCTTTTTCACATGTATTTCTCATTCGCATGAAGATATTCGATTCTTTTGCCGAACTATATATCCCGCTGACTATTTCGTAGCTAAAAATATTAAAAACTGTTTCCGGTGAATTTTTATACGCATGAATGCATTCGATTCTTTTACCGCGTTGTATATTCCGCTGTGTATTTCGTATAGTTGGAAATATTAAATTCTTTTTTACATGTATTTCTTGTTTGCATGAAAATATTCCATTCTTTTGCCGGGTTATATATTCCGCTGTGTATTTCGTATAGTTGAAAATATTAAATTCTTTTTTACATGTATTTCTCATTTGCATGAAAATATTCGATTCTTTTGCCGGGTTATATATTCCGCTGTGTTTTTCGTATAGATAAAAATATTAAAATCTGTTTCCGGTGAATTTTTATACGCACGAATGCATTCGATTCTCTTACCGAGTTGTATATTCCGCTGTGTATTTCGTATATTTGAAAATATTAAATTCTTTTTTACATGTATTTCTCATTTGCATGAAAATATTCGATTCTTCTGCCGAACTATATATCCCGCTGACTATTTCGTAGCTAAAAATATTAAAAACTGTTTCCGGTGAATTTTTATACGCACGAATGCATTCGATTCTTTTACCGAGGTATATATCCCGCAGTCTATTTCGCAAACGAAAATATTGAATTTCATACAACGCATAGAACAATATCAGTTTGAGAGTATTTTAACTTCTATTTCTCAAGAGAAGATAATTTTCAATTATGGATGATTGTTTCAGGCAAACGCGAACATGAAGAGGGCCCACCACCACGACGACAGAGCGTGAGGCTGCATGGTCAGGTGTGTATTTGTCTCTTATTTTTCTCAGCTGAAGAATGTAACTTACGAATCACGGTTCTAATTCAGGCGATTCGAAAATTGTAAATTGAGAATGCCGCTTCATTATCTATATCACACTCGTTCATCAAACCTGAGGTGCAAGTATGAAAAAAATCAATCTATTACCTAATGACGCTTCAGTTCAGTGTCAGTAACATATTCATGTAGGTTTTCATAGATCTGTCGTGAAATTATGAAAAATCTTCTTACTATAATTTTACATTACAGAATTCGGAACAAAGACAACCACCAGAACGAGTGTTGCAACAAGTACCTCCAATTGAATCGGGACCACGACGTACAAGACTCCCTAGACCATCACCACACCAAGAACAGCAACTACGGCCAAATCTAGCGGGGCCACGGCCACCACGACCACAACTACAACAACAACAACAACAACAACAACAACAACAACAACAACAACAACAACAAAATCAACAACAAAAGCAGCAGCAACAACCACAGCAACAGCGACAGGAACAACCACAGCAACAGCAACAACAACAAAATAAACATCAACAAGAGCAACGACCACAACGAGAACAACAACAGCAGCAACAACCACAGCAACAACAATCGCAGCAACAGCGACAGAAACAACCACAACAACAGCAACAACTACAGCAACAGCAGTTACAACAACAACTCCAACCACAGTGGCTGCCGCAGCCGCCACTACAACATCAACAGCCGCCTCAGATTTCGGTCCAGGAGGATTCAGGACTATTACCTGAACAATATATGAGACTCCTGGACCAAATTGCTTTTTACCACAGCAGCATGCTCTGGGGTCAATTACATGTCCGGCTCACGCGAGAGCAGGCGCGTGGTGAAAAGCACCGCAATCAGAAGGACGCATTGCAACGAAACAGTCTGATTGCGGCGAGGCGGCGAATCGAAGTGCGGCTGCGGCGTTTTGAACAGCCACAACAGCAACAGCAACAACCACGACAGCCACAGCAACAACAGCAACAGGGACGTCGACAACGACGCCGACAACGACAACGACAACAACAACAACAGCAACAGCAACAACCACAGCAGCAACAACAGCAAGAACAGCAAGAAGAACAACAACCTAACAATTAATTTATAGTATTACTATTAATATTAGTATTATTATTATTATTATTATTATTATTATTATTATTATTATTATTATTATTATTATTATTATTATTATTATTATTATTATTATTATTATTATTATTATTATTATTATTATTATTATTATTATTATTATTATTATTATTATTATTATTATTATTATTATTATTATTATTATTATTATTATTATTATTATTATTATTATTATTATTATTATTATTATTATTATTATTATTATTATTATTATTATTATTATTATTATTATTATTATTATTATTATTATTATTATTATTATTATTATTATTATTATTATTATTATTATTATTATTATTATTATTATTATTATTATTATTATTATTATTATTATTATTATTATTATTATTATTATTATTATTATTATTATTATTATTATTATTATTATTATTATTATTATTATTATTATTATTATTATTATTATTATTATTATTATTATTATTATTATTATTATTATTATTATTATTATTATTATTATTATTATTATTATTATTATTATTATTATTATTATTATTATTATTATTATTATTATTATTATTATTATTATTATTATTATTATTATTATTATTATTATTATTATTATTATTATTATTATTATTATTATTATTATTATTATTATTATTATTATTATTATTATTATTATTATTATTATTATTATTATTAGTATTAGTATTATTATTACTCTTACCATTTTTATTATCATTATCATTACTATTATCATTACTATTATTATTACTATTATTATCATTATTATTAGCATTACTGTTACTATTACCATACCCTTACGCAAAAAATTTATAAATTAGGATATAGAAAAATTTATATACAAATATATGAAAAATGTGTATGCAATATATAAATCTTATATATTCAGTTTGGCTTGGTGTATATATACTGAAATTTATAAATTGAATGTATAAAAAGTATACATTCATGGAGATATATATATATGTATAAAATAAATAAACCGAAATATATATGTATAATATTTATAAACAGAACCATAGATATTATAGAATATAAATATATATGTACAATAATTTGTAATTTTTTTAATCATTTCATCATCTTCAATTTTATAATTTTCTTAAATACTTTTATATATTCGATTCATGAATTTCAGTATATATATACACCAGGCCAAACAGAATATATAAAATTTATATTTTGCATACACAATTTTTCTATATTTGTATGTATATAGTTTTATAATTTTTTCTACATCCTTTTTTATGAATTTTTTGCGTGAGGGTACTATTACCATTACCATTGCTATTATTTTTACTATTATGATTATGATTATCATTGTTATTATTACTATTATTATTATGTGTAGGATATATGAAAATATACTGACTATGAGATAATAATTCACCATATATATGATTGTATTTTTCATCTTATCCCGGAATATTCCCTTTCATTTCATACCGCTATATTGTATAGTTTTCAATATTTTTTCTCTTATATGAGCGTATTGTCACAGATCATCATTCCGTGGTTGAGAGCTTCGATCATAGATCGATGAACCCAAGTGGAAGTAAATCGCAAGTAAGTGTATGGAAAATGTAATAGAACGACAACACATGTCTGCGATAAAAAGTTTTCTGAATACTTTGACGATACACATCGATTTTCGTCTGCTGGTTCAGAATATGAACTCTGTTTTTACGTATCACGTCATGACTTTTTTAAATTCATGTATACATGTAAATATTTTTTTGTCAGAATAACCTAAAATATTTGAAAATTGTCAACAGTGTTACAAAATAAATCTAGTAAATTCATGCTCATTCCGTTATCATAAAAGAGAATGAAACTTATGAAACTTGAGATATAGATATAGTTTTATTTCATTTAACTCGTAGTTTGCACCTACTTTCCATTCAAACACTGTGTAATCTGAATCTTCTGAATGTTACGTTTCATATTACATTCAGGATTACCACCGCGAACATTAACACTCCAGTAAAACAACTTTTCCGAAATTAAAATTCGCAAACCTGTGCAAATAATTGGTTTTCTATAGTAAGCAGATGGTTTTATCCGAAAATATTAAAGAATTATAATAGGCTGATGATTCCTCAATAATGATTCAAACTCTTAGAACTTATATTAACAGAAATAAATTAATAGATTCAATAAATCGCTGCAACTTAGATTTTCATAATTTTTTAAAGAGTTGTGAAGTTTTACAATACAATAAGAAAAATATTAAAGCTGATACATGAATAATCGATCCAGATCTGCTTCGTATGAGAGTATTGTTATTGTTATTACTAACATTATTTCTGAATAAAAGCGAGAAATATTGCGGGACGAGAGATCGTCAACAGAGAACTTGCATGCAATTGAATTTACAATAAATTAGTCTTTTGGCCATTCCGTTCGCGTAAATCATGATTTCGATTGACGCTGTTGCATGAGTCTCGATACGTCTCAACGCCTCAAGGCAGCAAACTCAGATTCATCTGTAATCTTAGAATACTTCATATTATTTTCACATTATTATCTAAATCATGAATTCAATTAGAATAGAAATTTAGTTCAATGCAAGTTCTCTGCTGCTTCCGTCATTCTGGAAGCTGCAACGGCGTTGTAAACGGCACTTTTAAAGTGCCTAGGAAACACCCACCCACTCTTACCCACTTACACTACAGTGTAAGTGCGTTTCCTTATGTTAGAGCGCTCAATTCGAGCTTTTTTTTGTATCCATATGGACCTATATACGTGTGCGCACAATATAGTCGCAGCACGGTGATTTATTCACAGGGAAATGGCATTAACTTTCGAGATTTCAATATCGCTATTAAATGTTCTCTCATTTTTTTCGCATCTCGCGAATAGACTTGCCTCGCAGGGTCGTCACCCATTGCAATTGTCGTTGCGTAAGCCGCAGCGTATACTCCACAGCTGTAGGAGTCGGGCTGCCTTGTAACAGGTTGGAGAACTATACTTCCGGTATCGATATGCGGATATCGCTTCGAAATGTATCGCTTCTCTTCCCTGCTCAAGAACTCGTATTCACTGCGCACGAGACCGTCGTAAATATAAACATTACAAGTATCGTAATAAACACAGCACCAGTGCCGGGAGACGTTACCGCCAATTATCTGTAAATCTCTTTGAAGAGGGCTACATGGCTTGATGCAGTTATAATATCCTGTATAGGAAGCAGGATTGCAACGAAAATCGCTATTTTCTTGCAATATATACTGAAACAAATCGATGCTTGAGTCAGTCAATAAATTTTCGGGCGACGATACGTTCGCCTCGACCTGTTCGACCGTAACATTTCGGCGTACGATTTCGAGCATGTCGATAGTTTCGTCCGAAGCCTCATTGTCACCGTCAATTTCGATTGCTATCCAATCGGCGTTGACGGTGTCCTCATGAGTTTTCGAACTTGGACCGGCCATATCCATGAAATCAACCGATGCAACTTTTATCTCTGCGGAAGGTTGCAAGGGGATCTCTGTCGATCTAGTACAGTTTTGTACATCGCCAGGCTCGTCAATGGAACGAGCACGTTTTCTTCGAAGCGCTGCTGCTGCTTCTTGGGCTTGAAGAATATATGTAGGATCGCGGATCCGCATATTTCTATTCCGACGACTGTCTACAATTTCTGGAAGCAAACATTCCATGTAAAATCGACAGAGAAATGGTTTCATTTTTGAATCCCAGAAACCATCGTCTCTGGTGACTTTGACGAGTTTCATATCCGTCGAAGACCACAGTGCAAAGATGCAATAATCACGCTTGGTTACGTGTAACTGACCTTGCACCTGGTAGTAATACATGTGATTCTTGTTCAAAAGGTTCTTGTCCTTCTTATCGAAAATATTTCGAAGATTCGGCTTTTCGGTTATAACCTTGTCCAAGCCAGCGTTTTGTGCTGAGAATGGACATTTTATTTCAACGATTCCGTCATCGTCTATCAAACCGTCTGGAGAAGCTCCTAGATAGGGGATCTCTTGATCGATGAAGAGACCGCAAGGAACGATTTCTATCTCCAGTTGGGCTTCAACGTCTCGTCGGGCGTTTTGTTCATTTGCAAGTCCAAACTGAGTAGCAGCATTGTCGATTACCTTCGGGTACCGAATGCTTGCAACCATGTTCGCGCACGAAGTGGTTTGCAACATACGACATATCGACCCGAATTTCGACGCTGTAATAATGTCAGTACGCAACTGATGCCACAGCTCAGAATCGCTCTGCGATACTGTGTCTCGTTCGATCTGTCTCGCGTTGTTCTGGTACGACTTCAATTTTTCAATTTGTCGTTCAGCAAGAACATCGAATACCTCCTTGTCGATATCCGGCTTTCTGGCAGACGGACCATAGTCCTTGTCAACGCCGCGATGACTTCGCAGCCTACCATTGCGTTTTTGTAACCTGCATAAGCGAGTACTGTTATTCTTGCGATGCCTAGCACTTTCCATTTTCGCTACGGCGATAGGAGTATAGTTTGTCACATGGCGGTGTAACTTAGATAGAACCGATTGCGTGTTGTACTGCACAACCGCTCCGTAACATCTCATTTCGTATGAGTTTCTCATACAATGATTGATTCTCTTTCCAGAATTCAATTTGTTTACTATAGAATTGCACGCCTCTGCTGCGTTATTGGTAACATTTCTCAATAAGCTCTTGGCGTGACAACTCAAATAGCGTACTGCCTCATAAACAAAGGGATAAACTCCGGTTCGGTGGAGTTCCGCCAGCACATCTTTGCCATTGGGCCCCGATACACAGTCAAATGGCAGTGTGTGGCAATTAGTGTGGTCACCGTAGACATGAGAACATATATTCAATATATCTATACAGAGTTTCGTTATTTTTTCGTCCTCTGGTATGTTCTCCGCTTTGCGGAGATCTCTCGCTTTCTCTACATTGAGACGGATTTTTAAACCACTCGAAAGCACGTACTGTCGGAACTGAGTCACGTTTAGTACTTCTTTCTGCGGATGTTTTGCGAGCTTCATGCTGGAAGCCGCCCTTAACTTGCGGCACAAGTTCCGGAACAAGTGATTATTACACTCGATTTTCTCGACGATAACTCCGTATTCAGCGTACGGATTATTATCTCGTACAGCTTGATGAACGCTGCTGTCGCCGTCCGCAATGAGCGTTCTATATATAAGACCGTTGCACTCAACGCTAGTACGAAAACCTTCGACAATGATGTCAGTTTCCATTGCGTTTGAGCTGCGGTCAAGCCCCCAATTTTTGAAGCAGGTATGAGGGGGAGGCTCCTTATTCAACTGCTCCGCTCTTGCGTGGGTTGCACAATACTTGTTGCGTACACCAACGAATAGAGCTAACTTGGTCTCACGACCAATGATCATGGCTGCACCTGATAATGCATCATGTTTACCACCCGCATAGGAGCGTTTCGCCCAACAGCCATCCGCGATGACGTCAATGTACGGGACACCGTTGATCACATGCCCCTTTTTTATGGCAATTTCTTTCTCTATGGCGATAGCCCTTTCCCTTTCGGCCTCGACAACTTCATGGAAGTTGTCAAAAAGCGTATCCCGATATTTTCGGTACGTGGGAGCGGACATAGCCGGAATTGCCATTGCAGCAAGTTGTTCTTGCAGCGTACTATGACCGGTACCCGAAGTAATTGTACCGCACACGGCACTTTGATTTATACCCATGATATTTTTGTGGTCGGGATCTGTCCAAATACTGAACTTATACTGACATTTCTGGCACAGGAAATGCAGGTGGGTCCGCAGACCTTGATCCCATGAGTTGACCAATTTTAGATCACGGAAAGAACATTCCAAGGAAACGGAATGGTTATCGAATTTTTCATGCAATTGTTGCAGAAAATAACTTATGTCAACAATGCGACGTCCTTCGATTATGATATCACGGACAGACTCGTGATCTGTGATATCATTTTCACTTACCGGTATCGGCAGGCTATTCGTTTCCGCGACAATCGCGCTCTCTGAGGCCGCAACCGCTTTCTTCTGGCGCCTGAAACGTAAATCCGTAAGTATTCGCAGCAGGCTTATAACGGGGTGTGTTAGAACGCGTAAGCGCGGAAGAAAACTGTGGATGTATATTAAATTTCAATTTATCGATGTCGGACTAAAGAGTAGAGAGGTTGGAAAAACCGTTGTTAAATTTTAGAGAGAGAATTCTGGATTCCGAATACAGCAGATTTTCCGATTCTATGACCGTCTATGTGATCTATTATCACTGGTGACCTTCACAACTTGATAAATTTAACTGAAATATTTATGTCAGCTTATTCCGGATTTCAACCAGTTGACGGTTTTTCGAATTGCGTAATTTCATATTACGAGAAAAAATAATAACGTGCAAGTGAAAATAGTAATGGAATCGCGTTTGGATTTGCGCGCGTTTCATAAATGAAATACTACAATGTATTGGACGTCGTACCTTTAGTATAGAACGCTCGACCTGCACTGTAGCATGGGTTTGACGGGGCTTGTCAATATGGATATGAGATGTGGAAAGTTCGAACAAAAATTTGTGTATTTAGAAAAAGTCAATTAACGATCGTACTTACCTAGAAGCAACAAAAATTCGCTTTCGCGAGTGTTTGGTTTTTTTGTTGCGACTGTTCGCCATCCTTATCGCAACCACACGGGTTGACTTCTACTAATTAATCCTAATGCCTAATCCTAGAACACTGACACTAACAAAAACACTATTGTTCACACACACTTGCACTGATACTGACACTCACACTGACACTGACACAAACACACGCACGCGGACAGTAATGAAAAGTCAGTCGTATCCACGAACAGAACGCGAATAACTGCAGACACGTCTGCTCTCGACTATCGAAACGAAGTTGGCAGAAAATCGCTAGCAGAAGATAGGCGCGACACCGCACTCAGTAGGTCCTCATGCGCTCACTTAAATTAGGTTCTTACGAACTAGATTAATAAAAAATTAAACGCCTACTAAACTAATTATTGAATGGTGACCAATTTAGGGTGGTCCTAATTTTAGGTATTTTCGAATTTTGATACCGCAAGGGGCTCAAATGCTTCACAATAAATTTTGAAAAATATTCCCAAAGATTCAGGTCATTATCTCAAATTTAACCCGTGCCTCCCTGCGATCTAAGTTTACCCAACTAACTAACATGGGATTCTCGACAATCAACAATAAATTTTATATTTTGGCTAAAGTAACAGTTCAAAAAATTTAAAACTCTGTAGACTTTATCCTTATGATAGTAGCAATCCCCCAGAATTTGGATAGATTCTTAGCTATTTTAATTTTGGGGTTTCAGCTTGATGAAATATAATTTGTTTGTTTTTTTTCGGAATATTTTATTAAAAATGTGCAAAGATTCTAGGAAATAGCGAATATTATGAGGACAAATTCTACCGAGTTTCATATATTTTAAGCTATTACTTTAGCCAAAATAGAAAGTTGATTGTTCAATGCCAAAAATCCCATGTTGATTAGATGGATAAACTAAGATCACAAGGAGGCACGGGTTGAATTTGAGATGACCCGAGTATTCAAGAATATTTTTTGGAATTTATTTCGAACCATTTGAGCCTCTGGCAGTATCAAAATTCGAATATACCTGAAATAAGGACCACTCTGAATTACTCAGCATCCAAAAATTAATTTAATAGTCATGCAACTCTTACTCTTGTGAGAAGCTGATTCATCCGACCGCAGTCCTACGTAGACTATGCGGGCCTACGCGCGGGCGATACGCGCGCATGATGCTCATATGTGTTGCTAATCCTGAGGCGTAAATTTTTATTTTTTGCATTTGATTAACATGAAAGAATATCTTTATTTATATATTATAAACTATATTCAATGTGAGGCATCTACAGTATACATATAATCTTAGCCAGAATTTCACCCTCTACAAAAAAGGTTCAAAGACGCAACATCCTATCGTCAACGATTTGGTAATTGTAAGTGGTTGTAGTAGCCCTTGGGACACCACTCATTTAATTGATTTGATTTTGCTGTGTGGGAATTTCTACTTCTCCTCTATCGAAATTATTTCTTTCAAAAAAATTAATGAAACTAAGAATACATCCAGAATAAATGAACGAGCAATATTTTTCTCGTGAAGTGAAGTCTAAAATAGAATTTCGTTCATTAAGTATTTGAATCTGACGCCGGCTGTGAGATGAGCGAGGTTCTGACGTCGGGGATCCAGTATCGATTATTTGAATTTATTCATATTAGTTTTATTTCTTTTGAAAAAATTAGGGAAAATTGAAAATACGGTCGGAATAAATAAACAAGCAACATTATCATCGTAAACTGCACTCTGAAATAAAATTTCATTCATCCCGTATTCAAATGACAGGTTAGCTGTCAGACGAGCGAGGTTATGCGTCAGGGATTCAGTATCGATTAATTTAATTTATTTCTATCATTTTTAATTCTTTCAACAAACTGTAGAAAAATTGAAAATACGGTCGGAATAAATAAACAAGCAACATTATCATCGTAAACTGCACTCTGAAATAAAATTTCATTCATCCCGTATTCAAATGACAGGTTAGCTGTCAGACGAGCGAGGTTATGCGTGGGGGATCCAATATCGATTATTTTAATTTGTTTCTATCATTTTTAATTATTTCAAAAAACCGTAGATAAATTGAAAATACGTTCAGAATAGATAAACAAAGAATAAAACTGAACTCTGAAATAAAGTTTCATCCATCCCGTCTTCACATGTTAGGTTAGCTGTCAGCCGAGCGAGGTTATGCGTCAGGGATTCAGTATCGATTAATTTAATTTATTTCTATCATTTTTAATTCTTTCAACAAACTGTAGAAAAATTGAAAATACGGTCGGAATAAATAAACAAGCAACATTATCATCGTAAACTGCACTCTGAAATAAAATTTCATTCATCCCGTATTCAAATGACAGGTTAGCTGTCAGACGAGCGAGGTTATGCGTGGGGGATCCAATATCGATTATTTTAATTTGTTTCTATCATTTTTAATTATTTCAAAAAACCGTAGATAAATTGAAAATACGTTCAGAATAGATAAACAAAGAATAAAACTGAACTCTGAAATAAAGTTTCATCCATCCCGTCTTCACATGTTAGGTTAGCTGTCAGCCGAGCGAGGTTATGCGTCAGGGATTCAGTATCGATTAATTTAATTTATTTCTATCATTTTTAATTCTTTCAACAAACTGTAGAAAAATTGAAAATACGGTCGGAATAAATAAACAAGCAACATTATCATCGTAAACTGCACTCTGAAATAAAATTTCATTCATCCCGTATTCAAATGACAGGTTAGCTGTCAGACGAGCGAGGTTATGCGTGGGGGATCCAATATCGATTATTTTAATTTGTTTCTATCATTTTTAATTATTTCAAAAAACCGTAGATAAATTGAAAATACGTTCAGAATAGATAAACAAAGAATAAAACTGAACTCTGAAATAAAGTTTCATCCATCCCGTCTTCACATGTTAGGTTAGCTGTCAGCCGAGCGAGGTTATGCGTCAGGGATTCAGTATCGATTAATTTAATTTATTTCTATCATTTTTAATTCTTTCAACAAACTGTAGAAAAATTGAAAATACGGTCGGAATAAATAAACAAGCAACATTATCATCGTAAACTGCACTCTGAAATAAAATTTCATTCATCCCGTATTCAAATGACAGGTTAGCTGTCAGACGAGCGAGGTTATGCGTGGGGGATCCAATATCGATTATTTTAATTTGTTTCTATCATTTTTAATTATTTCAAAAAACCGTAGATAAATTGAAAATACGTTCAGAATAGATAAACAAAGAATAAAACTGAACTCTGAAATAAAGTTTCATCCATCCCGTCTTCACATGTTAGGTTAGCTGTCAGCCGAGCGAGGTTATGCGTCAGGGATTCAGTATCGATTAATTTAATTTATTTCTATCATTTTTAATTCTTTCAACAAACTGTAGAAAAATTGAAAATACGGTCGGAATAAATAAACAAGCAACATTATCATCGTAAACTGCACTCTGAAATAAAATTTCATTCATCCCGTATTCAAATGACAGGTTAGCTGTCAGACGAGCGAGGTTATGCGTGGGGGATCCAATATCGATTATTTTAATTTGTTTCTATCATTTTTAATTATTTCAAAAAACCGTAGATAAATTGAAAATACGTTCAGAATAGATAAACAAAGAATAAAACTGAACTCTGAAATAAAGTTTCATCCATCCCGTCTTCACATGACAGGTTAGCTGTCAGACGAGCGAGGTTATGCGTCAGGGATTCAGTATCGATTAATTTAATTTATTTCTATCATTTTTAATTCTTTCAACAAACTGTAGAAAAATTGAAAATACGGTCGGAATAAATAAACAAGCAACATTATCATCGTAAACTGCACTCTGAAATAAAATTTCATTCATCCCGTATTCAAATGACAGGTTAGCTGTCAGACGAGCGAGGTTATGCGTGGGGGATCCAATATCGATTATTTTAATTTGTTTCTATCATTTTTAATTATTTCAAAAAACCGTAGATAAATTGAAAATACGTTCAGAATAGATAAACAAAGAATAAAACTGAACTCTGAAATAAAGTTTCATCCATCCCGTCTTCACATGTTAGGTTAGCTGTCAGCCGAGCGAGGTTATGCGTCAGGGATTCAGTATCGATTAATTTAATTTATTTCTATCATTTTTAATTCTTTCAACAAACTGTAGAAAAATTGAAAATACGGTCGGAATAAATAAACAAGCAACATTATCATCGTAAACTGCACTCTGAAATAAAATTTCATTCATCCCGTATTCAAATGACAGGTTAGCTGTCAGACGAGCGAGGTTATGCGTGGGGGATCCAATATCGATTATTTTAATTTGTTTCTATCATTTTTAATTATTTCAAAAAACCGTAGATAAATTGAAAATACGTTCAGAATAGATAAACAAAGAATAAAACTGAACTCTGAAATAAAGTTTCATCCATCCCGTCTTCACATGACAGGTTAGCTGTCAGACGAGCGAGGTTATGCGTCAGGGATTCAGTATCGATTAATTTAATTTATTTCTATCATTTTTAATTCTTTCAACAAACTGTAGAAAAATTGAAAATACGGTCGGAATAAATAAACAAGCAACATTATCATCGTAAACTGCACTCTGAAATAAAATTTCATTCATCCCGTATTCAAATGACAGGTTAGCTGTCAGACGAGCGAGGTTATGCGTGGGGGATCCAATATCGATTATTTTAATTTGTTTCTATCATTTTTAATTATTTCAAAAAACCGTAGATAAATTGAAAATACGTTCAGAATAGATAAACAAAGAATAAAACTGAACTCTGAAATAAAGTTTCATCCATCCCGTCTTCACATGACAGGTTAGCTGTCAGACGAGCGAGGTTATGCGTCAGGGATTCAGTATCGATTAATTTAATTTATTTCTATCATTTTTAATTCTTTCAACAAACTGTAGAAAAATTGAAAATACGGTCGGAATAAATAAACAAGCAACATTATCATCGTAAACTGCACTCTGAAATAAAATTTCATTCATCCCGTATTCAAATGACAGGTTAGCTGTCAGACGAGCGAGGTTATGCGTGGGGGATCCAATATCGATTATTTTAATTTGTTTCTATCATTTTTAATTATTTCAAAAAACCGTAGATAAATTGAAAATACGTTCAGAATAGATAAACAAAGAATAAAACTGAACTCTGAAATAAAGTTTCATCCATCCCGTCTTCACATGTTAGGTTAGCTGTCAGCCGAGCGAGGTTATGCGTCAGGGATTCAGTATCGATTAATTTAATTTATTTCTATCATTTTTAATTCTTTCAACAAACTGTAGAAAAATTGAAAATACGGTCGGAATAAATAAACAAGCAACATTATCATCGTAAACTGCACTCTGAAATAAAATTTCATTCATCCCGTATTCAAATGACAGGTTAGCTGTCAGACGAGCGAGGTTATGCGTGGGGGATCCAATATCGATTATTTTAATTTGTTTCTATCATTTTTAATTATTTCAAAAAACCGTAGATAAATTGAAAATACGTTCAGAATAGATAAACAAAGAATAAAACTGAACTCTGAAATAAAGTTTCATCCATCCCGTCTTCACATGACAGGTTAGCTGTCAGACGAGCGAGGTTATGCGTCAGGGATTCAGTATCGATTAATTTAATTTATTTCTATCATTTTTAATTCTTTCAACAAACTGTAGAAAAATTGAAAATACGGTCGGAATAAATAAACAAGCAACATTATCATCGTAAACTGCACTCTGAAATAAAATTTCATTCATCCCGTATTCAAATGACAGGTTAGCTGTCAGACGAGCGAGGTTATGCGTGGGGGATCCAATATCGATTATTTTAATTTGTTTCTATCATTTTTAATTATTTCAAAAAACCGTAGATAAATTGAAAATACGTTCAGAATAGATAAACAAAGAATAAAACTGAACTCTGAAATAAAGTTTCATCCATCCCGTCTTCACATGTTAGGTTAGCTGTCAGCCGAGCGAGGTTATGCGTCAGGGATTCAGTATCGATTAATTTAATTTATTTCTATCATTTTTAATTCTTTCAACAAACTGTAGAAAAATTGAAAATACGGTCGGAATAAATAAACAAGCAACATTATCATCGTAAACTGCACTCTGAAATAAAATTTCATTCATCCCGTATTCAAATGACAGGTTAGCTGTCAGACGAGCGAGGTTATGCGTGGGGGATCCAATATCGATTATTTTAATTTGTTTCTATCATTTTTAATTATTTCAAAAAACCGTAGATAAATTGAAAATACGTTCAGAATAGATAAACAAAGAATAAAACTGAACTCTGAAATAAAGTTTCATCCATCCCGTCTTCACATGTTAGGTTAGCTGTCAGCCGAGCGAGGTTATGCGTCAGGGATTCAGTATCGATTAATTTAATTTATTTCTATCATTTTTAATTCTTTCAACAAACTGTAGAAAAATTGAAAATACGGTCGGAATAAATAAACAAGCAACATTATCATCGTAAACTGCACTCTGAAATAAAATTTCATTCATCCCGTATTCAAATGACAGGTTAGCTGTCAGACGAGCGAGGTTATGCGTGGGGGATCCAATATCGATTATTTTAATTTGTTTCTATCATTTTTAATTATTTCAAAAAACCGTAGATAAATTGAAAATACGTTCAGAATAGATAAACAAAGAATAAAACTGAACTCTGAAATAAAGTTTCATCCATCCCGTCTTCACATGTTAGGTTAGCTGTCAGCCGAGCGAGGTTATGCGTCAGGGATTCAGTATCGATTAATTTAATTTATTTCTATCATTTTTAATTCTTTCAACAAACTGTAGAAAAATTGAAAATACGGTCGGAATAAATAAACAAGCAACATTATCATCGTAAACTGCACTCTGAAATAAAATTTCATTCATCCCGTATTCAAATGACAGGTTAGCTGTCAGACGAGCGAGGTTATGCGTGGGGGATCCAATATCGATTATTTTAATTTGTTTCTATCATTTTTAATTATTTCAAAAAACCGTAGATAAATTGAAAATACGTTCAGAATAGATAAACAAAGAATAAAACTGAACTCTGAAATAAAGTTTCATCCATCCCGTCTTCACATGTTAGGTTAGCTGTCAGCCGAGCGAGGTTATGCGTCAGGGATTCAGTATCGATTAATTTAATTTATTTCTATCATTTTTAATTCTTTCAACAAACTGTAGAAAAATTGAAAATACGGTCGGAATAAATAAACAAGCAACATTATCATCGTAAACTGCACTCTGAAATAAAATTTCATTCATCCCGTATTCAAATGACAGGTTAGCTGTCAGACGAGCGAGGTTATGCGTGGGGGATCCAATATCGATTATTTTAATTTGTTTCTATCATTTTTAATTATTTCAAAAAACCGTAGATAAATTGAAAATACGTTCAGAATAGATAAACAAAGAATAAAACTGAACTCTGAAATAAAGTTTCATCCATCCCGTCTTCACATGACAGGTTAGCTGTCAGACGAGCGAGGTTATGCGTCAGGGATTCAGTATCGATTAATTTAATTTATTTCTATCATTTTTAATTCTTTCAACAAACTGTAGAAAAATTGAAAATACGGTCGGAATAAATAAACAAGCAACATTATCATCGTAAACTGCACTCTGAAATAAAATTTCATTCATCCCGTATTCAAATGACAGGTTAGCTGTCAGACGAGCGAGGTTATGCGTGGGGGATCCAATATCGATTATTTTAATTTGTTTCTATCATTTTTAATTATTTCAAAAAACCGTAGATAAATTGAAAATACGTTCAGAATAGATAAACAAAGAATAAAACTGAACTCTGAAATAAAGTTTCATCCATCCCGTCTTCACATGACAGGTTAGCTGTCAGACGAGCGAGGTTATGCGTCAGGGATTCAGTATCGATTAATTTAATTTATTTCTATCATTTTTAATTCTTTCAACAAACTGTAGAAAAATTGAAAATACGGTCGGAATAAATAAACAAGCAACATTATCATCGTAAACTGCACTCTGAAATAAAATTTCATTCATCCCGTATTCAAATGACAGGTTAGCTGTCAGACGAGCGAGGTTATGCGTGGGGGATCCAATATCGATTATTTTAATTTGTTTCTATCATTTTTAATTATTTCAAAAAACCGTAGATAAATTGAAAATACGTTCAGAATAGATAAACAAAGAATAAAACTGAACTCTGAAATAAAGTTTCATCCATCCCGTCTTCACATGTTAGGTTAGCTGTCAGCCGAGCGAGGTTATGCGTCAGGGATTCAGTATCGATTAATTTAATTTATTTCTATCATTTTTAATTCTTTCAACAAACTGTAGAAAAATTGAAAATACGGTCGGAATAAATAAACAAGCAACATTATCATCGTAAACTGCACTCTGAAATAAAATTTCATTCATCCCGTATTCAAATGACAGGTTAGCTGTCAGACGAGCGAGGTTATGCGTGGGGGATCCAATATCGATTATTTTAATTTGTTTCTATCATTTTTAATTATTTCAAAAAACCGTAGATAAATTGAAAATACGTTCAGAATAGATAAACAAAGAATAAAACTGAACTCTGAAATAAAGTTTCATCCATCCCGTCTTCACATGACAGGTTAGCTGTCAGACGAGCGAGGTTATGCGTCAGGGATTCAGTATCGATTAATTTAATTTATTTCTATCATTTTTAATTCTTTCAACAAACTGTAGAAAAATTGAAAATACGGTCGGAATAAATAAACAAGCAACATTATCATCGTAAACTGCACTCTGAAATAAAATTTCATTCATCCCGTATTCAAATGACAGGTTAGCTGTCAGACGAGCGAGGTTATGCGTGGGGGATCCAATATCGATTATTTTAATTTGTTTCTATCATTTTTAATTATTTCAAAAAACCGTAGATAAATTGAAAATACGTTCAGAATAGATAAACAAAGAATAAAACTGAACTCTGAAATAAAGTTTCATCCATCCCGTCTTCACATGTTAGGTTAGCTGTCAGCCGAGCGAGGTTATGCGTCAGGGATTCAGTATCGATTAATTTAATTTATTTCTATCATTTTTAATTCTTTCAACAAACTGTAGAAAAATTGAAAATACGGTCGGAATAAATAAACAAGCAACATTATCATCGTAAACTGCACTCTGAAATAAAATTTCATTCATCCCGTATTCAAATGACAGGTTAGCTGTCAGACGAGCGAGGTTATGCGTGGGGGATCCAATATCGATTATTTTAATTTGTTTCTATCATTTTTAATTATTTCAAAAAACCGTAGATAAATTGAAAATACGTTCAGAATAGATAAACAAAGAATAAAACTGAACTCTGAAATAAAGTTTCATCCATCCCGTCTTCACATGTTAGGTTAGCTGTCAGCCGAGCGAGGTTATGCGTCAGGGATTCAGTATCGATTAATTTAATTTATTTCTATCATTTTTAATTCTTTCAACAAACTGTAGAAAAATTGAAAATACGGTCGGAATAAATAAACAAGCAACATTATCATCGTAAACTGCACTCTGAAATAAAATTTCATTCATCCCGTATTCAAATGACAGGTTAGCTGTCAGACGAGCGAGGTTATGCGTGGGGGATCCAATATCGATTATTTTAATTTGTTTCTATCATTTTTAATTATTTCAAAAAACCGTAGATAAATTGAAAATACGTTCAGAATAGATAAACAAAGAATAAAACTGAACTCTGAAATAAAGTTTCATCCATCCCGTCTTCACATGTTAGGTTAGCTGTCAGCCGAGCGAGGTTATGCGTCAGGGATTCAGTATCGATTAATTTAATTTATTTCTATCATTTTTAATTCTTTCAACAAACTGTAGAAAAATTGAAAATACGGTCGGAATAAATAAACAAGCAACATTATCATCGTAAACTGCACTCTGAAATAAAATTTCATTCATCCCGTATTCAAATGACAGGTTAGCTGTCAGACGAGCGAGGTTATGCGTGGGGGATCCAATATCGATTATTTTAATTTGTTTCTATCATTTTTAATTATTTCAAAAAACCGTAGATAAATTGAAAATACGTTCAGAATAGATAAACAAAGAATAAAACTGAACTCTGAAATAAAGTTTCATCCATCCCGTCTTCACATGTTAGGTTAGCTGTCAGCCGAGCGAGGTTATGCGTCAGGGATTCAGTATCGATTAATTTAATTTATTTCTATCATTTTTAATTCTTTCAACAAACTGTAGAAAAATTGAAAATACGGTCGGAATAAATAAACAAGCAACATTATCATCGTAAACTGCACTCTGAAATAAAATTTCATTCATCCCGTATTCAAATGACAGGTTAGCTGTCAGACGAGCGAGGTTATGCGTGGGGGATCCAATATCGATTATTTTAATTTGTTTCTATCATTTTTAATTATTTCAAAAAACCGTAGATAAATTGAAAATACGTTCAGAATAGATAAACAAAGAATAAAACTGAACTCTGAAATAAAGTTTCATCCATCCCGTCTTCACATGTTAGGTTAGCTGTCAGCCGAGCGAGGTTATGCGTCAGGGATTCAGTATCGATTAATTTAATTTATTTCTATCATTTTTAATTCTTTCAACAAACTGTAGAAAAATTGAAAATACGGTCGGAATAAATAAACAAGCAACATTATCATCGTAAACTGCACTCTGAAATAAAATTTCATTCATCCCGTATTCAAATGACAGGTTAGCTGTCAGACGAGCGAGGTTATGCGTGGGGGATCCAATATCGATTATTTTAATTTGTTTCTATCATTTTTAATTATTTCAAAAAACCGTAGATAAATTGAAAATACGTTCAGAATAGATAAACAAAGAATAAAACTGAACTCTGAAATAAAGTTTCATCCATCCCGTCTTCACATGTTAGGTTAGCTGTCAGCCGAGCGAGGTTATGCGTCAGGGATTCAGTATCGATTAATTTAATTTATTTCTATCATTTTTAATTCTTTCAACAAACTGTAGAAAAATTGAAAATACGGTCGGAATAAATAAACAAGCAACATTATCATCGTAAACTGCACTCTGAAATAAAATTTCATTCATCCCGTATTCAAATGACAGGTTAGCTGTCAGACGAGCGAGGTTATGCGTGGGGGATCCAATATCGATTATTTTAATTTGTTTCTATCATTTTTAATTATTTCAAAAAACCGTAGATAAATTGAAAATACGTTCAGAATAGATAAACAAAGAATAAAACTGAACTCTGAAATAAAGTTTCATCCATCCCGTCTTCACATGTTAGGTTAGCTGTCAGCCGAGCGAGGTTATGCGTCAGGGATTCAGTATCGATTAATTTAATTTATTTCTATAATTTTTAATTCTTTCAACAAACTGTAGAAAAATTGAAAATACGGTCGGAATAAATAAACAAGCAACATTATCATCGTAAACTGCACTCTGAAATAAAATTTCATTCATCCCGTATTCAAATGACAGGTTAGCTGTCAGACGAGCGAGGTTATGCGTGGGGGATCCAATATCGATTATTTTAATTTGTTTCTATCATTTTTAATTATTTCAAAAAACCGTAGATAAATTGAAAATACGTTCAGAATAGATAAACAAAGAATAAAACTGAACTCTGAAATAAAGTTTCATCCATCCCGTCTTCACATGTTAGGTTAGCTGTCAGCCGAGCGAGGTTATGCGTCAGGGATTCAGTATCGATTAATTTAATTTATTTCTATAATTTTTAATTCTTTCAACAAACTGTAGAAAAATTGAAAATACGGTCGGAATAAATAAACAAGCAACATTATCATCGTAAACTGCACTCTGAAATAAAATTTCATTCATCCCGTATTCAAATGACAGGTTAGCTGTCAGACGAGCGAGGTTATGCGTGGGGGATCCAATATCGATTATTTTAATTTGTTTCTATCATTTTTAATTATTTCAAAAAACCGTAGATAAATTGAAAATACGTTCAGAATAGATAAACAAAGAATAAAACTGAACTCTGAAATAAAGTTTCATCCATCCCGTCTTCACATGTTAGGTTAGCTGTCAGCCGAGCGAGGTTATGCGTCAGGGATTCAGTATCGATTAATTTAATTTATTTCTATAATTTTTAATTCTTTCAACAAACTGTAGAAAAATTGAAAATACGGTCGGAATAAATAAACAAGCAACATTATCATCGTAAACTGCACTCTGAAATAAAATTTCATTCATCCCGTATTCAAATGACAGGTTAGCTGTCAGACGAGCGAGGTTATGCGTGGGGGATCCAATATCGATTATTTTAATTTGTTTCTATCATTTTTAATTATTTCAAAAAACCGTAGATAAATTGAAAATACGTTCAGAATAGATAAACAAAGAATAAAACTGAACTCTGAAATAAAGTTTCATCCATCCCGTCTTCACATGTTAGGTTAGCTGTCAGCCGAGCGAGGTTATGCGTCAGGGATTCAGTATCGATTAATTTAATTTATTTCTATCATTTTTAATTCTTTCAACAAACTGTAGAAAAATTGAAAATACGGTCGGAATAAATAAACAAGCAACATTATCATCGTAAACTGCACTCTGAAATAAAATTTCATTCATCCCGTATTCAAATGACAGGTTAGCTGTCAGACGAGCGAGGTTATGCGTGGGGGATCCAATATCGATTATTTTAATTTGTTTCTATCATTTTTAATTATTTCAAAAAACCGTAGATAAATTGAAAATACGTTCAGAATAGATAAACAAAGAATAAAACTGAACTCTGAAATAAAGTTTCATCCATCCCGTCTTCACATGTTAGGTTAGCTGTCAGACGAGCGAGGTTATGCGTCAGGGATTCAGTATCGATTAATTTAATTTATTTCTATCATTTTTAATTCTTTCAACAAACTGTAGAAAAATTGAAAATACGGTCGGAATAAATAAACAAGCAACATTATCATCGTAAACTGCACTCTGAAATAAAATTTCATTCATCCCGTATTCAAATGACAGGTTAGCTGTCAGACGAGCGAGGTTATGCGTGGGGGATCCAATATCGATTATTTTAATTTGTTTCTATCATTTTTAATTATTTCAAAAAACCGTAGATAAATTGAAAATACGTTCAGAATAGATAAACAAAGAATAAAACTGAACTCTGAAATAAAGTTTCATCCATCCCGTCTTCACATGTTAGGTTAGCTGTCAGCCGAGCGAGGTTATGCGTCAGGGATTCAGTATCGATTAATTTAATTTATTTCTATAATTTTTAATTCTTTCAACAAACTGTAGAAAAATTGAAAATACGGTCGGAATAAATAAACAAGCAACATTATCATCGTAAACTGCACTCTGAAATAAAATTTCATTCATCCCGTATTCAAATGACAGGTTAGCTGTCAGACGAGCGAGGTTATGCGTGGGGGATCCAATATCGATTATTTTAATTTGTTTCTATCATTTTTAATTATTTCAAAAAACCGTAGATAAATTGAAAATACGTTCAGAATAGATAAACAAAGAATAAAACTGAACTCTGAAATAAAGTTTCATCCATCCCGTCTTCACATGTTAGGTTAGCTGTCAGCCGAGCGAGGTTATGCGTCAGGGATTCAGTATCGATTAATTTAATTTATTTCTATCATTTTTAATTCTTTCAACAAACTGTAGAAAAATTGAAAATACGGTCGGAATAAATAAACAAGCAACATTATCATCGTAAACTGCACTCTGAAATAAAATTTCATTCATCCCGTATTCAAATGACAGGTTAGCTGTCAGACGAGCGAGGTTATGCGTGGGGGATCCAATATCGATTATTTTAATTTGTTTCTATCATTTTTAATTATTTCAAAAAACCGTAGATAAATTGAAAATACGTTCAGAATAGATAAACAAAGAATAAAACTGAACTCTGAAATAAAGTTTCATCCATCCCGTCTTCACATGTTAGGTTAGCTGTCAGCCGAGCGAGGTTATGCGTCAGGGATTCAGTATCGATTAATTTAATTTATTTCTATCATTTTTAATTCTTTCAACAAACTGTAGAAAAATTGAAAATACGGTCGGAATAAATAAACAAGCAACATTATCATCGTAAACTGCACTCTGAAATAAAATTTCATTCATCCCGTATTCAAATGACAGGTTAGCTGTCAGACGAGCGAGGTTATGCGTGGGGGATCCAATATCGATTATTTTAATTTGTTTCTATCATTTTTAATTATTTCAAAAAACCGTAGATAAATTGAAAATACGTTCAGAATAGATAAACAAAGAATAAAACTGAACTCTGAAATAAAGTTTCATCCATCCCGTCTTCACATGTTAGGTTAGCTGTCAGCCGAGCGAGGTTATGCGTCAGGGATTCAGTATCGATTAATTTAATTTATTTCTATCATTTTTAATTCTTTCAACAAACTGTAGAAAAATTGAAAATACGGTCGGAATAAATAAACAAGCAACATTATCATCGTAAACTGCACTCTGAAATAAAATTTCATTCATCCCGTATTCAAATGACAGGTTAGCTGTCAGACGAGCGAGGTTATGCGTGGGGGATCCAATATCGATTATTTTAATTTGTTTCTATCATTTTTAATTATTTCAAAAAACCGTAGATAAATTGAAAATACGTTCAGAATAGATAAACAAAGAATAAAACTGAACTCTGAAATAAAGTTTCATCCATCCCGTCTTCACATGTTAGGTTAGCTGTCAGACGAGCGAGGTTATGCGTCAGGGATTCAGTATCGATTAATTTAATTTATTTCTATCATTTTTAATTCTTTCAACAAACTGTAGAAAAATTGAAAATACGGTCGGAATAAATAAACAAGCAACATTATCATCGTAAACTGCACTCTGAAATAAAATTTCATTCATCCCGTATTCAAATGACAGGTTAGCTGTCAGACGAGCGAGGTTATGCGTGGGGGATCCAATATCGATTATTTTAATTTGTTTCTATCATTTTTAATTATTTCAAAAAACCGTAGATAAATTGAAAATACGTTCAGAATAGATAAACAAAGAATAAAACTGAACTCTGAAATAAAGTTTCATCCATCCCGTCTTCACATGTTAGGTTAGCTGTCAGCCGAGCGAGGTTATGCGTCAGGGATTCAGTATCGATTAATTTAATTTATTTCTATCATTTTTAATTCTTTCAACAAACTGTAGAAAAATTGAAAATACGGTCGGAATAAATAAACAAGCAACATTATCATCGTAAACTGCACTCTGAAATAAAATTTCATTCATCCCGTATTCAAATGACAGGTTAGCTGTCAGACGAGCGAGGTTATGCGTGGGGGATCCAATATCGATTATTTTAATTTGTTTCTATCATTTTTAATTATTTCAAAAAACCGTAGATAAATTGAAAATACGTTCAGAATAGATAAACAAAGAATAAAACTGAACTCTGAAATAAAGTTTCATCCATCCCGTCTTCACATGTTAGGTTAGCTGTCAGCCGAGCGAGGTTATGCGTCAGGGATTCAGTATCGATTAATTTAATTTATTTCTATCATTTTTAATTCTTTCAACAAACTGTAGAAAAATTGAAAATACGGTCGGAATAAATAAACAAGCAACATTATCATCGTAAACTGCACTCTGAAATAAAATTTCATTCATCCCGTATTCAAATGACAGGTTAGCTGTCAGACGAGCGAGGTTATGCGTGGGGGATCCAATATCGATTATTTTAATTTGTTTCTATCATTTTTAATTATTTCAAAAAACCGTAGATAAATTGAAAATACGTTCAGAATAGATAAACAAAGAATAAAACTGAACTCTGAAATAAAGTTTCATCCATCCCGTCTTCACATGTTAGGTTAGCTGTCAGACGAGCGAGGTTATGCGTCAGGGATTCAGTATCGATTAATTTAATTTATTTCTATCATTTTTAATTCTTTCAACAAACTGTAGAAAAATTGAAAATACGGTCGGAATAAATAAACAAGCAACATTATCATCGTAAACTGCACTCTGAAATAAAATTTCATTCATCCCGTATTCAAATGACAGGTTAGCTGTCAGACGAGCGAGGTTATGCGTGGGGGATCCAATATCGATTATTTTAATTTGTTTCTATCATTTTTAATTATTTCAAAAAACCGTAGATAAATTGAAAATACGTTCAGAATAGATAAACAAAGAATAAAACTGAACTCTGAAATAAAGTTTCATCCATCCCGTCTTCACATGTTAGGTTAGCTGTCAGCCGAGCGAGGTTATGCGTCAGGGATTCAGTATCGATTAATTTAATTTATTTCTATAATTTTTAATTCTTTCAACAAACTGTAGAAAAATTGAAAATACGGTCGGAATAAATAAACAAGCAACATTATCATCGTAAACTGCACTCTGAAATAAAATTTCATTCATCCCGTATTCAAATGACAGGTTAGCTGTCAGACGAGCGAGGTTATGCGTGGGGGATCCAATATCGATTATTTTAATTTGTTTCTATCATTTTTAATTATTTCAAAAAACCGTAGATAAATTGAAAATACGTTCAGAATAGATAAACAAAGAATAAAACTGAACTCTGAAATAAAGTTTCATCCATCCCGTCTTCACATGTTAGGTTAGCTGTCAGCCGAGCGAGGTTATGCGTCAGGGATTCAGTATCGATTAATTTAATTTATTTCTATCATTTTTAATTCTTTCAACAAACTGTAGAAAAATTGAAAATACGGTCGGAATAAATAAACAAGCAACATTATCATCGTAAACTGCACTCTGAAATAAAATTTCATTCATCCCGTATTCAAATGACAGGTTAGCTGTCAGACGAGCGAGGTTATGCGTGGGGGATCCAATATCGATTATTTTAATTTGTTTCTATCATTTTTAATTATTTCAAAAAACCGTAGATAAATTGAAAATACGTTCAGAATAGATAAACAAAGAATAAAACTGAACTCTGAAATAAAGTTTCATCCATCCCGTCTTCACATGTTAGGTTAGCTGTCAGCCGAGCGAGGTTATGCGTCAGGGATTCAGTATCGATTAATTTAATTTATTTCTATCATTTTTAATTCTTTCAACAAACTGTAGAAAAATTGAAAATACGGTCGGAATAAATAAACAAGCAACATTATCATCGTAAACTGCACTCTGAAATAAAATTTCATTCATCCCGTATTCAAATGACAGGTTAGCTGTCAGACGAGCGAGGTTATGCGTGGGGGATCCAATATCGATTATTTTAATTTGTTTCTATCATTTTTAATTATTTCAAAAAACCGTAGATAAATTGAAAATACGTTCAGAATAGATAAACAAAGAATAAAACTGAACTCTGAAATAAAGTTTCATCCATCCCGTCTTCACATGTTAGGTTAGCTGTCAGCCGAGCGAGGTTATGCGTCAGGGATTCAGTATCGATTAATTTAATTTATTTCTATCATTTTTAATTCTTTCAACAAACTGTAGAAAAATTGAAAATACGGTCGGAATAAATAAACAAGCAACATTATCATCGTAAACTGCACTCTGAAATAAAATTTCATTCATCCCGTATTCAAATGACAGGTTAGCTGTCAGACGAGCGAGGTTATGCGTGGGGGATCCAATATCGATTATTTTAATTTGTTTCTATCATTTTTAATTATTTCAAAAAACCGTAGATAAATTGAAAATACGTTCAGAATAGATAAACAAAGAATAAAACTGAACTCTGAAATAAAGTTTCATCCATCCCGTCTTCACATGTTAGGTTAGCTGTCAGCCGAGCGAGGTTATGCGTCAGGGATTCAGTATCGATTAATTTAATTTATTTCTATCATTTTTAATTCTTTCAACAAACTGTAGAAAAATTGAAAATACGGTCGGAATAAATAAACAAGCAACATTATCATCGTAAACTGCACTCTGAAATAAAATTTCATTCATCCCGTATTCAAATGACAGGTTAGCTGTCAGACGAGCGAGGTTATGCGTGGGGGATCCAATATCGATTATTTTAATTTGTTTCTATCATTTTTAATTATTTCAAAAAACCGTAGATAAATTGAAAATACGTTCAGAATAGATAAACAAAGAATAAAACTGAACTCTGAAATAAAGTTTCATCCATCCCGTCTTCACATGTTAGGTTAGCTGTCAGCCGAGCGAGGTTATGCGTCAGGGATTCAGTATCGATTAATTTAATTTATTTCTATAATTTTTAATTCTTTCAACAAACTGTAGAAAAATTGAAAATACGGTCGGAATAAATAAACAAGCAACATTATCATCGTAAACTGCACTCTGAAATAAAATTTCATTCATCCCGTATTCAAATGACAGGTTAGCTGTCAGACGAGCGAGGTTATGCGTGGGGGATCCAATATCGATTATTTTAATTTGTTTCTATCATTTTTAATTATTTCAAAAAACCGTAGATAAATTGAAAATACGTTCAGAATAGATAAACAAAGAATAAAACTGAACTCTGAAATAAAGTTTCATCCATCCCGTCTTCACATGTTAGGTTAGCTGTCAGCCGAGCGAGGTTATGCGTCAGGGATTCAGTATCGATTAATTTAATTTATTTCTATAATTTTTAATTCTTTCAACAAACTGTAGAAAAATTGAAAATACGGTCGGAATAAATAAACAAGCAACATTATCATCGTAAACTGCACTCTGAAATAAAATTTCATTCATCCCGTATTCAAATGACAGGTTAGCTGTCAGACGAGCGAGGTTATGCGTGGGGGATCCAATATCGATTATTTTAATTTGTTTCTATCATTTTTAATTATTTCAAAAAACCGTAGATAAATTGAAAATACGTTCAGAATAGATAAACAAAGAATAAAACTGAACTCTGAAATAAAGTTTCATCCATCCCGTCTTCACATGTTAGGTTAGCTGTCAGCCGAGCGAGGTTATGCGTCAGGGATTCAGTATCGATTAATTTAATTTATTTCTATAATTTTTAATTCTTTCAACAAACTGTAGAAAAATTGAAAATACGGTCGGAATAAATAAACAAGCAACATTATCATCGTAAACTGCACTCTGAAATAAAATTTCATTCATCCCGTATTCAAATGACAGGTTAGCTGTCAGACGAGCGAGGTTATGCGTGGGGGATCCAATATCGATTATTTTAATTTGTTTCTATCATTTTTAATTATTTCAAAAAACCGTAGATAAATTGAAAATACGTTCAGAATAGATAAACAAAGAATAAAACTGAACTCTGAAATAAAGTTTCATCCATCCCGTCTTCACATGTTAGGTTAGCTGTCAGCCGAGCGAGGTTATGCGTCAGGGATTCAGTATCGATTAATTTAATTTATTTCTATCATTTTTAATTCTTTCAACAAACTGTAGAAAAATTGAAAATACGGTCGGAATAAATAAACAAGCAACATTATCATCGTAAACTGCACTCTGAAATAAAATTTCATTCATCCCGTATTCAAATGACAGGTTAGCTGTCAGACGAGCGAGGTTATGCGTGGGGGATCCAATATCGATTATTTTAATTTGTTTCTATCATTTTTAATTATTTCAAAAAACCGTAGATAAATTGAAAATACGTTCAGAATAGATAAACAAAGAATAAAACTGAACTCTGAAATAAAGTTTCATCCATCCCGTCTTCACATGTTAGGTTAGCTGTCAGCCGAGCGAGGTTATGCGTCAGGGATTCAGTATCGATTAATTTAATTTATTTCTATCATTTTTAATTCTTTCAACAAACTGTAGAAAAATTGAAAATACGGTCGGAATAAATAAACAAGCAACATTATCATCGTAAACTGCACTCTGAAATAAAATTTCATTCATCCCGTATTCAAATGACAGGTTAGCTGTCAGACGAGCGAGGTTATGCGTGGGGGATCCAATATCGATTATTTTAATTTGTTTCTATCATTTTTAATTATTTCAAAAAACCGTAGATAAATTGAAAATACGTTCAGAATAGATAAACAAAGAATAAAACTGAACTCTGAAATAAAGTTTCATCCATCCCGTCTTCACATGTTAGGTTAGCTGTCAGCCGAGCGAGGTTATGCGTCAGGGATTCAGTATCGATTAATTTAATTTATTTCTATCATTTTTAATTCTTTCAACAAACTGTAGAAAAATTGAAAATACGGTCGGAATAAATAAACAAGCAACATTATCATCGTAAACTGCACTCTGAAATAAAATTTCATTCATCCCGTATTCAAATGACAGGTTAGCTGTCAGACGAGCGAGGTTATGCGTGGGGGATCCAATATCGATTATTTTAATTTGTTTCTATCATTTTTAATTATTTCAAAAAACCGTAGATAAATTGAAAATACGTTCAGAATAGATAAACAAAGAATAAAACTGAACTCTGAAATAAAGTTTCATCCATCCCGTCTTCACATGTTAGGTTAGCTGTCAGACGAGCGAGGTTATGCGTCAGGGATTCAGTATCGATTAATTTAATTTATTTCTATCATTTTTAATTCTTTCAACAAACTGTAGAAAAATTGAAAATACGGTCGGAATAAATAAACAAGCAACATTATCATCGTAAACTGCACTCTGAAATAAAATTTCATTCATCCCGTATTCAAATGACAGGTTAGCTGTCAGACGAGCGAGGTTATGCGTGGGGGATCCAATATCGATTATTTTAATTTGTTTCTATCATTTTTAATTATTTCAAAAAACCGTAGATAAATTGAAAATACGTTCAGAATAGATAAACAAAGAATAAAACTGAACTCTGAAATAAAGTTTCATCCATCCCGTCTTCACATGTTAGGTTAGCTGTCAGCCGAGCGAGGTTATGCGTCAGGGATTCAGTATCGATTAATTTAATTTATTTCTATAATTTTTAATTCTTTCAACAAACTGTAGAAAAATTGAAAATACGGTCGGAATAAATAAACAAGCAACATTATCATCGTAAACTGCACTCTGAAATAAAATTTCATTCATCCCGTATTCAAATGACAGGTTAGCTGTCAGACGAGCGAGGTTATGCGTGGGGGATCCAATATCGATTATTTTAATTTGTTTCTATCATTTTTAATTATTTCAAAAAACCGTAGATAAATTGAAAATACGTTCAGAATAGATAAACAAAGAATAAAACTGAACTCTGAAATAAAGTTTCATCCATCCCGTCTTCACATGTTAGGTTAGCTGTCAGCCGAGCGAGGTTATGCGTCAGGGATTCAGTATCGATTAATTTAATTTATTTCTATAATTTTTAATTCTTTCAACAAACTGTAGAAAAATTGAAAATACGGTCGGAATAAATAAACAAGCAACATTATCATCGTAAACTGCACTCTGAAATAAAATTTCATTCATCCCGTATTCAAATGACAGGTTAGCTGTCAGACGAGCGAGGTTATGCGTGGGGGATCCAATATCGATTATTTTAATTTGTTTCTATCATTTTTAATTATTTCAAAAAACCGTAGATAAATTGAAAATACGTTCAGAATAGATAAACAAAGAATAAAACTGAACTCTGAAATAAAGTTTCATCCATCCCGTCTTCACATGTTAGGTTAGCTGTCAGCCGAGCGAGGTTATGCGTCAGGGATTCAGTATCGATTAATTTAATTTATTTCTATCATTTTTAATTCTTTCAACAAACTGTAGAAAAATTGAAAATACGGTCGGAATAAATAAACAAGCAACATTATCATCGTAAACTGCACTCTGAAATAAAATTTCATTCATCCCGTATTCAAATGACAGGTTAGCTGTCAGACGAGCGAGGTTATGCGTGGGGGATCCAATATCGATTATTTTAATTTGTTTCTATCATTTTTAATTATTTCAAAAAACCGTAGATAAATTGAAAATACGTTCAGAATAGATAAACAAAGAATAAAACTGAACTCTGAAATAAAGTTTCATCCATCCCGTCTTCACATGTTAGGTTAGCTGTCAGACGAGCGAGGTTATGCGTCAGGGATTCAGTATCGATTAATTTAATTTATTTCTATCATTTTTAATTCTTTCAACAAACTGTAGAAAATTGAAAATACGGTCGGAATAAATAAACAAGCAACATTATCATCGTAAACTGCACTCTGAAATAAAATTTCATTCATCCCGTATTCAAATGACAGGTTAGCTGTCAGACGAGCGAGGTTATGCGTGGGGGATCCAATATCGATTATTTTAATTTGTTTCTATCATTTTTAATTATTTAAAAAAACTGTAGAAACATCAAACATACTTCCCGAATAAATAAACGGGAATCTATATTCTCTCGTAACCTAAATTCCACACACGATTCAATGTATCCTATGTTTGTAGTTGTTGGCTGTATGCAGTGCAATGGATTTTTGTCCAGCGGAGCATTTACATGTCTACGTCCAGTGACAAAAGAAACCTTCAGCACCGCCACCGCGCGGTTTCCAAGCGTACTCAATGCAATCTCGGTATCAAGGGTCCCCTAAACCAAATGTCGGTTTTTCTGTTTTGAGTAACGGAGAATCGTCAATTTTCAGCCATTTCAATATCGAATGAAACGGGATTATGCTCAAAATGTGTGGTATTTCATTGCGGAGGGCCTGATTATTCCGAAAATGCGATTACTTACGGCAATAGTGTATAATCGTACGACTCATGTAGTGGTATCTGAATCTGTAAAATTTTTTGTAAAATTTCGGAAAAGTAAAATAATCAGGCCCTTTCTACCAAAATACTGCATAATCTCCCAAAATTTCATTGCGATTGATTCAGTAGTTTCGGAGAATTGACCATTCCCGTTTTCGAAGTGTCGACAAACGTTTCACTTCACCTTAAGTAGAGACGCTACTAAAACTTTGACAAAACTGATTTTTCGTTTTTTAAATTGTTAATAAAAACATAATCAAAAATTCATTTCTACAAAAGTTGAAGTATGTTAACAAGTATCTTGAAAAAAAAAATTAAGATTCTGCGATGAAAGTGTATGCGCAGGGAACCTTTCGCAGAAAATTCCCTGCACATGGCTATTAAAAATTCCTTACGCATAACCTTTCATCGCAGAACCTTAATTTTTCTTCTCAAGATACATGCTAACATACTTCAACTTTTGTAGTATCGAATTTTCAATCACATTTTATTTAGTAATTTCAAAAATGAAAAAATCGTTTTTGTCAAAATTTCAGTAATGTCTCCCTAACGCCTGGAGGTTCGTAAATCTCTACCGAGTTTATTCCTGGGTTTCATGTTCGCACTGTTTGAATCAAATAAAATCTCACTCTGAGATCGAGAATAGAACCTGAAAGACAGGAGTTATCCATCGGCACAAGTTGAAAATCAAGAATTTCATGATGGTCTCTCCGCCTCTTCGCTTTTATTTTTCATTTTCAGAACTTATAAAACTTAATTTACCTCTGACATTATGAGAAAGCAAGAAATGTATTTGGAAGATACATTTCACGCATTGATTTGAAACGGAAAAAGCCATTATGAGAAAGACCTAGACCGTAGAAAAACCTACGACCTAAGATCTACGAGTTCGTGATCTACGACAAAAGTGGTGATGGTCGCTACATGTCATGAAACTGAATAGGAGGTTTCGATGAATGGCAAAGATGCGATGACATTGGGCGTTGCAGATGTATTCTAGGAGTAGCCAACTAATCAGCAGTCATTTATCAATATTTCCTGTAGATCGAAAGAATTTCGGTTGTTATTTATTGATTTATTTGTTTATTTAGGTACAGGTACAGGTGTTATTTTGACTGTAACAAATTAAAATGATTGGATAAACTGGTTTCACCTACCTGCTTTATTTTTACTGAGTACCCATCATTCAAACAAAAAGTTTTCAATCTTGGTTAAATAAAACGAATTCTCGAAAAAACCGATACATTGCATCGAAGCAAGGCAGTATTGCGAATAAATCTCAACAATTCTCTCTAAAATCGAGTCTCAAACTCAACACTGATAGCTTTCCAAGCATTTTCGAATCACGACTTCAATTATTCGAGATTCTAACCTCAAAAATCCAAATCAACCACTTAGCCGCCAAAACAGAGTTTGACAGCTGAAACTCAGGATGGCTAGCCTGCATGAGCAGACGCCGGAACTCGCGCGTGCGCTGTCGACCGTACAGTTTCAAGAAAATATCTCGGTATAAGAAGTTCAAAGCTGAAAACTTCAAAATCAGTTACCAAACGTTTTGTCGTTTACGTCCTTTCTGGGTGGTCATACCAAAGGTGAACGAACGAGATACATGCCTTTGCATAACGCATGCTAATATCGATTCAAAACTGTCTGCATTGCACAGTCAAAAAATTTTGCCTTACAACAGTCATGCCAAGCTATTAGAAAATATATGTTGCAATCGCTATGATGAGCAATGTTTGTCAAGAGTGTGCCAACGCTGTGCCGACAAGAACCCGAATGACAAAGAGTTTAATGATAGCAAGCTAATACAATTTAAAAAATGGGTATAGCTGAGAAGGAAAATTTTCAAGATCCCAAGTCTAAAAAAGCACGGACAGTAACAAAATATCTGGAAAGGGTTTTCACGGTTCCTCCACGTCAACTGATAGAAAATCTGCACGAGGATTTAAACAAGTATCTTCTTCATGAGAAAAATATAATTCATCAGTATAAAGTAATTAAAGAGCGAAAAGAAAATCTCGGCAATGAAGAAGTTATGATTCACATGGACTTTTCTGAAAACTATTGTACGAAATACAGTCAAGAAATACAAGCCTATCATTTTGGAGGATCTCGAATTCAGCTAAGTCTCCATACAGTCTTGGTTTATATGAAAGGAACCACACAGTCCTATTGCACAGTTTCCGAAAACACCTCACATTCGCCAGCTGCAATATGGGCTCACTTGCGGCCAATTTTAAAGTCTTTACCTTCCCACATCACCTGCATTCATTTCGTAAGCGACGGACCTGTAACACAGTAACGGAATAAAACGATGTTCTACGTTCTGGCTTCAAGGCTTTAGCAACTGGTCTCAAGTGTCGAAAAATTCTCCTGGAACTATTCAGAAAGTGGCCACGGCACGGGTGCCCCCGATGGGGTTGGGGCTACATGCAAGAGAACTGCGGATTCTGTTGTTGTTTCAGGAGTTGACATTGACAGTCTGCAATGTTTTGTAGAGACCATACAGCAAAGATGTCCGGGAATTATTATGATCAAGATTAATGACAGCGACATTCAGAAAATGACCAAGGACATTCAGAAAGACGTATCGAATTTGAAGAGTTTCACTGGTACCCTGAAATTACATCAAATAAAAGGCTAGGTATCTAAACAGCCTTCAGGATTACAACGTGGCCCTGCAGTCAAGCTGATGAAGAAAAGTTTGAGCTGCTCTTGTGATGACAAATACCAAAATTTCAATTTAGGAACAGTGGATTAAGAAGGAAAGGCAAACTTAACGTCGACGATATTTACACGGATTCCGAGTTTGAAGCCGAATCCAACCCCGATCCTGACCCGCAGTATGATGCTCTTATTAATGATGCTATTGTAGAGAAAGAAACTTCATCTGATGTTCCGTGCGAGAGCAAGTCCAATACCGAATTAGAGAATGTTGCGGATAAACTTCCGAAAGCGTCCCCCCGACGATTTCGTTTCAACTTTGCATAGAGCTTCGTTTTCATGTAAAATTAACTTGTACAAAAGGATTTCTTAGCGCTTCTTTCAAAGAAAGAGTTCACAAACTGAATTGATGCTTATAAATGAATGGATATGACACGGCGTAAACCAGCAAAGTTGTCAGTTCTAGGTCAATTTATCCCCGTAAGAATTGGGGTGGTCTAAATTATTCTAACCATTGGAATGCCAAAGACACCTTCTGGATTGTTATCACCTGTGTGTGTGTGGGTAGATCAATGGGGTGACCTAAATCATTCTAACCCTTCAAGTGCTGAAGCCATCTTCTGGATTGTTATCACGTGTGTGTGTATGTGCGTGTGTGGGTGGATAATTGGGGTGGCCTAAATCATTCTAACCCTTCGAGTGCGAAAGCCACCTTCTGGATTGTTATCACGTGTGTGTGTGTGTGTGTAGATCAATAGGGTGACCTATTGACCGATTCACATAGTGACCGATTCTAACCCTGGACGGTTCAAGTGCTGAAGCCACCTTCTGGATTGTTATCACGTTTATTTTTTATGTTTATACTGTTCAACCAATCCTCTGTGATTTTCGTTTTTATTCATCAAAAACTATAATTCGTTATCTTCGTTTTAATTTACGTTGTTTATATTTCATCAGCATTGTTTTACTTTGTAAACTCTTTTTTTGAAAGAAGCGCCAGAAATCCTTTTATACGAGGTAATTTCACATAAATATGACGCTCTATGCAAAGTTAGAACAAGATCGGTGGGGGGACGCTTTTGGAAGTACAGCCAAATGAAATATCGATATATCGGTGTGATAAATCAGATAGATAATGAGGAAGGCGTTAACTGTAACTTTTCTGAAAATTTATGACACTAAAGGTCACACGTTCAGAGTTGATGAGACTGATATTTCTGTTATAGTCCTCGGGCCCACGCCTAAAAAAGTTTGTGATTACCTAACCATTGAGACTTCGTATATGTGTTCTTTATGTCGATTCGGACTAATCTTTTATTTGCCAGAATTCTGTGTAGGGGGGCGTTTTCTTTCGGGACCCCCGCGAACTCATTGATTTGGTGCAACAAGTACCCCCCCCCAAAAAATTTGTCGGACAAGGTTACCAGTTAATTTTAAATGTTTTTATTAAACGATTCTGAAAAAATCAGCTGTGAGGTACAAAATTTTATGACGTCATAACTTTGCCATGTTCGGGGTGTCGGACGCGCCAAAAAACCCAATATATTTGTCCGACAATATGTTTTTCGCCTTTCATATAAGGGGCATTCCAAGTGAAACAGGCGAGTTATCTCCCTCACTCCCTACGATTTTTGTCGTTTAATTTTTTTTGGCTTCTATGTCACCCCAAATGAGCCCCAATTTTTTTTTCAGATTTTCCCCCCCCCTCCTTGTCGTCGCGCCATGTGTTTTTTTGTTGATGCAAGAGGAAACATCAAAAACGACCTTTTTTAAAATAATGATTTTTTTTTCCAAATCCCGCACCTAAAAACAGTAACTTTTTCCATGATTTGAAAGTGGGCCGAAGCCTGCCAATATTTTTTTTCATCAATTTTGATTTTTCGAAGAATCGAAAATTTTGAAAATTTTGAATTACAATTATCACATCTTGTATTAAAAAAAAAAAAAGAAAAAAGAAGCATCTCTTGCAAAAATGTCATATCTTGCTTAGTTTCATATTACTTGTGTCCTCTAGCGGCGAAATGCCGTGATGTTTTAAAATTTAATTTGAAACTAAGCAAGATATGACATTTTCGCAAGAGGTTTTTCTCTTTTGTTTTGTTTTTAATACAAGATGTGATGATTGTAATTCAAAATTTTCGATTTTTCGAAAAATCAAAATTGATAAATAAAAATACTGGCAGGCTTCGGCCCACTTTCAAATCATGAAAAAAGTTACTGTTTTCAGGTGCGGGATTTGTAAAAAAAAATCATTATTTTAAGCAAGGTCGTTTTGGATGTTTCCTCTTGCATCAACAAAAAAAAAACACATGGTGCGACGACAAGGAGGGGGGGGGGGGGGGGGGGGGAATCTGAAAAAAATTGGGGCTCATTTGGGGTGACATAGAAGCCAAAAAAAATAAGCGACAAAAATCGTAGAGGGTGAGGGAGATAGCTCGCCGGTTTCACTTGGAATGCCCCATAAACAAATCTTCCGATTAGAAGAAAGACTATGTTTAGGTCATCAATTTTTTTGCTGCACCAAATCAATGAGTTTGCGGAGGGGCTCGAAAGAAAACGCCCCTCTACACAGAATTCTCGCAAATAAAAAGTTTGTCCGACTCGACATAAAGAATATATGGGGCTTTCCATGTGAACCCACCGAGTCTCTGACCTCGACCATTTTTAATTTGGCCGATTTTTTTTCAGTCTTTAGTACCCATTTGAAGTAGTACTCGTGATTTATTTCAGATTTTTAACTTAATCCATTCTCGACCTACGAAATTTCAGAAAATCTTACCTTCCAAAAGTTCGAACGCATGTAACATTGGACCAAAGTATGGTATCGATAAAATTAACTACAGCAATCTCTTCGTCTTGAAACGTACTTTCAGAAAAAAATATAAACGAAATTATTTGATACCGATTTTGAGTCTCTTTGCAATTTCAAACTGAAAAATCGTTTTTTTCAACCTGTATGTCCCTTTTGATTTTTTCGAAAAAATTCTCAAAAAAACTATTGGAAATTCTAAGAATTTTAAGCCTATTCCGGTCGTGGTTATATTTTTTGTTCTATTTTTGTTATCATTTTAAAGCAAAATAAAGATTTGTTTTATCGTTCCCTCATCGATTTTTTCCAAAAGAAGTATGCCGAAATAACTATTACTGATGTTTGAAAGATTCAAAAGATGAAAACTAAAAAATGAAAGAATTATAAGGCATATTTTTATTCATAATATTATTTTTTAATATACATACAATAATATTTTTTAATAATAATATTTTGTATCACAACTATCGGTTATTTATACTCGCTTGTGTTTGAAAATGTCACAAGCATGGTAGTGTTCCGATCGGGAGTATTCTTTCACATCGAGGATCACTTCCTCTACGAGAATTGTATGAGTGGGCTTCTAAACCAAATAATTTGCTCAATATACTTGTGAAATTTTCACCCGCAGATGGCAGATTATAAGGCAGCCAATGAAAAATTGATTCATAGGTTTGAAGATGCAAAAAGTGATACAAGATATTATTATTAAAAAATATCATTATATGTATATTGAAAAATAATATTGTGAATGAAAATATGCCTTATAATTCTTTCATTTTTCAGTTTTCATACTTTGAATCTTTCAAACATCAGTAATAGTTAGTTCGACATATTTCTTTTGGAAAAAAACCGATGAGGATACGATAAAACAAATCTTTATTTTGCTTTAAAATAATAGAAAAAATAGAAAAAAAATATGACCACAACCGAAATAGGCTTAAAATTCGTAGAATTTCCAACAGTTTTTTTGGGAATTTTTTCGAAAAAATCAAAAGGGACATACAGGTTGAAAAAAACGATTTTTCACTTTGAAATTGGGACTTCCGGTGTTGATAAGACGTGAGCAAGACGCGTCAAGTGAGCGTGCCAAAAGTGACAAGTTAAAACATAAAAGACAGGAAAGAAGAAGGTGGAAAGTGCAGGACAGTGAAGAGTGAGAAAGACAGTGAAGGGACAGAAGAAAAAACAAAAAGGGAGAGGAGCAAGAAAAAGGTAGGAAGGGGAAAAAAAAGGGAAGGAAAGAGGTTAGAAAATAAGGCGCGAAAAGGTACGGCCAGAAGAGGCGGGAGGGCATAGAATAGAAAGGGGAGAAAGTTCGGCGGGAAGGCATAGATGGCAGAACAAGACGGAGGAACGCTAGAGGCGGGCGTGAGGGTAACGGGCGCGCTGGATTATCGACGCAAGGTAACGGAGATGCTGATAACGCTAGACGGTAGAGAAGAACTGGAGAAAAGCGACTGGGAGAGTAGCGATACGGAGGGAGAGGAAGAAAGCACAGGTTATCACACGCCGGTCAGCGAGGAGCTAGGTGAAGCACCGAGGAGAGGTAAGCCAACAAACGCGGCGAGCCTACAGAGGTGGGCAAGAGAGAGGGCGAGCAGCCTGGGCTCGCTAGATGGGATGATAGACAGGCAGAAGAGAAAGAGGGCGGCGGGGGAGAAAGAGGGGCAGACAGGGCTCAAGAGAAGAAATAAGAACACAAAAACACCGGAAGGAGAGAAGGAAGCGGAAGAAGACAAGGAGATGAGTTTGATGTGGGAGAGTATTAGAAAATTAGTAGAGGAAACAAAAAGAGAGAAGGAAGAAACGAGAAAACAAATAGAAGGCATGAGAGAAGAGATCAACGACATAAAGAGGAAGGCTGACGAAAAGAGAACCGAGCTCGAGAAACGAGTAAAGGAGCTCGAATCAAAGCTAAGGGAAGGGGAAGAAAAAAGGGAAGCAGAGCAGAAGAAGGAAGCAGAAGAAACGAAGAAGGAAATAGAAGAGAAGGTGAAGAAGGCGCTGAAAGAGATAGGAGAAGGAACAGAAGGGGGAGCTGCAATGGGAGAAAAAATAAAGAAGATGGAGGTGGAGATAAAAGGAGGAATGAGAGTGCTCCAACAAAAAATTGAAGCAAAAGAAAGGCAAGAGAAAAGAAATAACATAATAATAAAAGGAGTAGATAGGGACGGAGAGGAACCGAAGACAGTCGCAGAAAAGTTCTTGAGAGAGAACCTAAAAACGACGATAAGAATAAAAGAGGCGAGAGTGCAAAGACTAGGCGGAGAAAGAGAGGGGCTACTAGTCCAAATGGAGGACTATGAAGCGAAAAGAGAGGTAATGATGAGAAAGAGAATGCTAGGAGGAACAGAGGTGTTCATAGACGATGACCTGACGTGGAAGGAGCGAGAGATACAGAGGAACCTCATCAGAAGAATGAAAGAAATAAGGGGAAGAGGAGGAAGAGCAAGAGTGGGATACAAAAAGATATGGATAGAAGGGAAGTGCTGGAACTGGAACGAGGAAAAAGAAAAGCTAGAGGAAGGCAAGGAGGGAACGGAAAGGGATTTTCGGTCCAAATAGGGAGACAAGCAAGAGAAGAGCAAGAAAAAAACAGGAAGGGAGTTAAAATAGCATTCTGGAACGTAGCTGGGCTGGCAAGAAAAGATGAAGAGTTTTGGAGAGGGCTGAAAGAATGGGATGTAATGGTACTGAGCGAAACATGGGTTGAGGAGAAAGGGTGGGAGAAAATAAAAAATAAGTTGCCGAAAGGCTACGTATAGAAAACGCAACACGCGAGGAAAGAGCACAAGAAGGGAAGGGCGATGGGGCGGATGGTAATGGGAATAAAAAAAGAAATAGCAGAGGTAGAAAGGGGAGAAAGGAAAGAACAAGAGGAAGGATGGATGATAGGGACAGTGAAACCAGATAGAGAAAAATGGTCAGTGATAGGGCTGTACGTGAGAGGAGATATAGAAGAAAAAATGATAAAGGTCAAGGAGTACGAGAGCAAGGAAGGGAGGGGAAGAAAAGTAATAGTAGGAGGGGACTTTAATGCAAGGACCGGGGAAAAAGGGGGGGAATACAAGGGTGCAGGAAAAGAAGAGAAGGGGAGGAGCTCGAAAGACAAGATAATAAACGCGGAAGGGAAAAAGATGATAGAAGCGATAGAGGAAATAGGATGGGCAATATGGAACGGAAACACGGTAGGGGACGAAGAGGGAGAAATAACGTATGTAGGGGCAAGAGGGGAGACAGTAATAGATTACGTGATGAGAGGAAGCGAGGCAAAAGAAAAAGTAAAAAGAATGAGGGTGGGAGACAAAATAGACTCGGACCATCACCCGTTAATAATAGAAGTGGCGACGGAGAGATGGGAGAGGGAGGAAGAGAAGAGAGGAAAAAAAACGGTGAGAGGGAACTGGTCGAGAGAAGGCAGAGAAAGATTCAGGAGAGGAGTAAGATGGGGGGGCGACGATAGTAGGGGGAAAGACGAGGAAATAGAGATTGGAACAGAAGAAATAAGAAGAGTGATAGAAGAGGAAGCGGAGAGAGAGGAAGGAGAGGAAAGAAAAAAAAGGGGCTGGTGGGACGAGGAAACGAAGAGACAAAAGTCGAAAGTGAGGAGGACGCTGAGGGAGTGGAGAAGAAAGGAGATAGGGAAAGAAAGGTACAAAGAGGAAAAAAGAGAATACAATAAATTGTGTGAAAAAAAGAAGCAGGAGGAAAATGAAAGGTTCATCAGAGAGGCACAAGAGGCTACAACGGAAAGCAAAGTATGGGAGGTGCTGAACAGAGAAAGAAGAAGAAGAAGAAGGAAAATAGACGAAACAATCGGAGAGAACGAGTGGAAAGAGCACTTCATGAGACTACTGGGAGGAGTGGACAGAAAAGTGGTAGCAGGAGGCACCAAAGAAGGAAGGGAAGAAGACGAAGAAAGTGAGATCAAGAAGGAAGAAATAAGAAAGGCGATAGCCAAGCTGAGGGACGGAAAAGCACCAGGAGGAGACGAAATAGTAAACGAGGTATGGAGGTACGGAGGAGAAGAAGCGGAGGAGTGGGTACAGAGAACGGGCAACAGAGTGTGGAAAGGAGAGGGGTGGCCTGAAGTATGGAAGGAGGGCTGGATAGTACCGATAATCAAGAGCGGGGAAGGAAAGAGAGTGGAGGAGTACAGAGGGGTCACGCTTATGCCAACATTGTACAAGATATACGCGACAGTATTAGCAGGGAGGATGGAAGAGGAAATGGAAAGAAAGGAGATGATACCACAAAACCAAACCGGGTTCAGGAAAGGAATGGGAACAGTGGATAATATTTATGTGCTAAACCATCTAATAAACCGAAGAATAAACAGCGGGAAGGGAGGACTAGTAGTAATGTTTATAGACCTAAAAGCGGCCTTTGACTCGGTGAATAGGGAGGTACTATGGAAAGCTATGAGAAAGAGAGGAGTGAGAGAGGAGCTAGCAGAGAGAGTGAAAGAGGTGTACAGAGAAACAAAGAATAGGGTAAAGATAGTGGGGGAAGCGGGGGAAGAGTTCTGGACAGAGATGGGGGTAAGACAAGGATGCCCGCTAAGTTCGTTTCTCTTCAACATTCTAACCGCGGACATGGAAGAAGAGCTGAGTAGGACAGGAGACATAGGGGGAGTAAAGCTGGGAGGGAAAAGGGTGTATACGCTAGCATACGCAGATGATGTGGCGGTAATGGCGGAGGAGGAGGAGGGGATGAAAGCAATGATAAGAAGATTGGAGAGATATCTGGATGAGAAGAGGCTAACGCTGAACGCGAAAAAAACAAAGATAATGAGATGTAGAAAGGGAGGAGGAAGAAGCAAGAAAGTGGAATGGAAATGGAAAGGGGAGGCGATAGAAGAAGTGAAGGAATTTAAATACCTAGGGTATACGATAACAAAAAACGGGGGGCAAGAGGCGCACGTCAAAGACAGAGTAAGAAAAGCAGGGGTCGTAATGAAGCAGGTCTGGGGGATAGGCAAAAAAAGATTATGAAAGGACTGGAAAAGAAGAATGTGGATGTTCGACAGACTGGTATGGACAGTGGTGGAATACGCAGCGGAAGTATGGGGATGGAGAGAATGGAAGAACGTTGAGGCGTTGCAAGAAAGATACATCAGATGGGTACTGGGGGTAGATTGGAGAACACCAGGGTACATGGTGAGGGAAGAGTTTATGAGAATGAAACTGAGAACAAGGGCAGCGAAAAGAGCATGGAATTTTGAAAGGAGGCTGGAGGAAGGCAGAGGAAGCGAGCTGGCGAGAAGCTGCTGGGAGGAAGTGAAAAGAAGGGAAACGAAAAGAGTACCAACATTAGCGAGTTGGGAGAGAGACAGGAAAAAATTCAAGGAGGAATGGGCAGAAGAGCAAGAAGGACAAGAGGATGAGGGAGAGAGACGGGAGATGGAATACGAGGAAATTGAAAGAAAGGATAGTGAGAAGCAGAAAGAAGAAAGATGGGAAAAAATAAGAAACTCCAGATACAATAAGTGGTACAAGCACATAAAGCACGACGGAGTACCAGCGTATTTGGAAAAGGGGTGGGGTGAAAGTAGGTGGGCAAGAGTAGCGAGATTCAGACTAGGGGGAGAGGTAAAAGAATCGAAGTACTGGGAAAAAGAGGAGAAAAAGAAGTGCAGGATATGTGAATGGGAAGAGGAGACATGGGAGCACGTATGGGATGGGTGCAGAGGGGGGGAAGATAAAAAAGAAAGTTGGCAGGAGAAGGTGGGACAGGTACTAGGAGAGGAGGGAGAAGGAAAGGCGTGGATGAGAGAGATTGAGCGCAGGAGAGAGGAGAGAGAGAATAATGAGAGGGATGAACAGGAAACGGAAGGGGAAAGAGAGTGAGTGAGAATGAGGAGCGAGAGAGGAGAACGGGGAAGCAAAAAGGTGTAAGAGTTGAGAGCGAGAATAGAATAGGGACGTAGGATAAGTAGAATAAGTAGTGTAAATAGTATAAGAAAAATGTAATGCGAAAAGGAAATGTCACCCCAAGGGGAATCATTAAATAAACATACATACATACTTTGAAATTGCAAGAAGACTCAAAATCGGTATCGAATAATTCTGTCTATATTTTTTTCTGAAACTACGTTTCAAAACGAAGAGATTGCTGTAGTTACTTTTATCGATGCCATACTTTGTTCCAAAGTTATATGCGTTCGAACTTTTGAAAGGTAAGATTTTCTATAATTCCGTAGATCGAGAATGGATTAAGTTAAAAATCTGAAATAAATCACGAGTACTACTTCAAATGGGTACTAAAGACTGAAAAAAAATCGGCCAAATTAAAAATGGTCGGGGTCAGAGGCTCGGTGAGTTCACATAGAATGCCCCATATATACGAAGTCTCAACGGTTAGGTAATCACAAACTTTCTTAGGCGTGGGCCCGAGGACTAATAGCTTACGAGCAAATACTGGAAAAGTTACCAAACCCAGATATTACTCTAAAAGGGAAAAGAATATTTTATTACTTTAAGTTACCTGTGCCTGTCTTCGAAAAATAATTTAAGTTCAATTGTTTCGTAAAAAGCAATGATAAGACTGATTCGTGGTAAGCTCTGTTGGCAATTCTATAATTACTTACTACTAAAAGTATCAAAAAGTATTAATAACGTTAAGATATTGATTATGATATTCAATAGTTTAAAATAATGTTTGTTCTGTACGAAGCAGTTAATGTTCAATTATTAAAGATTACATGACAAAACTGATCTCGTTATTTGTTAGAGGCTTTATAAGTTCAATAATTAACACTTCGTTTTCGAACTGAAAAGTTGATTTCGATAAGTTTAACTCTAGTTGTGCACTTCTGCGCTCAAAAAAGTTCGATCAAAATATGTTCGACCAATAAATAATTAATAATTCAACATTTGTTATTGATTTGCTTTAGTATTGATTATACGCTATAAGCTTTGTAACGTTTAACAGAAAAATAAAGACATTTAATTGGTTGATTCTGATAAATAAGGTTTTCTTTCAATTAAACAGTCTCCTGATAAACGAAACAGTCCCCTGATAAATAAAACAGTCCCCTGTCACGGTTTCTTGCAAAATTGTCAATAACACGCAAAATGAGGAGAAAATGTGTCAGCTTTTCAGAGATATATGTCTAATTTATTACCGCCTTTACATATTTTGTTATTTATTTTAAACAAAAAACATACATGAGACAGTTTTGTGTGGGTGAGTTTCCAATTAGTAGAGAAGTACCCAAGTATCGAATTTTTGTGGCGGGAAAATGTAGCATCAGCGTATAACGACATAGAATGTTGAATTACCCTCAGATGATATTGAATATTCGTACCGAAATGTAGTCCATAAATATTCAGACATGTTTTAAACTGAACGTTTTCACAGTATACCGACTATTTTCTGCAATACTGACTTTTATCCAAGAAATGCTTATCGTTATGCTCACCTGACAGTAATTGAATTTGTACATTTACCGCCGAGTGACTATACTATTGGATTTTATATACTTGTATGGCTTACATTTATCGATTTGTAAAGAAGCACGCCGAGAGCTGTGTCCGTTCATAACTTCTTCAACGATTCACAAGGTAACTACTACAGTAGTAATCGCAATTTATTGAAATATTGTATTGTTGTAGAATTCAAATATATTTTTGCTCTCTGTTTTCTATTATTGTGTGGGACGCGGCGACTTTACTTTCATGCGCAGCTTTATGTTATTATTGCTTTCGTGAGTGACTGGATAACGTAAAGTGAATCAAAAGATGAGTGTGTGCTTGTTATAAACATTCATATACACAAAGTAGATAACTAACCACTTTGCCAAAGTGAGTCGACACAGTTACATAGTCGAGTAACACTATTTTTCCTTGAATTTGTAATGTTCGATTTTATCCCGAAAATTTTGTAATGTCTAATGTTTGAGCAAGCCTCTTGGAATCTTGGCGGAATCGAAAAATTTTTAGGGCTCGCCCAAGAATTATGAGAATAATTTGAAAAAAAATTGATTTTATTTTCGTTATCACGACTCGATATTTGTTGATCATCAATATCCATAGAAATAGAATTTGAAAAAAAAAAAATATTTTTCAGAAGTCTTGGTGCGGCCTCTGAATATTGATATTAAGGCTTCAAATTCGTTGTATAGTTTTACAAGTAGCGGCTAATGAATAAATAAACAAAATGAGATTAATAATGAAATAAAAAAAAGTTTATTATTTCAAGAATTGAAGATTTTTATCTATTAAAATGAAGCTTTCTTTCTTTTTATCAAAACTCTCGCCAAGGTGATTCCACGTCAATCTATCTAGACATTTCACACGACCTTCTCAAAATCGAGCGAAAATTTGTATGGTCGTTCATCTCATTAATTCGAGCTGTTTTATAAAATTTGAAACATTTAGAAAGTTTTTTTGCGTCGTGTAGTATCTTGTTCAAGTTTTTCGTGATTTCACTGAATATGCTTATTACTTAGAAATTATTGAACATCTGAGATTTGATTTTAGCTGCACATCGGACTTATGTAACATGAGTCGCTGAACAAATGTTCTATCGTTGAATTTGTATTTCCGTCGAAAGAAGTGAACGGTACAAATGATATTTGAAGAGGCTCATTTGTTAAAAATATGACTCAATCAAGAGTCACCTTCTAAAAACGTATTTTTTTTTAAGCTGAAAGGGTATAATAATAACAAGTCGATCTAGTCGAGTCAAGTGTGACTAAAAGGGTATACCCGGGTGAGTATGTTAAAACTACCCCCGAATCGCGTTCTTTCGATAATTGGGGGATCATTTCGGTACTAACAAGAAAAAAAAAATGTAAAATTTTAGGTCTTTAATCTTTAATATTTTTCGAGATATCGAAAGAAAAACGTTATTTTCATTTTTTTCTGTTAGTAGAGATAAATATTAATGAACGGTGATTTTTTTTCCGAGTACTAATGGATAAAATACACCAGATTTTTTTTTAGGATTCCACAGTAGAAACTCGACTTTTAAGAAAATAAATAAAACTAAAATAATTTCTTCAGGTATGTTCCTTTAGACATGCAATCACCAAATTTTGACAGACGACGTCTTTTATACTACTTGATGATCAGAAATTTTCGCGATTATTTCGAATTGGTGAAACATAGTGAACAAAATTAAAATCTAATTTCTTGGGGTAACTCAGAATTGTTTGATTTACTTTTGAATTTTTGATTGAGAAGTGTTCAAAAGAATTGATAAATAATACCTTGGGGGCAAAAACCTTGCACCAAGTACATTAAAACGCAGTAACTATCAACCAAAATCTGTTGAAAAAATATTTGACGAAAAAGCATTCAATCTACCAAAGTATTGAAATCAATGAACGTTGCCAAGTACAATTAAATTTGCTCCTAACTAACTTATGAATGTGACCTAGTCTTAGTTTTCAGTAGATATTTACATTTAAATTTGAGGTTTGTAGTACCACTAGCTCCAAATTGAAATCTAAATATCTACCGGAAACTAAGACTAGGTGACATTCAGAAGTTAGTTGGGAGTAAATTTAATTATACTTGGCAACGTTCATTGATTTCAATACTTTTGTAGATTAAATGCTACTTCTTCGAATATTTTTCCGACTTCTTGTTGATAGTTACTACATTTCAATGTACTTGGTGCAAGGTTTTTGCACCCAAGGGATTACTTATCAATTCTCTTGAGCATTTTTCAATAAAAATTTCAAACCGAATCAAAACATTTCAAGGTAACCAAAAAAATTCGACTTAAATTTTGTCACAATGTTCTACCAATTCGAAGAGATCGAAAAAATTTCGGAGTCTGAAAAGAGTATAAAAAACGTCTGCTGTCAAAATTTGATGATTGCATGTCTAACAGGACATTGTCAGAAAAATTATTTCAAATTTTTTTTTTTTTTTTTAAGAATCGCGTTTTTACTATCGAATGGTGAAAAAAAAATCTTCAGGTGTATTTTATCCATTACCGTTTGGAAAAAATCACCATTCATTAATATTTGTCTTTACTAATAACAAAAAAAAGTAAATCAATGAAAACCAAAAATAACGTTTTTTTTTCGATAACTCGAAGAATATTCAAGGTGAAAACTGAAAATTTTGCATGAGTTCTTATTTTAGGTACCGAAAGAATCCCCCAAGTATGGAAAGAAAACGCCTCAGGGACAGTTTTGACAAGCTTACCCGGCTATACCCCTTAAACTTCTTCGAGTAATTGAGTCTTAACGACTATTTTAAACTAAGAATAATTGATTGATTTCCAAAACTCTTTTGCCTCTTCTTTCGGTATGTCAATATTCAACAGGGTAATTGGTTGAAAATTTCTTCAACCAATCTCGGTAGAGTCTCGCACCAAGTACATTAAAAATAATTTTTAAGCGCGCGGCGCGAGACTCGACCGAATCTATATACCTGAACGGGAACTAAACGGCGTGGTGAGGAGACAATATTTTCCTAATTTCTTTCGCCTTGTGATATCTACGGATTTGGAATATTTATCTTAGAATTAAGCCATGAAAAGTTCTAATTTAAGCCCTATCTCGATGAAATCAGTGGACAGAGACCTGAGATATAATTATTCAACGCTTTTAAAATACCCGTTTTCATCACGAATTTTTCACCATCTCCTTCTTCAGTCAGATCGCTTAGACCAAGGGCCAGCACACTCATTAGGCCAAGGAGCGAAAACTGTCAATCCACTCAACCCTTCCACCGGCATTAATCCTTTTAACCTCATTTCTTGCATTGTACCATGGAATTTTCCGGTAAAGACAATGACCGTTTTCAGGTAGGCCGAGGAGCTTTACGGTCGTAGTAATTTCTACTTAGAGTCAGGTTGACTCTGAAAGCCCGGCGATGCCGGCCCCTGGCTTAGACTAAAACCTGTGCGCAAGAAATTAGTGAAGACTGGCCTTCGCTAGGCTACGTGGAGAGCAGAGACCTACCACGTTCGGAAGTCAGTTACTAGATGGCGCAGATATCGGTTAGCGCTAGTTTTATACTTTGTTAGAAAATTTGATTTTCTGCAAATTAGGTCTTTCTCAATTATGACGTAAATATTGTAGTTTCGAAGATACTTGCAATTTTATCCGAAAATTATCATTTTTATAACAAAAGTTAGTAAATGATAAGAAAAAATAAATATTTTTTTATGCAAATTCAAAAATTCATATCTTTGAAGAGAAAAAAAATCACCCGTTTGAAAATTTCAGGATATACTTTAGATCAATTGAAGGCATTATAGAAAAAAAATTGAGCCAAAAATTTAATATGGAACTTTGATTTTTAGGATTTTTCAAATTTCGAAATTATGCCAGTTCATCATTTTTCGGAATTTTTTTTCAAAACAGTTTTTTTTATAGCCCCAAGGATCCCCTTTGAAACAAGATCAAGCCCATTTTTGTAACTATAATAGTTTTCGAGGTATTGAAAAAATCAACTCGAAAAATGCGAAAAATTGTGAAATTTTCAATTTCGTATAACTTTCGTGAAAAATTTTTTTAATTTTTTTTCTTTCACAGAACTTCGTTTTATGATAAAAGAAAACTTCTGACAAAAATTCATCCAAATCGGAAGCGTTTCCCAAATTTTTTTTGATTTTTTATTTTTGATTTGAGAAGCTGAGACAATTTTACATGATATCCATGAAAAAAAAAAATCCGGGCACTGTAGGTTCGACGATTCGAAAAAAAATGTGCGCGAAAATTTACGCTTTTGCTTTTTCAAAGCTCTTTCTGGAAAAAAATTGAAAAACTGAAAGAAAATTTTTTTATGCTTTTTCGGCTTTTTTTAGTAAAAAAATTAGTTCTTCGTTCAATGGGACACTTCACAAGAAATTCACAAAATTCTACGTTAAAAAACAAAATTTTTGAGCCATAAACCAAGATGGGCTTCAAATAACTTCTGGTAAAAAAAATCAAAAAACAATTTTTGTTCTGTACTTTTGATTTATTTTCCTTCTTAGATCACGTAATTTCTCGAAATCGTCTGAAAATACATAACTTTTTTCTTAAATCTTATATCTTATTTAATTCACTATCATCACAGAGTTTTTCTTTTATTTCTTGAATCAAAGAAATTTTATTTCTTTAATAAAAGAAAAACTCTGTAATGATAGTGAATTAAATAAGATGTAAGATGTAAGAGCAAAGTTATGTATTTTACGACTATTTGGAGAAATTACGTGATCTTAGAAGGAAAATAAATCAAAATTACAGAAAAAAAATTGTTTTTTATTTTTTTTTTATTAGAAGTAATTTGAAGCCTATCTTGGTTTATGGCTCAAAAATTTTGTTTTTTAACGTAGAATTTTGTGAATTTTTTTGAAAAAAAATCAAAAGTGTCCCATTGAGCGTAAAACTAATTTTTTGACTAAAAATGGCCAAAAAAAGCATTAAAATATTTTTCTTTCAGTTTTTCAATTTTTCTTTCAGAAAGAGCGTTGAAAAAGAAAAAAAAATTACCCCCTATAAAGTAAGATTATCATAATTATAGTCAAAGATATACATTTTTTAAGCAAAAATCGATAACTCCGGAGTGGGTGGAGATAAAGAGCTCAAAATATAGCTGAAGACTTCTTTTTACATGTATGAAAACATATGAAAATCAAAAAAATCGAAGAGGGTCACCGTCGCAACGTCGTTGAATTGATATGGAATGACCCATATATATATATTAGACCTGTCCTTAAGAAAGGTAAAATCGAATTTCAATGATCTCACCCCTCAAATTGGTTCAAAATAATTCAAAAAAAATGTTGAATTTTTATTTATTTTTTCCCTTCATATTTACCCGCCCCTAGAAAGCCTTACTTTTTCTCATAAGAAAAGCTTTGATTTTTCGAGGTTTATAATCAAAAATGCGTACTGGATCTAAAAAGAGTCGTAAAAAAATTCTGAAAGAGCAAAACGAAGGAAAATTTGTTTCCTTCAAAACACCGCTTGAAAAATTTGGCTACCTCTATTTTTGACTCCGCTATCCATATGTCATTGTGCAATTACCTTATATATTTTACATATTCTCCTTTTGTATATTCGTACTTTCATTTATTACTAGGCACCAATTTGTAAAACTGTATTTCAATCGCCCTAAGGGACCTGTCCCATGGGAATAAAATTCTATTCTATTCTATTCTATTCTATCTAACTTTTAGTGCGGGGTCAAAGTGATTCATAAATTTTCAATAATATAGTAACTTTTTTTGAATCATGAAATTGTTTCCTATGTTCCTCAATCACTAATTAGTTTGCACAAGGAATTTTCTATTCTTCACGGCCACTCCTTTTTATAGCTCTCCAAATGACGTTTTTCGACATTTTTGAAATCTTTTTTCAGCGGTTTCCCAAATCCTAAGAAAGAAAATGAGGTAGTCGAAATTTTTTAATTTCTATTTCTGATTTTTAACGAAGAATTTTTTTTTTTCTTCAAGACCAATCCCATTGAGTTCCTTGACCGCTCAAAAGTTTGATAGCGGAGTCAAAAATAGAGGTAGCGAAATTTTTCATGCGGCGTTTTGAAGGGGACAAATTTCCCTTCATTTTGCGTATTTAGAAATTTTTTTACGACTTCTTTCAGATCCAGTACGCATTTTTGATCAAAAACCTCGAAAAATCAATGCTTTTCTTATGAGCAAAAGTAAGGCTTTCTAGGGGTGGGTAAATATCGAGGGAAAAAATGAATAAAAATTCAAAATTTTTTTTGAATTATTTCGAACCAATTTGAGGGGTGAGACTATCGAAATTCGATTTTACCCTTCTTAAGGACAGGTCTAATATAGCTCAACTCGACTAGGCTCGGAACCTCATAGGTTCCGATATTTTTTATTTTTTATCTATACCGTGAGGATCTCTTGAAACTATACGGTCGAGAAGCATGGGCGCAGAATAATACGTGAATAATACGAATTTTATGGGGACAGCCAACTCGTCACACTAAAAAATCCCTAGGGTATTAGGGTGGCTAGACCAGCAGTGACTCTACTGAGATTTTCGGCGAGTTGGCTATCCCCATAAAATTTGTATTATTCTGCGCCCATGCTTTTCAGCCGTATAGTTTCAAGAGATCCTCACGGTATGTAATGCTAGTTGAACTAGCACTCTACGACTTTTTTCAGATTTTTCCGGATAAACGTGTCGCAGTTACGAATTTTATGAATTTTCCCTTTTTTAAATTTCATTTTTTTTAAGACTGTAACTCCGAAACCCGTTTTTGTATCGAAAACTATCATGAAACAGAATTTACGTATTTTGAGGTAAGCTTTCAAGAAAAAATTTTTATAAAATTTTTGCCGCTTTATAACGGCACAAAAATCCACCTAGAAGGTGAAAAATCTGCCTAACAGACCTTCGGACCCAATTGATTTTTCTGAAGAAAATTCATATAATACCTTAGTGAAAGACGAAAATTTTAAGACCCTGCGGACTTTGGGCCGGCTTTCCGTTCAGAAGTTATAGATCCTTCAGTTTCGCTGAGGCCGGCAGTGAATACGCGCCGTGTTATGAAATTAGTGCGAACGAATAATATTCTATAAATTTTAATTTTAAACCTAAAATTTTTTTATTTTAATACATTTTCTCAACAAAGATGAACAAAAAAAGTGTGTTACCTAGATACAATGATAGAAGACGAATCTTATCTTTATACATTATTGGTTTGGTCCGAAATTACATCAATGCAGAATATTTCCTCCAAATTTCAAAAAGATTCAATCAACGATGCGACCTGTATGCTACGACAACTGCTTTTTCATCGGTGGATGAGAACTACACGAAGACGAAATCCAGATATTCTTCTATATGCCTCAATTACACAGGCCGACACAATTTTTGTTGTCTAAGATGTTGTCAACTTTTTTTACTAATTCGGTGACACTGATCACGAATTCACTACTCGTTTTATCGTATCACATCAGGTTTTCAATAACATCAATATACAGTAGAACCTCGATTATCCGAACCAATTGGGACCGGGCCTAGTTCGGATAATCGAAAATTCGGATAATCGAACAGTAATGTTAGGTGACACGATGTTCAGCGCTGGGAAATATTCAATATACCTATATGTAACACACCTACACATATGTATGTTATAATATTTACATAAATATATTATTTAATAACATTTATAAACATTTAACATTTGGTTTAAAGTCTTTTTCTAAGTATCAAATGTCTATAAGTAACAAATATGTATGTAATAAAACACGAAAAACGCGCGCATAACAAAACAAAAAAAAACAAAAGCAAGTCGAGGTTCGGATAATAGAAGGTTCGGTTAAAGCGATCGTGGTTCGGATAACGGAGGGTTCGGATAACAGAGGTTCGGACAATCGAGGTTCTACTGTAGTGGTATTTTTCAGTTTTTTCATAAAAATGATACAGGCCGACATATGAAAAATTTTTGAGCGTTATCTTCATTTTAATGACCATTATTCTTTACGTTTTTCCATAACATTACGCCTGGGCGTGATTTTTTCGTGGATTTCATCTGGAATATCACGTTTTGATATTTCACGGTCGACCGACAGTATGATTTTAGTGAAGAACAAGGAGAACGATTCCATCTAGACATCAAAACTATGGAAAGATACCAAGGTTGATGGAATGTAAATATATGATAGCTGATTACTGTTGGTCATTAAAACGTGATATTCCAGATGAAATCCATAAAAAATCACGCCCAGGCGTAATTTTATGGAAAAACGCAAAAAATACCACTCAAAATAATCGTAATGTAACAATTGTGATTGATATTTTCTTTGTAAATGTTTGAATAAATATATTTTTAACTTAATAAATTGATTTTATCTCAAAGAATATACAATCAACGTTTTTTGAATTTTGTAGAAAAACCAGATGTGATGGGAAGAAAATGGGGACACTTCTGAATTCAGGAGACGTGAAATAATGAATAGTCATTAAAATGAAGACAACGCTCAAAAATTTTTCATATGTCGGCCTGTGTTATAGCTCAAAATACTAGTAATTTGGTGTATGAAGATCAAGTCAATAAAATTATGTTTTATGACAGTGTACCAGTGGAGAGAAATAATCAGGAAGGTTTGTAAGGGAGAAGGCGTCCCCGAAAGCTGGAAGGAAGGAATAATAACCCCACTATTCAAAAATGGTAATCAACACCTACCCGAAAACTACAGAGGGATCACCCTACTAAACACGGGATACAAGATATACGCAGCAGTTCTAGCGGAAAGGCTGAAAGAGGAGATGGAAAGGAAAAATATCCTACCGGATACACAGGCGGGATTTCGCAAAGGGAGAAGTAGAATGGATAATATCTACATCCTGCAACATGCAATAGATAAAGAGCTGGGGAAGAAAAGGGGGAGACTATTCGCCTTCTTCGTAGACCTGAAGGCCGCTTTCGATAAGGTGGACAGGGAAAAACTATGGGAGTCGATGCAACAAAAGGGAGTGAGCAAAGGCCTGATTAAAAGAATTAAAGAGATATATACAGGAACGAGAAGCGCAGTGAGAGTGGGGAACTGCGTATCTAAAGAGTTCGTCACGGAGACCGGGGTAAGGCAAGACTGCCCACTAAGCCCTACCCTATTCGCTATACTGATAGCGGACTTAGAGGAAACGCTAAGAAAAGGACAGGCCGGAGGGGTTGTGATAGGCAAGGCAAAATTCTGGTCGCTCGCCTACGCGGATGATCTCGTACTGGTAGCACGAGAGGAAGCAGAAATGAAAGAAATGATGAAAACACTCGAAAGATACTTAAGGAGAAAAAAACTAACGCTAAATGTAGAAAAGTCCAAAATCATGAAATTCAAAAAAAGTGGGGGGAAGGAGCGAAAGACAGATTGGAGATGGGGAGAGGGAACGGTGGAAGAGGTCAAAGAATTCACGTACCTGGGATACAGAGTGCAGAGAAACGGAAGAGAGAAAAGCCAGATAAAAGAAATGGCAAGACGAGGAAATATCCTAATCAGACAAGTATGGGGGATAGGAGAAAGGAGGATAAAGGAAGACTTCAAAAGGCGCATGATGCTATTTGACTACTTAATAATGAGCGTGATTCTGTACGGAGCAGAAGTCTGGGGATATAAGGAATGCGCAAAGCTAGAGAGGATCCATAAGAGGTATATAAGATGGACGTTAGGGCTGGACCCATGCACACCAAGCTACATAGCGCTGGAAGAGACAAAGAGAGAGCAAGTAAAGCTGAGAGCAGGAGCTAGGGCGGTGAGGTTCGAAGAAAAAATAAAAGAGGCGGAAGGAAAAAGACTCCTAAAAGAATGCCTGAAGGAAAGGGAGGGAGCAACGAAGACTGCAGGCCAGGAGGACAGAGAAAACTTCTACAGAAGACACGGCTTCAGCAGACAGGGACTGGAGATAGAAAAGGCACGGGGGGAAAATGTGGAGAGCCTGCTGAGAAGAAGAGGGCAAGATATACAGAGGCAAGAGCAAAGAGCCAGTATAGAAGAAGCCAAGTACAACCCAAGATACAAGTATTGTGTCACGGAGGAGCTTCCAAGATATCTCAAAACAGAGGAAAGAAAGAGGAGTAACAGAGCGATCGCGAGACTCCGGTGCGGGAACGAAGAGGAACAGAATAGATATTGGCTAACGGAGGAGAGGAGACGGTGTAGACTTTGCGATAGGACCTTGGGCAACTTCGAGCATATACTGGCGGAATGCGAGAAAGGGGGTGAAAGTAGCGTAGGGATAGAGGACCTCCTTGACGAGAGAGGAAAAAAGGAAGCGGTAAAATGGCTGGAGAGAATAGAGAAAGAAAGAAAAATAGCTAGGAAAGAGAGAGAGCAAGAGTGGGAGAATGAGGCAGGAAAGAGTAGCCAAGATAGGGAAGAAGACTGAGGGAAGGGGGTAAGAGCGGGAGAGAAAAGAATGGGATGTGAGTGAGTAATATTGTAAAATCTGATTTGTAAGACCAAGTCCAAATTCAAGGCCAGTAGGCTGAATTTAAATAAATACTACTACTACTACTACAGTGTACCAGTGATTTAAAAAAAATTATTTCAAAGGTGTATGTACCCCCTTAATCACCGCTAGCTCGGCTCGCGCGGTCCGCGCTCATTTCACAATACGGCGCGTATTTACTGCCGGCCTCAGCGAAATTGAAGGATCTATAACTTCTGAACGGAAAGCCGGCCCAAAGTTCGCAGGGTCTTAAAATTTTCGTCTTTCACTAAGGTATTTTATGTATTTTTTTCAGAAAAATCAATTGGGTCCAAAGGTCTGTTAGGCAGATTTTTCACTTTCTAGGTGGATTTTTGAGCCGTTATAAAGCGGCAAAAATTTCATAAAATTTTTATCTTGAAAGCTTAACTCAAAATACGTAAATTCTGTTCTATGATATTTTTCAAAACGAAAACGGGTTTCGGAGTCTTCAGAAAAAACATGAAATTTAAAAAAAGCAAAATTCATAAAATTCGTAACTGCGACACGTTTATCCGGAAAAATCTGAAAAAATCGTAGAGTGCTAGTTCAACTAGCATTACATGTAGATAAAAAATAAAAAATATCGGAGCCTATGAGGTTCCGAGCCTAGTCGAGTTGAGCTGGAATTCCCCATATATACAGGGTGGTCCATTTAACTCTGCCATCTGATTTATCTCGAAAAATATTGCTCCGATCAAGTATTGAGTATATTGAAATTTTTAGGGTTCAAAGGGGGAAAAAAATTGGCATCATTGGATTTTTCAGTGGAGGCTCTGCTGAGGTCAGGGCAAGGTCAAATTTGTTTTTTTTTTAAATGGAAACCCATATTTTCTTTACGTAATTTTGTTCTACTTGAAAACTTGAACGACTTTCGTGTGAAACATTTTTAAGTGAGATATCAATTTTTCATGATATTCAGCTGAACAATCAGAGGTTTTTGAACTTCTGAGAATATTTCACCTCTAAACTATCAAGTTTGGAGAAAAATTGCAAGAGACAAAAAGTGCGTAATTTCATGCAAAGATTCTTAGAGATTAATTGCAGATTTTTTTCCAATAACTTTTTATTGTAGCTTCTTCAATTGCGTAAAAAAAAAAATCAAGAATTGTTGAAAAAATTCTGCAATTATTATCCAAGAATCTTTGCATGAAATTACGCACTTTTTGTCTCTTGCAATTTTCCTCCAAACTTGATGGTTTAGAGGTGAAATATTCTCAAAAGTTTAAAAATCTCTAGCCCTTCAGCTGAATATCATGAAAAATTAATGTCTCACAAAAAAATGTTTCATATGAAAGTTGTTTACATTTTCAAGTAGAACAAAATTACGTAATGAAAAATATGAGTTTCTATTTAAAAAAACAAGACCTTCCCCTGGCCTCAGCGGCGCCGCCGCTGAAAAATCCAATAATGCCAAATTCTTTCCCCCCTTGAACCCTAAAATTTTCACTATACTCAATACTTGATCGGAGCGATATTTTTCGAGATAGATCAGGTGGCAGAGTTCAATGGCCCACCCTGTATTCAGGGTGAGTTTTCTCCGGGGTCTGATCTGGGAGAAGCTTGAATATATATATATATATATATATATACAGGGTTAGTCAGTTCAAACTCCGAGAATGGGAGGAGCTTGGTTGATGAATTAGGCCCTACCCCTCAGCCAATCCGGCGAATATTTGGTATTTACGTCGAGGAGTCATGAGTGTTGATATCAAATTGATTGTGAGATTCGAAGTCTACACGTAGGTAACCGCTGTTAATAAGAAACAATAATGAAGATATGACAACAAAGAAAGTCGACATCACGAAACGTAAACAATGAGGTTTGTCTCAGCATGTGAGAGTCATGTTTACTCATAGAGTAGTATCATAGTTTATAGTATTGAATAAGCTGGTCAGTATTATTACTTGTTATATCGTGAATTTATTTCTTATTCCCACTGTTCACCAGTACGTAGACTTGAATTCGTACGTCGATAACAACATGACTCCTCGACGTAAATACCAAATATTCGCCGGATTGGCTGAGGGGTAGGGCCTAATTCATCAACCAAGCTCCTCCCATTCTCGGAGTTTGAACTGACTAACCCTGTATATATATATATATATATATATATATATATATATATATATATATATATATATATATATATATATATATATATATATATATATATATATATATATATATATATATATATATATATATATATATATATATATATATATATATATATATATATATATATATATATATATATATATATATATATATATATATATATATATATTGTGACGTGACCCTTATTCAGGCCTCGGGTCCAGACCGGATAGCTAGGCCTCGAGACCGAGTCAGTCGACAATAACTGGCAAGAGATCTAAAAGAAAATAATTAAATTGGAATTTGGGCGCCAGACGAACTCTCTTCGTCACGAGACACAGAAAAAAATGAAAAGAAATGAAGAAGCGGAAAGATACTGAAATAATAAGCGGCGACTAGCTGCAGTACCGCGGAGAGGGGTCGGGATCATATGAGGGAGTAGCGTACACAATAACGACTCGTGCCATATAAATTTTAACAAAATAAGAGAAATTTATTCAAACAAAAAAAAAAGAAATAAGCTAGATTGCACAACGTGATGCTAATAACAAAAAAATTAGTATCGCCGCAGCGATCATGCCCCTCGGGGTGTCACCCCTCGGGTCTCAAACAGCGGTTTATCGAGCTTTACAAAAAATTAATCGTAGACAAGATCCAGCTTCCACGTAGGAGAGCAATAACAGGAAAAACTATCGCTTAGCTCGATACAACCATGCCTCGCAGCAACTTAAAACTAGGTAACAAATACAACAAACTGCTTCTTGGAAGCTACTCGGTGGCGGTGTAAAATAATAAAGAAAATAAGATCAACAATAACAAAGAAAACTGAATTATTACAGACTCGAGGTCTCCTCTAGACTGAGGCTAGGCCCCTGCTTTACCGACCACCGTTTTATTTAACTTATTCTACTATTAACTATCCTACTTAATCTAACTCTGCCTCGTGGGCTAGCAATTTTTAAGAATTTAATATTTACTACGCTTAAGAACTATCAAACAGCCTACTGGCTCGACAGGCTTGCGCCTGCTAGTATGCCTGACTCTCCTCGTGGGAGGAAGAGAGAGGACGACAGTCACCGACTCAGGCTGTCTCGCTTGCACTCACGTGCGACAGTACCCGACTGACTAGAACAATGCTTGTACTATACTTGACGCGAAAATTTATTTATTTATCAGAAACTTGACTTTACTAGACTCTACGGGGACACAGGTAACGGCCTACCAACTCGGAGATCAGTTTAATTTGATCCACAATTATTAAGCCTCGTGGCGTTAGACAAGGCAATATGGCTGATGGCCGTTGCCGGATTCAAATTACCATAGGCGAAGTGAACTATCGCTTACCGTCTTCCAGCCAGGCGACGAACAACACACCCTCGCGGGCGTAATTCATTGTCCTTTCCCTCAGGGGGATCTCCAACTCCACCCAGGTCCACACTCACACTCAACAGACTCTTTCTCACTCAAAACCACTCGTATTTTCTCTTCTTTAAAACGGCCTCGGGGCTCCCTACTAAAATTCGCTAAGACGCTATAATCGCACAACCAGATAAAGGCGCTCAGAGGCGTGCTTCCTGAACGTTAGCTTACGACAGAGTGACTAGCCCGCGTGGCGACAGTCCTGCGCACACCCTCATTACGCATTCATAGTATCGATTTGCAATCGACCGCAGGATCGCTCACATGGCGGCGTGGTCAGACCACGCGCGAAAACTCAAAATAGGCCACGACAGAAGAATCCCTCGTTGTAGGATCACGGTTCGCAGGCTCTTGGGGGTGGCGGGAATCTCTTCCACCACCTGTATCCCTCGTAGCTGAGTGCCCTCGGCACTCCCCCGTGTCCTTTGGTACAGGAGGTGACTCTTCTTCTTTGTGGGCCTTCCGGAAGCATAGGCGTAGGGGTTTGACTTCACCCCTTCGATTACTCCACCAACGTTCGCCGTATTCTCCGCCATCTCTTAGGCCGTGTCTCCCACATGGTAGAGAAAAGTGTAAAAGAAACAACAAAAAATCAGTCTTAACTCAACAGTCTTAAGTCGGTCACGGTCGCCTCTCGGAGTTAACTTTAGCCTCGGGGCTTACCCTAGCTCCTCCCTACAGTTTCAGGCACTCCTCATACCCTTACTTAAGGTCGTCTAAGGGAGTTCGGGTACCTTGTAACATGCAATGTTACAATATATATATATATATATATATATATATATATATATATATATATATATATATATATATATATATATATATATATATATATATATATGGGCAAATCCACGTGAAGTGATAACACTTTTTGACATCGACATTTTTAATTTTTTTCAAACTTTACACACCTGTTCTTCATGGTCCGTAGAAGAGACTTCCCAAACCATTCTGCCCTAGGATCAATATTTTAGAAATGATGCGCAATTGAAATTTTGAAAGTATGCCGAAAATCGTCGCGCGCGCTCCTCTTGAATGTCTCATAACTTTTGATCTGCTGGACGGAAATAGGTTTGTTATGTATCGATTTGGAAGGTATTGAACTAATCTAACAGTTCGTAAATGTCATTTTATTTTTCCAAAAAATTTCGAATTTTCCACTTGAAAATCAATTTGGAATACTGTTTTCATTACCAGCCCCACAAATCACCGAGCTGAAAAAATTATGGTGTATTCCTGTCCCCATTGTCTAATTGCACACCAATTTTAAAGGTGGAGATTCATGGGCATCGAAACGAAAAAATTGTATCGCAATGAGAAAGGTTTGTGATATGAATAATAATTGATTATTTTACCGCAAATAATCTTGAGAACGTTGAATTTTATATTTTGCATTACTTGTCACCATAATCCTACTATCCCGATCGTAATTCTTGCGTTTCTATTGAATATGGGTGCGACACCTCCGAAATCTGGGAGCATGACACTGCGCGGCGTAGCGTTGTTGACGGAATAATTTTTTCGTTTCGATGTCCATGAATCTCCACCTTCAAAATTGGTGTGCAAGTAGACAATAGGGCCAGGAATACACCATAATTTTTTCAGCTCGGTGATTTGTGGGGCTGGTAATGAAAACAGTATTCCAAATTTATTTTCGAGTGGAAAATTTGAAATTTTTTGGAAAAATAAAATGACGTTTATTAACTGTTAGATTAGTTCAATACCTTCCAAATCGATAAATAACAAACCTATTTCCGTCCAGCGGATCAAAAGTTATGAGACATTCAGGAGGAGCGCGCGCGACCATTTTCGGCATACTTTCAAAATTTCAATTGCGCATAATTTCTAAAATATTGATCCTAGGGCAGAATGGTTCGGGGACTCTCTTCTACGTACCATGGAGAACACAAGTGTAGAGTTTAAAAAAAATTTAAAATGTCGATGTCAAAAAGTGTTACCACTTCACGTGGATTTGCCCATATATATATATATATATATATATATATATATATATATATATATATATATATATATATATATATATATATATACATATATAATATTGTAACTTTTTGCGGGATTTTTAACAAACAGAAGGTTGTTAAAAATCCACAAGCTAGCGTGAGTTTGAGTCACGAAAGAAATTCGGAGCTCCTCGTATTTAGAGATTGTCTAGAAAAAATTATCAACATAAAATTTATTCCCTGCTCGTGAATCCGGATGATTAATCAAGATCACCTCCCTGTTTCACAGACCCGAAGAATTTTATCGAAACAAAGCTGGCAAATCCAGACTCGGTTTGTTGATAGATCTTAAGGCTGCCTCCTTCAGAGCCGGACTGTAAAGCCAAGCCTGACACAGACTCGGACTTTGAGCGGTACCGTCAGACGGGGGTATGAATACCACCGCTGCCCCTTGCTCTGTAGCCAAAGCTGTCTCTATCTAGCTAGGTGTTTATGCTGTGTTTAAAGAGATGACTAGAAAGGATAGGCGATTGTCTGACACTGAACAAGTTCCGTTATTTTATGATTTTAATCAATAATTTGACAAATAATAATAATACAAAATAAATCAAATTGGTTGCAACCATGCGTTATACAAAAGAATATGACAAGAGAAATATTATAATGTGACTCGATATAAAAATAAAGTAAAATAGTATAATTCTAGCGTTGTGTTGTTTTGATTTGTGTTGTGTCCAGAAACGAGACGTTATAATAGAGTAAAGCAAAATAGAATGTTGAGCTATGTTTTGATTATAAAGTAGCGAAGAGAATAAAAGAATAAAAGAATTTAAATTTGAACAACTGGATATGAGTTTAAATATAACAAAGTGTTGAATTTGCGCCGGTAGACCAGGCTAAGGCGTCTTCTAAGTTTTATGTTTGACTTTAGACGTTAATGAATTCTAATTTTACATGTAAATTTAAATCTGTCGCTTTGACCAGATAAGCCGTATGTTTGAAGCTACGTTAATGGTAACCGGCTGCTTTAGCGCGGTTCCAAGCAAGAGAACAAGATGTTGAGTCAACCTGGCGCTTTGCCGAAGATTGCTCTAAGATTTGGAATCGAACGCGATTGAGACAACTAGGCGCTATGCCGTAGATTGCTGCTGAGTCGGCTAGCGTGCCCCCTTTTATACCTGTTTGTGACGTCAGTTGTTATGCGCAATGACTGTTGCGCGGTACAGCCGTTGAGTACAGCTGTACGCGTTACAATATATATATATATATATATATATATATATATATATATATATATATATATATATATATATATATATATATATATATATATATATATATATATATATATATATATATATATATATATATATATATATATATATATATTAGGGTGGTCGTTAAAAATTAAATTCTTTCCGGCGCCCAAAAAAATCCTTTCTTTCGACGAAAAACTGAGGGGGAAAAACTTTTTTTTGGTTTTCAAGAATAAGAACACGTGCCGGTGGCCAATTGAAGTTCATTTTTCGATAAAATTGTAGTTTTTTGAAAATATCTCTTCCAGAATTTGGTTTTGAGAAAAATAAGTGGGGACAATTTTGTGGAAAATTAAATTATCTACAAAAAAGGTTTCCTTCAATTTTTCCATAAAGTTCATATTTATCAAGATATTCTCATTAGTAAACTTATAAACTTTATTATGTCAGTCATTTTAGCACTAAAAACTTTATTTTTCCTGAAATATGAACAGTTTTGTACCTTCTATCTACCATTATTCATTTAAATAGGTCTAGTTAATGACTACCAAATTATATTTAATATTATTTATTTATTTTCAAAACGAAAAAGTGCAAATTCATTTCTAATAAACTGATTTATCAATTACAAGGTTTGAGTAAGCTTTCTTTCGTATTTTTCATGTTTCGAGCTCTGTAATCATCCAAAATTTGAATCATAAACTGCTTCTGATCTTCATCTTTCGTGAAAAAATCATTGTATTCTTGCATTAATTTTCGTCTATACAAACCTTGGAATTGATAAATCAGTTTATGAGAAATAAATTTGCACTTTTTCGTTTTGAAAATAATTAAATAATATTAAATATAATTTGGTAGTCATTAACTAGACCTATTTAAATAAATAATTGTAGATAAGAGTTACAAAATTGTTCACATTTCAGGAAAGATAAAGTTTTTAGTGCTAAAATGACTGACATAATAAAGTTTATAAGTTTACTAATCAGAATATCTTGATAAATATGAACTTTATGGAAAAATTGGTGGAGACCTTTTTTGTAGCGAATTTAATTTCCTACAAAATTGTCCCCACTAATTTTTCTCAAAACCAAATTCTGTAAGAGATATTTTCAAAAATGTACAATTTTATCGAAAAATGAACTTCAATTGGCCACCGGCACGTGTTCTTATTCTTGAAAACCAAAAAAAAGTTTTTTCCCCTCAGTTTTTCGTCAAGAGGAAGGATTTTTTTGGGCGCCGGAAAGAATTTAATTTTTAACGACCACCCTAATATATATATATATATATATATATATATATATATATATATATATATATATATATATATATATATATATATATATATATATATATATATATATACAGGGTTAGTCAGTTCAAACTCCGAGAATGGGAGGAGCTTGGTTGATGAATTAGGCCCTACCCCTCAGCCAATCCGGCGAATATTTGGTATTTACGTCGAGGAGTCATGAGTGTTGATATCAAATTGACTCGTGAGATTCGAAGTCTACACGTAGGTAACCGCTGTTAATAAGAAACAATAATGAAGATATGACAACAAAGAAAGTCGACATCACGAAATGTAAACAATGAGGTTTGTCTTAGCATGTGAGAGTCATGTTTGCTCATAGAGTAGTATCATAGTTTATAGTATTGAATAAGCTGGTCAGTATTATTACTTGTTATATCGTGAATTTATTTCTTATTCCCACTGTTTACCAGTACGTAGACTTGAATTCGTACGTCGATAACAACATGACTTTTCGACGTAAATACCAAATATTCGCCGGATTGGCTGAGGGGTAGGGCCTAATTCATCAACCAAGCTCCTCCCATTCTCGGAGTTTGAACCGACTAACCCTGTATATATATATATATATATATATATATATATATATATATATATATATATATATATATATATATATATATATATATATATATATATATATATATATATATATATATATATATATATATATATATATATATATATATATATATATATATATATATATATATATATATATATATATATATATATATATATATATATATATATATATATATATATATATATATATATATATATATATATATATATACAGAGCGATTGCCGGGAAAGTGGGCGCCTGAAGTCAGGCAATGCTGTTTTTCTCTAAACTAGCAACATTATTGGTTGAATAGATATGGTCGACCAATGATGTTGCCAGTTTAGTGAAAAACAGCATTGCCTGACTTCAGGCGCCCACTTTCCCGACAATCGCTCTGTATATATATATATATATATATATATATATATATATATATATATATATATATATATATATATATATATATATATATATATATATATATATATATATATATATATACTTGTTCAAGAGTTATAGCCGTTTGAAAAAAAGAACACATCCAGAATTGATAAAAACGGGTATTTGCTCGAAAAAATTGAAAAATCCGTACAGAGCTTAGGAATATTTTCCAAAAAAAATCCTGAAATAGGGATCCCCTCAAATTGCTCAAAGAATGATATATTCAATCACTGAGCGATTTAAATTTTTGGTCCCGACCTTCCTGGGTGATTTGAGATGAATCAGCCTATTGATAACCAAAAACCAACTTGGAAACAGCTAGATTTATCGAAAGAGACCAAGAGACCTTTTTTGTAGAACGTTCAATTTCGAATAAAATTAGGTATGCGAAATCATTCTGAGAAAATTAGTACTTGAAATATAAGAATTGAAGTAAGCCACGAGAACATTTTCTGTGTTATTTAAATGTGAAATAAAAATTCGCGATGATCTCAAATTTTATAGGGCTTCTTATTTTACCTTTCTGCAAGTATACAACCTGTTTGCAAGTTGAAAAAAAAATTTGCTCCGAAATGACACACTCTAATCAACATGTTATACATGTGGAAAACAAAAGATTGCGTTACACATTCTTTTAATTATTGAGTGAAAGTTATTATCACGTAGTATGGATTACTGTTATGACAACGTAATTACGTTTATAAGGCATTTTCCATAGTTTGCACTTAAGTTGGCTAGCGGGTCAAAATTGTAATTTTGAGTTACTTGCTGATACAATTTCAATATGAAATCTGCTAGACTCGCAAGGTACTGTATGAAGATTATCCACATACGGTAATTTCTTTCCAACTATGTACACCTCGTTGTCGTTATTTTGAATGATATTTTTAGCCATGATGCACTTCCCATTTTTTAACATACAACAGTTGTTATGATGACTGTCACAGTTTATATTGAATAGCTGATTCAAAATTATTTTATACTGTAACTTCACATTATTACACCCAGCTGATGGTTCGTCAAAGTGCAGATTCGTGAAGCGTAGCATTGAAGTAAGTAAAGGATCTCTTGTTGGATAACCTGGCCACAATACTTGAGTTTCATGGTATCTGTTAGCCAACTGCTGTAAAGGTTTTTCCTTAAAAGTTTTTTAATTGAGGATACGAAGTTTTCAAAACGAAATGCACTAAATGCATCTAACGGGCCATACTTTCTAACGTCAGAAGTCAGGTGGAGCAGATTATGTATATTATGAGAAACATACTCTTCACCATATATAGTTGCAAATGAAGTAACGAAATGTTCGAGCAAGGCCTCGGCATAATCAAGGTGCTGATTATTTCGACAAAGAACTGGATTTATCAAAATTCTGATAGCTACGTGTAAAGTAATAAAATGCTTATACACATCATCCTGCACAATGTCTTTCAATACTACAGGACCAGCAGACAGGACAAAAGTCCGAAATTCAGTGGTCTTATCCAGCGTCGAACATTACGCAGCGCCCGTAGTCTCCTAGCAAAGTTATTGGGTGTTGTATCACGCAACGACAACAGCAAGTCAGAAATTTTATTGACTGATTGTACTGGTATTCGCACTGAATCAGGCCCAGATTCCATCCCAAGCAAAATTATTTTTTTAGTGGCACCATGACACAATAGATGCAAGTAATCCCGGGGTACTTGTGACACTGGTCCAGAATGAGGTACCGCATTCAATATCGTATAACCAATTTGATAGTCTTCATAAAGACTCATTGCAAAATCTCGATCAGTTCTTAATCGCGTATTTTCTGTTAAATTTGAAAAACACATTCGGTTTCATTTCCAGGATCCTTCAATTGTACATGTTGTACAACCCCAGGCAGCAAAATCATGTCACCATAATGTAGCAGATATATAATTTGGTTCTTTCCTCAATCACTGCTACATCACGGGGACTGTATATTTTACAGTCCATGGATATCAAAATGTCCGCCACAGGCTGATATGGCTGGTATGTCACAGTTACAGATTTGCGGTACATAACAATTATATACCAGTTGAGTGTTAGGATCGTAACAGATATATCACAGCGGACTCACTGTAGAGTCGGCTTTCAGAACGGTTATGTATGATCTATGTAACTCATATAATTGTAACATTTTAGGCATAAAGGTCCATATGACTTATGACAGAAAAAAAATGAGATTCAACCACGGATATCTGAGTTTTTCTTATAAGATCTTGTGCTAATCACAATATTTGCGCGCCCTACCGAAAACTCACTGCCTAAATCTACCTGCCTGTAATTATAATTAACGAAAAAATCGCACGCACGAACCGAGTATTTGAACACGGGACCCAGTAGACGCCCTACTGATCCGTAGTCGGGCACGCTGCCTCGACACCACAACGAACATCTTAACAAATTTACTTTGGACTGCGTTATAATCTGCTGTCGGAACATCACGAGAAATTATCATTTATCAAAATTTTGATTCGTCACAACTGTCACTTCAATTACATGATTTGTCTGTTTATGCAAATATCATTATGTAATTTACGCTCAAGTAATTAAGTCCAAATTCAAATCAAGTATTGTTATTGAAAATTAAGGTCAAAATTTCTGTTAAACTTACTTTTACAACGATATTTCTTTACATGTTGTACAGCAATTGTACCTTTTTTCCCGCGATCCCTTATTAGTTTTGAATATGCACAGATCTAATTTCACGTATTCTTTATACGTGTAAAACAAAGAACTATCCGTAATAGTACATATAAACTGATCACGAGCCTGAATAATTTGCTACACATTTGAGGACACGTAGTAAACACATAACCTAAAAAGATAACGTATGTACGAATTGTTCTCGATGAAGGCACACTGAGATTTTCCTGGAATGTTTATTAGATATAATAATTGTGTATCCTTTGTGTCTGAATACTGTGATGTCCTCGTCACGTGACGGATACGTCAACTTTGTATTTAGCACTGAAATAGTACTCTGTGACGTAAATTTTAGATACCCAGTTTTGCTTTTTCGGCTATATAAAATTGTGACGTCCGTGTGACATTGCTGCTACATCAACTATTTAGACTGCTCAAGGACAGTACCGCTTGACATAAACTCTACAAACCAGTTGTGCTTTTCTGGTGATATAACACTGTGACATCTTTGTTATACTACAGCTACATCAAACTTGGACATGCTCCGAGAGAGAACTAGATGATATTAACGCTACATAATAATGTACTGTCTTTGTGATACTACAGTGTTATATGTCAAGTGCATCTCTGATATATTGAAAGATTGCTGATACACCAATGTTACATAAAATTTACGTGAACTCTGGTATGTACCAACAATTTTACAGTGTGATGTAGCGGTAACGTAAATATACTAAGTTTGCTGCCTGGGACTGTATTATCCTGTATGTGGTTTTACATTCAAAGCAAAAGATTTTGCGGGAGTATCACAAATGAGAGCATGCAACCGAATCTCTATCCGTTTCTCATTGACACGAAATCCATTATTTATCATACTGATCAGTTCATTTACAAATGGCAGTAAATATTGGTTACAATCATTTGGTTTATTCAACCCATAATAAGCTCCTGCCAAATAAACTTTTTTGTATAAAGGATTCTTGTGAGTAGGTCAAATAGAAATTATCACAAATTCTTTTGTGTGACGTTTCGGCCCTGATGAGGGCCCTCCTCAGACGAAACCATTTAATCCAATCTATAATAGGCCAAAATATTCTGAGTCCAATAATCGAACATATCTCAGAAGGTAACAACACATATGTTCTAGCCTAGAGCGAAACAAACAACACATATGTTCTAGCCTAGAGCGAAACAAACAACTTAATTGTACTACCTCAAAACATGGGGAAAACCTATGAAGATGCTCAGTTAGCTTAACAAGGTAAAGAAACTACACTAGTGCAACTGAACAAGGAAACACGTAGCTCCCATTTCTCCATCTCAATCATTTAAAAAATAAAAAAAAATAAATAAACTTTTTTACTTATGTCGTTTGAGCACAATATCGGCCACAACTCAGCCTTAGATGATTTAAATAATGGCAACCCTACTGAACAAGTTCATGTGATAAATCACATGATGTTATGAAAAAGTTCTCAATGTAATTTATCATATGATTTGTCTTGTGAATTTGCTAAAATATATAAGAAATCACATAATAAATTACATGAGCACGAATCATCAGATATAACGTAAAACAAATTACATGATAAACTATACGATTGACCTTATGATTTTTGATATAGTATATCTGATGATTCGTGCTTATGTGATTGATTATGTGATTTGTTATATATTTTAGCAAATTCACAAGACAAATCATATGATGAATTACATTCAGAATTTTTTCATAACATCATGTGATTTATCTCATAAACATTTTCAGTAGGGAATCCATCTATTGTAACTTTTGCGGAATTTTTAATTAATTATTAATTAACTAAAAATTCCAAGCTAGCATGAGTTCGTTGTCGAATTTAAAATTTGAGCTCCTAAAAAACTATTGTTAATAACTGTGAAAAATACAATCCCTTTGACGTGCCTCCGGACAATAATGCCAAGAAAACACTCGCTAATTTGCAGACTCGGAGTGTCTATTTTAACAAAGCTGATAGAAAATCAGACTCGGTTTATATAGTTTCTCAAGGCTGCGTCCCTCAGAACCGGACAGTAAAGCCAAGCCTGTACAGACTCGGACTATTGTAAAGTAAACAACACGAGACGGGGATACTAAGACCACCGCTGTGTGTGTTCACTCTACAGCCAAAGCTGTGCTATCTAGCTAGGTGTTGTTATGCTGTTAAAGAGACGAATTTCGTAGGATGATGTCTGTAACGAGTCAACTCCTATAGAATGGATGATATTTAATATAAGAAATAATATGAAATAAATCAAGATAAAAGGTTGCAACCGAATATAAAAATGATACAAAAATAATAAATTGTTGTGACTCGATATAATGAAAAATTATATTATGCTAATTAAATAAATCTATGATTTTGATAAGTCTCTGGTTGGTTTGTTTTTGTTTTGAATGTTCGAATGTATGAGCGAAAGCTAATTTTAGAATGTTGTGTTGTCGTGAGAAAGTAAAAGAAGAATGTTTTGATTTTAAGCGAGTTTGAATAGAGTTTGGTTTGAATAGAATTTATAATGGATTGAGAATGATTTTATTTTATGGAATAAAATAATCGATTTAGTTTGCGTCGATCGACTAGACTAAGACGTCTTTTATATTTTTTGTTTTCTATTTGTTTGATTTTAGTTTAACATTGAAGATATCATGATTTAATTAGGAATAGAATTTCTTTTTAGACTATACAAAACAAGAATTTTAGACTGTCGCTTTGACTAATTTAATCGTTTTGGGAAGCTATGTTAAGTAATCGGCTGCTTTAGCTCGATTCTTATGAAATTAAGTGAATCTACTAGGTCACTGGCTGCTTTGCACAGTACCTGAATTTTCGACGAGTTAGTGAGTCAGTCGGGCGTTTTGCCATACGACTGCTGGCGAGATGGATAGAGCGCCCCCTTTTATACCCGTTGTGACGTCATAGGTTGTTGTGCGCCGTAGATGATGCGAGGTACGGCTGTTGACTAGCCGTACACGTGACACTATATTCACTAACAAATTAATATATTCTACATCTTCATTGCTGTCTAATACCATTTGTTGAATGACAGAGCGGAAGCCAAAATGACAATAACTTCCATTAGCCAAGGGTCTTACATTTGTTGTTCGAGGAGTTTTGAGTAACGTTCTTATGTCTTTCGGAAAACTGTAATCTGTATATTTTCGCAAAAGGCCTAAGATTAAATCACATGTATTTTGAGGGACATTTTGTTCAACTGCCCAAGATGCGACATGATTTCTAAATTTCTTGCATAAGTCACCGTCATTATTACTTTCAGAATTATGGAATGGATCTATTTCAGATAAGCTGTCTACTGTATTATTAAATAAAGCATTATCATTTGATAAAGTTTGGCTATCACTGTTTGATAATGTACCAATTCTATCGTTATCAAAATCGTCAACATCATATCTCCGCGGATCTTCACTACAACTACTGATTAACTCGGTTTCGATTTTCGACGTCTCCGAAGACTCTTCAATCGGGTTTTCTACCACCTGAGCAATTCTACCCACATTTTCTAAATCTGACTATGTTTCCTTTCGAACAATTCGTCTAACATGTCCTACAGTATACTTTCTTTTCATTTTGTTAATTTCCGACTCTCAGTGAACATAAAGTTCTTATCAAAAGGGTCTAGCCGGATAAGATGGTCAAATATGCCTTTGAGTCATCCGAAAAAGTGACCGGGCCATTATGTTCCGTATGTATAGAAACCCTTATTCCTAGATTTTTAGACCCCGAGACCAATCTGGGGCGAAATGAGACGGCATTTTGTGTTTTGAGGTTTTTTAACGATATTTCGGTCAATTTTAAAGCTAAAATTTTTTTTTGTCTTTGTAGGGTTTTTTGAGCCCTACAAAACTGTCTGGTCAAAAAAAATTTTGGCGCCAAATTCAAATTTTTGGAGACGTTCGAAAACTTTAAATCTCGATATTTTGAAAACAAAGTGTAATGTATACTGGGAAGGGAGTTATCCTTGGAATAAAAGTTACAACACAATTCGTACACTTGAATATTTATTGATAGAATTCGGTCATACAATTACGCCGCTATACGCCGGAGCACGTCTGTATTATAGCATGACAAAGGTCGGAGCATAGATACGTGGCAACATGGTGACACGCACACTTGCGCGTACATCACAACCCTCCCGCTGTTTTAATTTTTTAGTCTGGGCGAGCGCCGTAGAGTAGGCTTTATAATTTGGTCCACATGTCGTTTTTGTAATTTGTCAGTATCAGTTTTAACTACAAAGGTAGATGGCGAAGTCTGTCTAATTACTTCACCATTGATGCGTTTATCCTCATTCACACCATGCGCGTCTATCAGCACTTCGTCACCCACACTTATGTCCAATTAGCGATTACCGGGTCTTGATACAATTTGTGCCTTTTGGCGATTTTCTACTGTGTCTATTACATTAGGTTTGAGGCGATCGAACCGTGTTCGAGGGTCTCGATTGAACATTAATTTAGCGGGGCTGCGGCCCGTCGTACAGTTCGGAAAATTTCTGTAATCGTACAAAAACATTCTTACCGCGTTTCCGACGCTCCCTCCCCCCTTTACAATTTTCTTTACCTTATCCTTGAAGCTCTGTACGAAATTTTCGGCAGCGCCGTTTGTGGCGGGGTGATACGCAGGCGAAAACGTATGATAGACACCGTTTTTTTCTAAGAAATCGTTAAATTCCGCACTCCTAAATTGCGGTCCGTTATCTGTTACACAATGTAGCGGTAATCCAAATCGCGTGAATAAATTTTTAAAAGTATCTATCAATTTAGTCGCCTTTGTATTATTCTTACAATTAACAATTTCAGGCCATTTACTGTGCGCATCGAGGATAATCAAATACATATCATCGAAAAATGGACCGGCGTAATCGCAGTGTATGCGCCCCCAAACTTTGCTCGGGTGAAGCCAAGTTGTCAGTGGTGTTTTTGGTGGTTTTTTCCGTTCTGTTTGGCAAGTTTTACAAGCGTTTACTATGTCTTCGATTGCTGAATCGATACCTGGCCACCAAACGTATGACCTTGCGAACATTTTAATCTTTACGATGCCGAAATGAGTTGTGTGTAATTCGTGCAAAATTACGCTTTGCATGGAATCCGGTATACACGCCCTGACTCCCCAGAAAAGGCAACCTTTCTCTACCGTAAGCTCAAAACGTTTCTTATAAAATATTTTCTCTGTTTGCGATAATTCGTCGTAAGCAGGCCAATCTCCTGTAACGTATCTAATTATTTTACTGAGAACTTGATCTTTTTTGCTCTCTGACACTAAAGTTTTACCGTCGAATGAAATCGTTTCTTTTTCAAAGTAATATACGTGTGATTTAGTTGCTTCACACACGTTTGATGAATCGGTATCGTCTTCTATAGGGAGTCGAGACAGCGCATCACAATTCGCGTTTTTTTCGCTTTTTACATGCTCGATTTTGTAGCGAAAACCTGAAAGGTAGTACGCATATCTCTGAAGTCTGTTATCAGCAGTTACGGGTATTCCCTTTCGAGGTCCTAGAATCAATTCCAATGGCTTGTTATCTGTCCTTAAAGTTATTTCTCTACCGAAAACAAATTGATAAAATGTTTTGAAACCGAATAATATAGCCATAGCCTCTTCGTAAATAATTGAGCATTTTAGTTCTTTCAGTAGGATTTTCTTTGAAGCGTATGCGATCGGTCTCTCAGATCCATCTTCGTAAGTATCTGTTGAAGTGCGTGTGTCAATGTCGCATAGTATGTGTGGAGGTGATCGCGCGCATGCGCAACTAGACCTAGACCTGTACTCAGTATTGTAAGAGCACTACCTCAATGTAGATCGCACTATTGAGTTAAATATATTATATATCCATTTACCTTATATGTAATCTTCTTTATTTAACCCTATATCACCTGCTTCCTTAACAGGTCTTGGGCCCAGGAATCAAACAGTGGTGATATTAGAGGTCTGTGAACTAGTTAAAATAAATAGTTTTGAAAATTAGAATACAGAAGATTTTGAGGTTATCTGGCCCTCGTGCAAGAGCAGATAACAATGGAAAATGAGACTTTGAAAATAACTAAATTGAAAGGTTTGGAAAATTGGTCCACATGGAAATTTCAAGTAAAAGTTATTCTGATGGCCCAAGGAAGTTATGAAATAACAAATGGAACAACTGAACTACCAGAAGAACATACGGCTCGCGCAAGATGGAACAAGTATGACATAGCAGCCCAACGAATCATAGTAACCAGCGTCGACGACACGCAGTTGTTGCATATTATGAACTGTAATACTTCCAAGGATATGTGGGACAAATTGCATAATGTGTATGAGCAAAAAATCCAAACCGGCCTACACATGCTCCAGCAACGATGGTATCAAACTTCAAAGAATTCTTCTGACAGCATGGCGAAACATATCGCTGAGATAGAAAATTTGGCTCATCGGTTGAAGAGTCTCGGAGAAACAGTATCAGATTCAGCTATAATGACAAAAATATTGATGACGCTACCCGCCTCCTACAACTTCTTCGTAACAGCATGGGAATCAACGCCTACTGGAGAACGAACACTTGCAAACATGACTGAGAGGTTACTAGCGGAGGAAATGCGTAAGGGGAATCAAGAAGAATCAGAAAATCAGGCCTTAGCAATGGTAAAAAGTCGTAATAAATTTAGTAGATATAAGAAGGAACCAAGCCATGAAGGTAAATTTGAACCTAAGAATAAATTTGAACCCAAAAATAAATTTGAACCTAAGAATAAATTTGAACCCAAGCATAATATAAATATGTGTAATTACTGCAAAAAGCCAGGTCATTGGAAGAAGGATTGCTATAAGTTGAAACGTCAGAATGAAACGAGCGAAGCGCTCATAGGAGTTTCACTTTCAATGCTTCAAGAAACAAATGATAGAACCCTTGTTTGGTATATAGATTCAGGAGCAACAGATCACATGAGCAATCGAAGAGAATGGTTTACGGATTTTGAAACCCTTCAGGACCCAAGAATTATCAGATTAGCAAATGGTCACACTATATTAGCAACTGGAAAAGGAAATATTAAGATTCTTGCCTTCGACGGTGTCAAATGGAACCCCAAATACTTGGCCGATGTATTATTTGTACCTGAATTAAAATTCAACCTGTTTCCAGCGGGATCAGCGTTAGATAAAGGAATGCAGCAGATATCCGATGCCGACTGTTGTAAATTTGTGCGTTCAGGAAAGGTTGAAATAATGGGAATCCGCAAGAACAAACTGTGTGAGGCACAGTTGAAGATCAGAGAGCCTACGAGAGATGAAAGAGAGAAAATTGAAGCTATGGCGAATCCAACAGAATCAATCGACCTGAGAACATGGCATCAGAAAATGGTACATCAGGATGTAAATCACGTAAGAAACTTTTTGAAGAAAAAGAATATTAAGGTCAGTCTAGAAGATAATTTCATTTGTAAAGGATGCGTTTACGGAAAGATGCATAGGAAACCTTCCCCAAAATCAAACAACAAAGAAATTAAAATCTTAGAACCTGCTGGATTGATACATGCAGACTTATGCGGACCGATGCCAGAACCCTCGATAAGTGGATCTCGCTATTTTCTCTTATTTAAGGATGATTATTCTCGGTATTTGTACTTTATAAAGACCAAGGATGAAGTAGCTCGCTGTTTATCAGACTTTATAAAGAAAACTCAGAACGAGATTGGAAAACCGATTAAAATTATGAGGACCGATAATGGTTTAGAATTTGTCAATAAGAAGATTCAGGAAATTTCAGGTATTCATGGAATAACGCACCAAAGGACTGTAGTATATTCCCCCGAACAAAACGGCGTAGCGGAAAGGGAGAATAGAACTATAATGGAAGCAGTACGAGGTATGATACACGAGAAAAACCTTCCGAAGAAATTGTGGGCAGAAGCCGCCAACACCGCTGCCTACATACTCAACAGGACTGGAAGGAGCAAATCCAAAGATCAAACCCCGTATGAAGCTTAGTCAGGAAAAACTTGTGAGTTGTAAAAATTAATAATCTTTGGATCAGAAACCTATGTATACACATACCAAAGCAGAAAAGAAATAAATTAGATAAAAAGGCCAAAGAAGGTGTCTTTGTTGGATATGGAGAAAACGTTAAAGGTTACAGAATTTGGTATCCTTTGAATGATAAAGTAGAATATGCCAGGGATGTAGTATTTTGTGAGACTGAAAGAAAAATGTCCAAAGAAAAGACTGAAGAAGAAGAAACAATAGTACCCGAACAATTGGATGAAGACTCCGAAGAATCAGAAGAAGAACCGGAAATCGTAAATGATCCTCCAGATGAATCTAACGATGGGATAAACTCTGAGGAATCTGAAGATGAGATATTTGAAGATGTGACAGGTGAACCTCAGGAACCAAACGCCCAAAGAGATTTAAGAAAAAGAGAGACTTTGCGTAGACCGAGTCGTTACGATGAATATATGAATTCAGAATACTTATTCGCAACCATAAACGAAGAACCTCAAAACCATGAAGAAGCTATGAAGAGTCCAGATGCAAACAAATGGATTCAAGCAATGAAAGAAGAAATAGAATCACTGAACAAAAATAACACCTGGACCTTAGAACCAAAGAACATTGATCAACAAATAATTGATTGTCGCTGGGTCTATAAAATTAAAAGAGACACTGACGGCAATGTAGAAAGGCACAAAGCCAGATTAGTCGCTGAAGGCTACACGCAGGAATATGGGATGAACTACAACGAAACATTCAGCCCGGTGGTTAAATTCGACTACCTACGGATGCTACTGGCTATAGCTGCGGCTGAAGGTATGGAACTGAAACTTTTCGATGTCAAAACAGCCTTTTTGAATGGCAAATTAGAAGAACGGATCATGATGAATCAACCCGAAGGATTCAACGACGGGACGGATCGTGTATGTAAGTTAATCAAGAGTCTATACGGGCTCAAACAAGCATCACGATGCTGGAATGAAAAATTTACAGAATTCTTAAAGAAAAATAACTTAAAAACTGCCTACTCAGATCCATGTGTATTCACTAATGTAGGAAAACAAACAACTGTACTTTTAGCAATATACATAGACGACGGAATAATAGTAGCAAAGGATAAAAAGTTGATCTTCAGTATACTTAAAAAATTAGATAGAGAATTTGAATTAACCATAAATGATACAAAATGTTTCCTAGGTTTTCAGATAGATAGGAACAGGGATGGATCGATTATAATGCATCAAACGAGCTATGAAGTAAAGTTATAGAAAGATTTAGAATGACCGATGCAAACCCAGTCTCAGTACCAGCGGACAAAAACCATGAGCTCAACCCGAAAATGCACAAACAGAATAAAAGAATGGAAAATATACCGTACAGAGAAGCAGTGGGAAGCCTCATGTATTTGTCCATTGGAACAAGACCTGATATCGCTTTTGCTTTGAACTGCACAAGCCAATATTTAGCAGATCCATTAGTAATTCATTGGCAAGCGGTAAAAAGAATTATAAAATATTTAAAAGGAACATTAGGTTACGGTTTTAAATTTACTAAACAAAGTCAATTGCCTCTAATAGGTTACAGTGACGCAGACTTTGCTGGTGATACTGCTACGAGAAGATCCACCAGCGGTTATGTATATAAATTAGGAGAAAGCTTGATTGCCTGGAGCACCCAAAAACAGAAATCAGTAGCTCTATCGACTACAGAAGCCGAATTTATGGCTGCGGCACAGGCAATAAAGCAACTCATATGGTCGGATAGATTAAGAGAGGAAGTAATTGGTAAGTCGGAAATAGTACCAAAATTACTGCCAGACAACCAAAGTGCAATAAGACTGATAAAAAACCCAGAATTGCATAAACAATCGAAGCACATTGATGTAAAATTTCACTTTGCAAGGGAAAAATATTTAGAAGGATTGTTTACTTTACATTATGTACCTACTCTGGAACAACAAGCAGACATCCTAACAAAACCCCTGCCAAGTAAGAGAATTGATAGGAGTGAAAGAGATACATTAATTGTTATAAAGATGAATGCTCATTGAGAGGGAGCGTTGAAGTGTGTGTGTCAATGTCGCATAGTATGTGTGTGAGGTGATCGCGCGCATGCGCAACTAGACCTAGACCTGTACTCAGTATTGTAAGAGCACTACCTCAATGTAGATCGCACTATTGATTTAAATAGATTATATATCCATTTTCCTTATATGTAATCTTCTTTATTTAACCCTATATCACCAGCTTCCTTAACAGTATCTATGCGACAAAATTGCAGAAAGCCCGTAGTCTGACGCGTCACAAGCCAATAGAATTACTTTTTTTGGATCATAATGAGCCAAGAACTGCGGAGATATAAGTTCGTTTTTGACTCATCTAAACGCTTTTTCACAACTAGATTCCCAATTAAATTTATCATTGTTCAATAAATCGTATAGCGGTTTCAAAAGAGTGGAGCGAAGTCTCAAAAATCTCGCGTAAAAATTCACGAGGCCTAAAAATGAAGCTAATTCTTTATTATTTGATGGACGCGGTGCATCCACCATGGCTTTTATTCTTGTTTTTGATTTATGTAAGCCATCTTTGTTTATTAAAAAACCTAAACATTCAATATTTTCTTTCATAAATTTGCACTTAGAAAAATTTAATCTCAGGTTGCATTCTTCCAATCGCGCGCAAACTCGTTCTAAATTTCTTTTGTGTTCGTCGTCCGTGCGCCCAGTGACGTATACAGGGTGTATCAGGTTGAGCGCACCGAATTGTGTAAGTAGATTCCTTGAGACATTCTAAGACTAAATTCCCTTCACCAAAAATTCGAGGGATTAATAGTTTTCGAGTTACAGAATATTTTAGTTGACCAATCACAGGGCCTGGAGGTGACCGAGTCAGGGCCGTGTCAAAAGAATAAAGTAGATAGTGCCCGTGGGTCTGATCCCGTCAAATTTTATTTTCCTTTTTCGAAGAAGGAGTCGACATCATCTTCGGGAAATGTCCTTGTAAAGCATACGTCTTCCTTATCTGCGGTCCTCCGCTTCATAGTCTTCGTCTTTCAGGTCATCCGCTTCGTAGTCTTCGGCGCCAGGTCATCTGCTTCGAAGTTTTCGTCGTCCAGGTCGTTCGCTTCGTAGTTTTCGGCGTCCAGGTCATCCGCTTCGCATTCTTCGGCGCCAGCTCATCTGCGTTGCTTTCATCTTCCAGGTTCATCGTGCAGGACTTGGACAACAAAAACGACGAACCGGATGACCTGAAAGACGAAAACCACGAAGCGAATGACCCGGACACAGAAAACTACGAAGCGGAGGACCTGGACGCTGAAAACTACGAAGCAGAGAGCCAGGACGCAGATAAGGAAGACGTAGGTATGCTTTACGAGGACATTTCCCGAAGATGAGTCGATGTCACCTTCGAAAAAGGAAAATAAAATTTTTCGGGCTCAGACCCATGGGCACTACCTATTTTATTCTTTTGATACGACCCTAACTCGGCCCTGTGATTGGTCAACTAAGATATTCTATAACTCGGAAACTATTAGGCCCTCGAATTTTTGGTAAAGGGAATTTAGTCTTAGAATGTCTCAAGGAATCTACCCACATAATTCGGTGCGCTCAACCTGATACACCCTGTATATTGTCTGAATAAGCCGCGACACCGCTCAATCCACTCAAACATTTGTCCATCTTTCTTTGAACGTCCGCCGGTGCAGGCGCGACACCCTCAGGTATTTTTTTATACCTGAATAATCCCTTATGGGTTACAATGGTCAGCAAATTTATGCAACTTTCATCAACCGTAAATTGCAACTACGCATGCTTTAAGTCCAATTCTATGTACTTTTCACCGCCTTGTAATACCGTGAAAATATCGTCAATTGAATGTAAGAAATATTTATCAATTATTAAATACGGGTTTAAAGTCAATTTAAAATCCCCGCAAATGCGAATGTCCCCATTACCCTTCAGCACTGGGACAATAGGAGTAGCCCACTCGCTCGTTTCGACTGGTTCCAAGTGACCCAAACTCACCAGTCTATCTAATTCGTTATCTATCATTGGTCTTAAAGTATGCGGTACATGCCTGCATTTTAATGCTACGGGCTTGGCATCTTCTCTCAAGTACAATTTTGTTTTACTTCTATTGTATAGCCTTGGCGTTTCACTAAACAATTTTTTATATTTTTTTGACAGGTAATTATGAAAATTGGGCTCAATTTTATTTATATCATTTGCTTCGCCAGTAATTTTCAATGGCCAAACCCCGAGTTGCTTGAGCCATTCGCGTCCGATCAGGTCGGCCCTGTTCCAGGTAAAACACAACAGTCCAGTTTTTGCTTTTGCCCGTTAAACTGTACTTCAAGGTCAACCAATTTTCCTAATTGTTTCAATGAATAACCCCCATAAGCCCGTAAATCCATATCCGGTTCTTGCATTTTTCGATTAGGAAATTTTTCTTCATATAATTTTTGAGAAATTACAGTTTTATAAGTCCCTGTATCTATTTCGAATTCTTTTTGCATATTACTCGCATTATTTTCAACGTTTTTACCATTTCCCGTAGAGCAAGCAATGTTGAAATAATCGTGTTGATGATCCAATGGGTTGTCCTGTTCAGTTTCCTCCGAAATCATTTTCACCTCGTTTGGTTGCCGGCTTCCGGGTCGCGTCGATCTGCACATATTCTCGAGGTGCCCTATTTTCCCACACTTATGGCACGCTTGATTGTTGTGACGGCACTGATGAGAGTAGTGGTTCGGCTTACCACAACAGAAACACGTTATTGAACCACTGCGTTGCTTTGACGAGGCGTTGTCACCTCGGTCTTGCCGCTGATCTGTCTGTTGTCGTTGCTGTCCGGAGTTATGCCCGCCTCTGTTTACCTTTCCGGAGTTCCATCGGCCTCGAACGTTCGAGAATTTCGTTTGCTGACTACCTGGATTATTACGGATCGCGTAAACTTCGCTTTTGTCCAATTTCTTCTCTAATGTGGAGCTTGTAGATGCTGCATTTTTTACCGCTGCTTCGCGTGCGATCGCGATCTCCGTCACCTTTTTGAAGTCGAGCTCTTTCTCCTCAAATAACTCAAATTTTGTGTGCTTATCGTAGATGCCACATATTAACTGATCTCGTAACGCATCTTCCGATTTATCGAAATTGCAATCGATAGCCAATTTCTTGAGCCGAACGACGAAATCTGCGATTGATTCACCGTGCTCTTGTTTTGCTGTGTGGAACGTGCATCGTTCCATGGCTTGAGAGGGTTTCGGTGTTAATTGGGTAGACATCAATTCAATTAGATTGTCATACTTTTCGTCGAGTATTTTTTTTGGAGCTGCTAATTGGTTTAATAAAGCGTGCGCGTCGTTTGCTAATCTTGTTACTAGCGTAGCCACTTTCAACTTATCCTCTGTAATTTTCTTTTCAATGAAATGACACTCCAATTTTTCCGTGAACAATTTCCAATCGCCGTTTTCTGAACCAAATTGAAATTTTGCATCGGTTGCCATATTGCTACTCGAGTCTGATTCGTTATCACTTGTGTCTTCTATTTGCGGCACTATAATGTCTGGTATACTTTCACGTCCACTTCCCTTTGGTTTGTCCTGTACTTGTGATTCTCGCTTTATTGTTTCACGCAGCAATTCGCGGAGAGTGGTAAAATTTACAGTTTTTTCAAATTCCACGTTACGCTTTTCAAGCTCTGCTTCTATTTCGGCCTTGTTCAGGTTTTGTACCCAACCTGTTTTCGGTTTGATGCCTTGCATTAACTAATATCCCCCCCCTCAAGGACGGTTTCTTCTTACGTTGAAAAGTAAATTCCAGAACTTTTCTGAATATCGCAGCGCGTGCCTTTGTGTGAAGAGCCACGTGCTCTTGCTACTGCTTTATTTTTTCCTTATTCCGGTTTACCACGCGCTCGATTCTTCCGCTTCCTCGTCGCCACTTTTGTAATGTATCCTGGGAAGGGAGTTATTCTTGGAATAAAAGTCACGACACAATTCGTACACTCGAATATTTATTGATAGAACTCGGTTATACAATTACGACGCTATACGCCGGAGCACGTCTGTATTATAGCATGACAGACGCTAAACTGCCTTACGAAAGTATTCGTCAAAGGTCGGAGACATAGATACGTGGCAACATGGTGACACGCACACTTGCGCGTACATCACACAAAGACATACTCATCTCCGGAAAAAATATATGTTATGTATTTCTACTACAAAAATACGCCTATATTTTTGGGGGATTTTTAAAAGTGGTGCGACGACCCTAAAAAAAATAAAAACTACTAAAAAGTCCCATTTTTCGCTTCTAGCGCTTTCCAGGTAAATCCTACGATAAAATTATTAGCACCGTCGTATCCTACAGAAAAAAATACATTGAAAACATGTATCACATTTTTTAAAATGACCGAACGCCTTCAACCATTTTAGCGAATAAGATGATTTTCTACGCTGGTAGGCCCGGCCTACTATGTAGACTAGGGTGGTCCTTATTTGGGGGTCGGTAGAATTTTGACTACGACCCCTCCTAGATCGCTTCTAAATAAATAAATAAGAATCTGGATGAAACTTGAGCTCTCTAGCTTAATGGGAAAGGGTGCCTGTAAGCCTCTATAATTTGCCCATTTAATTAACATGGGATTATTCATTGCAATTTTTTTTTCTCGCCTGTAGTGCGCTGGAAAAATCCGCTAATCCGTCACTTTATATTCTCATGATTGCTAAGTATGCACAAATTTTTCCAGCCATCTACAATTATATGTCATAGAGTAGCCACAGAGTATTTGACAGATTCTAGTATCGGAAGAATTACACTTTTTTTATCCTAAAAAGCTTGTATCATCTTTTTATTGTAATTTCGTATAATTTCTACCACTTTCGATTAAAAATAATCAAAAAATGAGTAGGCAAAGAATTGTATAAATTAATAGGTTTCTTCACCTATTAATTTTAATAATCCTTCGCCCACTCATATTTCTTGATCCCGTGTGGAAATTTGATCCGGGGGCTGACTAGGTGTTGCCTAGTTCTTTCATTCACTAAGCGGGCGCTGAACGGGCAGGCTGCTCAGTGCCCGGCAAGGCGTGTAACGCTGAACTGTACAGCCCGAGTTAGCCAGCGCCCGTCTAACATTTCCGACGAATGCTATAGATCGTTCAGTTCGGCTGTTCAACGCCCGGCCGGACCCCAGTTAGGTTATTGGTATTAGAAGGGATTAAAGCAAAAGAGGTATAAGTGACAAAATTGATTATTTTGAGAAGCGTACCTTTTTTACATTCAAACTGTTAAAATGCACAAAAAACCCTTTTGCTGAAATTTCTAATTTGGTCATTTGTTTCTATTTGCTCTAACCTCTTTATTTATAATATCTTTATATATTTCTCATTCATATAAATATAATATATATAATAAATATATGAAGATGTTATAAATAAAGAGGTTGAAGCAAAAAGAAACAATTGACAAAATTACAAATTTCAGGAGAAGGTATTTTTTGCATTCTAACTGTTTGAATGTAATAAAGGTATTTTTTTCAAGATATTTAATTTTTGTCATTCATCACAAACCAATTAAAAATAAGAAATATAAAATATTTCTAATACAAGTATGGTAAACAAGGTCGCACCAGATTTAGTTATTCATTTTATATAAGAAAAATAAATATTTATTATGACAGGTAACAAAAAAAGTAAAGTTATCCAATTGCAATATATGCAAGGTTGGGTATAGTATACAGGTAGGTATATGAGTAATCTAGTATCCAAGATACATTTGTGCAATATTGCGAGATATGTTAGGTGAGGTATAGTATGCATATAGTATAGTTAGGTATAGGTTTGGTATAGGTATGGTATCCAGGTTATCCGTCTTCTTCCGGTTGAACGGTTCTGCGGTGACCTCTGCGTCCATCCCAGTTCCGTGCATTCCCTAGGACTTGACCCAATTTTTCGAAAAATAATTTTTCCGAAACATGGCAGCCTGGGTCATTTTCCGATTTTGATTTAAAAGCGTCTGGAATCGTAAATTGAATAATTCATAAACACAACGTCAATATTTCAATTATTAACTTCTTGATCTGAACACAGAACAGTATTTGTAATTGCAATTCTCACCTATCAAACAATCGCAAAAAGTTCTTCCCCTCAAGATTTTTTTCCCAGCAGTGGCGTTACAAGCAGTCAATTCCATTGCAACAGCTCTCGACAAAAACTTTTTGAGGATTGATGCAATGTTTCTTGCTAAACTCGTCGAAGAATCTATCATAAATATCAGTGACAGTACCTGAAAACCATAGTTAAATATCATATAATAGAAATCACTAATGATTAATGCTTCTATTTTTCAAACTCACAAAATCCTTTCGGAAATCTTGATTATTTTTCAAGTCACAATCGAATATTTCGAAATCATTGAATGATGGGAGAGGAAGCATTTAATTGTACGTTTTTCGAAAACTTGGATTTTTGGATCCACGTACGTTTCTCAAGATGCCGTTCAAAATATTTTTAATTTCTGTAATGTCTTTCTTGATCGATATTATGTCCACTTTAATCCCCTTAATGTCACCCTGGAGATTGGAGTCAGCAGCATCACCTGAAATCGACGAAAGTAAGGAATGCTTTAGCAATTACTACTGAAAACTTCTACATGAATGCATTATGCTAGGGATTGACAAGTGCAGCTGATACCAGGCAAAGTTAGGGTGTTGCTTCTGTCGGGGTCATGACATGGTGTTGATCGCTGTGACCTTTCGTCTCCACTTGATCTGTGACTTCCCATCTGGGAAGAATGGAGTGATTTGAAGTGTTCTGATTTCTGAAACGGTCTGCTGATGATCAATCTGGATGAACCTGTGCGAGAGGCACTTTTGTAGAAAGGATTCATATACTATCAAGTGTCGTTTCAAATTCTCACTCATGACTGCTTACATGTAGATAATGTAGATTTTGGTGTACTCATATGCAGCGAAGCTGTACTATCATCTGTTTGTAATAAATTTGGCGTGCTACTTCTCACATGAACTGGTTGGTTTGATTGGATGGGTGAGGCTTCTGAGCGACATGATGAAACTATATGACCAACAGATTTTGTAAAATTCAAATATTTAATGTGTGCCAAAATATAGAATCAGCACTCGAGAAAATTACTCAAATGGGTTAGATTGGATTGAGTTACCTTCGCTGTCATACTCAGAATTGTTCTTATTTACGTTTTTATGGCAGGTGTTGACAATATTTTGAATTGATATATATGGATATAACATAAAAAAGAAGTTAGTTGGCGAAAAAATATTTGATTACCACTCGGGTCACATTGACTTAGTTGTGTGGATTTCTTTTGTATCGAGGATTTATTGTATTGTCCTTTATTGATTTGTCTTGGCATCGTTTTGGACGAATCTACAATAAAGTTCGAATATTTGTATTCATCATCAGTAAGCCAATGACTACAATAACTCACCAGTAGTCTTTGTCTTCTTAGGTATCGGTAAATCCGTACTATAATTCAGACGTTTTCGAGATAAAGATTCTGTACTGCTTTTGGTATTAATTGTGCGAGATTTGTGCTGAGTTGAAATGTCGCTGAGAGGGTCTCTATTCATCTGGAGTCTACTTTTCTTTTTACCAACAAGATTTTTTTTTATTGGGCTCGGATGTTTCATCAGAAGAATAACTTCCTGAACAACACAATGATTTATTTTTTGACAATAATGCAAGATGTTTTTATTTATAGAAAAATTTTATTAAATTACGAATGCAAAAAATTGTTTACAACACAAAATCGATGATTCAAAAATGACAACTGAAGTAACCCATCATACTCTGCATGGAAAACCTCAGCCGTCCTGAAGTAGACTGTGAAATCTCTGGCACAGAGCACATTAAGCAATGTCCTTGATAATTTTTTTTATGCAAATAATAGTTCAACTAATTGTCGGTCAATAATATATAGCATTGAAAATTTTAAAAATTATAGTTGATAATTTTGCAAGTAAAAATTGAAGTCTTTACTTTTCAAATTTTGAAGAATATCGCAACTTTTTTGTTTTAAATAGTTTTTTCAACAGCTTACTTACGTCCGGAATATCCGGTTGCCGATTCAAATTCACTGGCGGAACTTATAGTTGGTACTTGCATTAAATCCTTTACCTGTTCTGTATTCTCTTTAATTTTTCTCAGGCTGAATAACTTGGTTATTTGTTTACTTTTGGCTTCGTGATTAAGATCTGATTCTGAAGTATACGCGTATTTTTGTGTTTTCAAGATATTCAGCCTCAACATAGCTTCGCCGTACGTTTCTAGTGAATGAAAATCGTAATTCTTGACTATATTTCAAAACATTTATCTGATAACATTTAACAAAGATTATGAGTAAATATATTGAAACAATCGACAACTTCTTTAATTCAAAAGTTTTAGGTCAGTTTTTCACAATTTCATAATAATAACAGCTTATTAAAACTCACTTGCTTGTCCTCGGATTTCAACTGGATAGAGAGGCCAATCGGGATCAGGATTTTGTTGGTCTTTATAATCACGGAGTTAAGAGTGGTACTTGTGGCTTTGGTATATGGTGGAGGCATGAATTTGGCAAGACATAGGTTACGCTCGACATCGTAGTCAAGCCAACTAAGTGGCACGCAATCTACTTCGGCACTATCTCCTTGTCTTACCTCTCCGAGGAATTGTACAAGTTAAAACCGGTTCATCTCCATTATTTAGTCTATAAAGAATGAAGACTTGATAATGTGTGAAATATTAACGCAACAGTAACGAACAATATCTGACTTAGTACGTTATCTTAGTTTCATGACCCTAAAGTAAAATGGAATTCTGAACTAACAGTTATTCTATTAGAAGTCGGTACAAAAAATGTCTTGTCATAATATTATAGACCCTTTCTACGACCATACAAATGATGATGAACTGACTCATGGTATTTCTTTTAAAGCATGGTATTTCGTTTGACAGCGTATTATAACTTTCACATTCGTACACGAAGATACGAAGAACCTACTTGCCAATTTGAAAAACAAATTATTATCCGCGTCAAGTGAATTTCTACAGAGCAAGAAAATATGATCTTGCTTTTTTTTATTTTCGCCCAACACGTGTAGTTGAAAAGTGAGGTTAGATTATGACAACGCCTCATATCAGTCGATAAAAACCGTAAAACCTACGAAATTTACTTACTATGTATTATGTATAATGAGAGATCATTTTCCTCACCTTTGTTTATATGCTGCCTCGTATATTTTAAGAGAATCTGTTCTGCAAAAAGCCGGTGTTCCGCGTGCGGTTCACTCTTGATCTTCGGTCTATTACGTCACGTGACTTAATTTTGTTTCTCTTTAGGCTTTTCCCGTCACGTGACTTAAGCAAATCTAACCGCGCGGGTTGACCACTAAACTGCCATATCATAAGAACCTATTATAAATTATCATTGCTTAAACAACCGCAGCAATATCCAAAGATTATTTAACATATTATTGTAAAACTATGTGTGACTTAAATAACAATTATAATCCAAATATCAAAATACATTACAAATAAACCAGTTATAATCAGTCAACATTTTTTTTTGTCGTTTTTTTTTTTTAATAATGTACATATGTATTTCAATCAAATTTGAAATTCAGACTTTGCCAGTATGTAGAAGAGGCATGATGAATTTCCTCTCAGATTGAGATAGTAATGCTTGCCTTGGTATTGCTAAAAGCACCATTCTATGTTGGATATTATGGATATCGCAGCTCAGCTTAGTCAACGAAGGCCTACCAGTAAGCTCCCACATTTTCAAACAGTTTGAGTTATATGGAAAGGTATAAATTGGTCGCTTAATTTTCCAAACAAGTCCTTCAATTGTGACATCATCGAAGTCATCAATTGGGCAATACAGTTTGGTTATTTCTAAAATCTCACCAGTTCTAAGATGTACTTTATTGTTTGGAGCATCAGTTGTTAATGTAAATTCTTTAAACTTAAGTTTCCGAATAGAAAATGTATCCTCCAAGGTATCATCACTCTTCCATTTAAGAATCACCAATGTAGGTGGTATAACAGCTTTGGTTTTAAGACCCTGTTGTTCGTTCAACCGTCGACACACTTGAGCTAAAGGTCTGTTAGGAGTATGCACACTTTTTTGAATTACTGTTCCTAGCATAATTTCCAAAGGAAAAGCAGATATTGCTGATAAATCACAGTTAATATTTCTCACATCACCAGCTACGTGAATCAGATTGTGTGCATTCATAATTTGAGACTCCCTTCCATAATATTCTTTAAGCAGCATGAAAAAGGACTTCAGATATTGACTGGCATGATGATTGTATGTCAGAGCTGGCTTTGGTGAAGATAAGATTCGATAGGCCGAATGCAACAGTAAAAAATGTTCTTACAATGCTGGACTTAATATATCTTTTAGAACGATAGGTCCACAATATAATGAAAAGAATCTTAGCTCATTTGCCTTCCACTTTGCAATATACTTGACAGATCTAGGTTTACGTTGGAATTCACATGATACAAATCCATTTAGGTATTCCAAACGCTCAGATAATGCTACTCTACATCTACGACCTAGTCTTACATGCAGTTTTCCAAAAAGCCAATACTCCACCATGATCTTTTCTGTGACACCAAGAGGAAATAAATGCATGGAATCAAGTAAAAAACATGAAATCATGTCGATTGGCGGATTTAAATCCAGCAGCGGTAATATTCCATTATGATGTTGTGGTTGCTCTTGATTACGAAATGACTCATTATTTCGGCGTTCATTATCAACTGTCGGAAATACTGTACTACCTCGTACTTTATAACCACGCACAACACATCGTTCACAAGCGTAAAACCCGGTATGGCCCTCAAGGTAGTACAGTTATGAAAGCAATATTTTAAGAAATCCTTGAAACTTGGAATATAAGCTTTTAAATACATAATACATCCAGTGTTAAAATTACAAGACGATTGACCTCATCAGACATGAGATATTTGCAATTAAAAATGACATTTTTTGTACAGGTAGCATGGGAGAAGCGTGGGAAAATGATCAATTTATTTATTTTTATCATAGAACGACTTTTAAGATCCCGATAAAAAACTAATATTAGTTAGAATGATATATTTAGAATATATAAAAAAAAAATTAAAATTATTTACCACGTAGTTTTGATGAACTATTAAAATAAATAACTCATTCCGAGGGTTATTTTCTGTGGAGGGGATATAAGAGTAATCGCATGAAAACGATACTGCAACGTTGTGAACAGTAAAATGTCGGAACGGAAAGGAAGAGCGCGAAAATATGAATGAATTCAAAATTTTTCAAGAAAATACTTTGCAATTTTTATTCAATAACAATTTTTTATAACTATTAGAATAAAAGAATGTCTTACAGAGCAATCTATTAATTTATTATAAATTATGAGATTAAATATAAAATATATTATATGATCTAATTTCAAGTAAACGTAAAGCAAGATATTAATGACAAATGACTTTCAATTATTGCAATATTTAATAATCACAAATATTTTCTTATCATATAATAAAAAGATACATATATCAACTAGAATATATATCACTATTTTTCCTTAAAAAATTTACAGAACTTATCTAGAACTCGTTTATCTTTGGTGATTTTTGGCTTGTTATCACTTCCAGGACCTTTGCAAAATTTAACAAATTCTTCTATTCCTTCATCTTTGTACCTGTTGAGTAAATCCAAGTATTTAATGTCTTGGGACGCCATCTTTTTTAATATGTGATCGGATATTACTCCTTTCAAAGGAGATAAACAGTGCATAGCAGATGCAGTCTTTCTTAATTTTGTGAGATGAATTAAACAATCTTTGTAAGATTTTGAGCTTTCGAATAAATATTTCTTATTCATTAACGAGACTAGTTGCTCTAAAATCTCGACATCGTATAAAGCTTCATGAAATTTGTCATTTGAATTAACATGTAAATGCTTAATAGCTAATTCTGAAAGTTTATATTCACCTGGAGTCTTGTTAGCAGTGAAATGTTTCTTGAATAACTGTAAACTATCTGAAAATCCCGCAATTTTACGGAAATTTGGCACCATCGAACATTTCAAAATAGCACGAAGTAAATGAGTTTTATCAAAAGTTAAATTGTGCGCTACAAGTAAGCATGGTTTGGATGACAGTTTTAAAAACTGTAAAAAACTCTGGAGCGCATCTTTTAGTGAAACTGATATTACTTTTTCACCGCGGAAATATAAATCGCCATTGATATTTTTTAATCCAGTGTGCACAGAAGCTTTATCATCAATTGCTTGTGTAGGTTTAATATAAATGCTAAATTTACGTCCTTCACACGACGCTGCAATTTGCAGAATTTCGTCACTTTTACGAAAACCTGAGGTTTCTAAATCAAAAAAAACTAAATTGCACGTCTTTGGTGATATTTGAATATCAGGGCCTTCTAATTGCGATTCATCGAAGTCTTTTGAAGCTTCACAGTCCTGTGAGAACCAAAAATTTGATTGATATTGAACACCTTCTAGATTTTCATTTTTCTTCCTCAAATTATCACGTTCTTGAGCTACAAATATACGACGTTTTTTGGCAATCGGCAGTGTAGCATCTAAGGCACGCTTTGTTCGTCTTTTGTCACATTGTTCAACATGTAAAGAAGTATGTCGCCCTGGCGACAACTGCATTTTTTTTCTAACTTCAACGAGATAGGATTCGCCTTCATTTTTTGTGCATACAGCACGGGCAAGACGATAACTGGATGATTCGCTCTTGCTGTAACAAATATTTTTCGGAGATTTATGAGCCATTATATTATTGAACGACTCATTAGCCTGGCTAGATGCGGCAATAGAAAATTTATATGAATTTGCAGCGTACTTTTCAAATAAAGCAGTTAGTGCATCAAATAGCGAAGGATCTGAAAGGACAATTTGTTGCTTCCCAGATCCATTTCTGCATTGACACCAAGATCCACAATTCTCATGACTATTGAATATGTGATTTGGTATACAACGTAATGTGCTAGCTAAAGTTTTACTATCACCTGCATTTTGAGCAAGTGCATACCCGAAACATTTTTTTAAATGAGCAATACTTTCTTTTTTTATTTCTTCAAAATTACTCAATTTATATAATTCTTTACTAAAATTTTTTTTCAAATGATTTCGATCACTGAGTTTAAAATTTTTTTTTGGGTTGCCTCGATGCACGGCTGCAATCGTACTACTATCTTCATCGCCAATCAATACTCGTGCAGCACGATTAGCTCCTTTAAGAACATCGCTGTTGTTTATCAAATGTGCTCCAGCGTCTGCCTCCATTGCTTTCGCACTGCCTTCAAAGTTCTTACGGCAATCATGGTCATCTTTTTTTCTTCCTAAATCACAATATTCACATTTTCTTATCCTGTCGGCATCATCAAGAATTTTGCCACTCAAAAATCCTATTATTGTTCCATAGCCATTCAGACTATCGTAACTCCTTCCGTTTCCTCTCTTACTCCAGCCCATGTCATATGAGACAATAATATTTATGACTTCTCCAACAGCTAAATCATACAGGGTATTATTATTTTCATCAGGATCATTTGCCGCAGACTTTAATTTTGAATAATGGGGGTAAATTTCTTCGACGATCTCTTGTGGCCTAGGAAAAGAATAAGGATATAAGAATGGGATGGTATAAAATCAGTGAAGATTCATTTTTCAATATCAACAGTATTTATTGAATAATGTATAATGTAAAAATACGAATGAATCACTTATGCTGTTATGTATTCAACAACAGAATAAGAATTAATTAAAAATTAGAAACATTATTAAAAATTATTCTTATTTAAAATGTATAATAAATTTACTTTGTTAAATATACACAATTGACATTTTGAGTTTAAATAATTCAAAATAGAGATAATTATTTATGTACAGGCAATAAGCACTTCCGAAAAATTTTATACAATTAAAACAATAAATTTAGGCTAGGAAAATCTCTGTGTAGCTAATCAAATGTGTATATATATATATATATATATATATATATATATATATATATATATATATATATATATATATATATATATATATATATATATACATACATATATATATCTGAACATTTATTTGAACGATAAAAATTATTTTTAAAAGATTTTTGCTGCCTGGTTTCGTTGAATTGAATCAAACTTACAACAATTCACACAGTTTATCCATATTATCATTCACAAGTTGACGCTCTTCCTTGGCAGCTTGTTTACAACTTTGCTTGGCAGCTTCTTCGATTGCAGGACCAACTTCCCTCTCATATCTTTTAAATAATTGATGTGATACTGTGTATATTGGCACAAGCCAATATTTTATTTAATCCAGAACAACCATATACAATTCCAAGCTTTCTGACATCAATACAGGCATGGTTCTTGGTAAGTTTAAAACAATATTTATTATTTATTAATATTAATTTAAAAATCTAGGTAACTTGAATTTACTCTAAAAAAAGAATAATTAAATGTATATTTATAAGTAACAATAGTAATTTAGAATTATTCATTATAGGTGCTGTTCATGTTGGCTATAGTTATGTGCGGTATGAGTTTCGCCAGTTGGAACTAGTGATACTACATCACATTTCGTGCATTTAACTTTTAGGATTGAATTTAATCCTAAGTGCTGTTCGTCAACAATATTATCAAGGCAAAGCACATCTTTACACTGATCACATTTTAATTTTTTGCCTAAAAATGTCAAGTCCACTATGCGAAAACCTTTGCATAGGTTAGGTTCGTCGTTAGTTTTCGAATCATTAATTTTTTTTTTTCACGCAGAGCATTTGCAACTTTATTTTTTTTATCAAAAACTTTTTTTTTAATAAATCTTCCTTTATGGCGTATAGGAGCACCCATAATTATTTATTTAAATGATTATCAATAACAACAGTAGCGTGCTTATATTTACTGTGTGTTAATACTATAAGTCAGACTGGGCTGTATAGTATGAATAAGGAAAGCAATACGCGACGTTGCCACATTTCCATACTAAATAATATGTCATAGTATGTGTGTATACGTATACGGGATATAGGAATGTAAGAAGTATAGTAACATACAAAAATATGTTGCACAGTGCGTAGTACTGCTCATATTTATGATGTGAGATAAGCTTAAACTTTTTGTTTGGACTGTCGCGGAGGAACTACCTTAATACATTCAAGCATCGACCGAGCTGGAGTGTCGCAAATAAAACATTTTATAAATACTTTCAACAACGTACCATTAACGGATATGCCTTCTGCTGATAAAATGTTAATTTCTTCGACAAACTTGTGCAAGTACTGGCTCATATGTTTGGGCTTCGATACATCTTTTTCATGAAAAATTTTGCACAGTATGGGCCAAAACTGTCCGTAACCAGATTTGAAAATAGGTATGCCATCAATATTGATCTGAAGATATATTTGCGCATCTGCATGTAAATTTTCGTTTATGCAAGTCTGTAGCCCTTGAGCTATTCCAAGATAAACAAACTGTCCTTTCTCCCCACAGGAGTCTTCCATTTCTTCTATATTATATCTCGCCGATGATGTTTGTAAAAAGGTTTTGTGTGACTTAGGTAGTTGCGGAAGAAGTCTTCTTCTCAAAATTCTCAATAAGCTATCTACATGCACAAAATTTATGCCACTTTCAACTATCCATTTCCTAAATTCTCTTACTCCTTCTGCTTCTTCATCTTCTACTCTACGTCTTCTTCTTCTGCTCCTAATTTTTCTTCATCTTGTTCTTCCTCGTTTTCTACTTCTTGTACCTCTTCAAAACTAGAGACAGATTGGTTTTCATGTATAGGACTGGCAGGTCCAATGTACACAGAAGGATCTTCGTTTTCGTTATTTTCGAGACTACTAGAGTTCGATCTTTCTTCATTTTCATTATTGAGATACCGTTCAGCTTCTTCAACATTCTCTGCGAATTTAATTTATGATTAAAATTTACTCGTTGACACACTTCATTGATCTTCTGCAATATTGAAATTACCACATACCTGTCACGTCAGAATCACTTAATACTTCATTTTTATCGAAATGAAGACGGTCTTCATTTAATTGTCTTTTCACTGCTCTATGTTTTCGAACGCAAAGCCGCGTTAATTCACGTTTTCTTCTATTATTCATGACGAATTCTCACAGCATACAATAAAATTGTTTTGGATTGTGTTGGGGATGCACGTGTATTCACAAAGATTCTAACCTCAACCTATAGCTTGTGTAGGTATACGCAAGCGCAGAGTCACATGCGTAGTGGCCCTATATTGACTGCACGCCCGCACTTTTTTAATACTTTGGCAGCGAATTTTTAAAGAAATAAGTCCTTTAATTGCATCTTCGCATCACGTTATTGTCATCAACAACTTTTGGAATATCTCATTCTTTTTTTTTTTTTTTGATTTCGAACAAAATTGAAAGCATGTACAGCTGGGCAATAAAGTTCATCAAGGGTAGAAATTCAGGCCCAAGCATTTCAGTGTCTACGCTGTTGAGCATGCCCCTTGCTCCGCAGACCCCTCTCCCTGAGCCCATCGATGCGTTATTGTGGATATTTCGGAAGTAAATTTTTATTTCTTTTTCGGAAGTATTTCGTACTTTACTTCGAGCAGGTAGTCTGCCGGATTTGCGTTCTCGCCTACTGACTCGTCATACGTCGTCGATAAATATACGTATAATAATATATCGTTACCTGATCTCAAATTTCATTATTTTGCTGAAAAACAGTAGAATTTGAACTCAATTTTGATATTATAGAGAATTAACTTATGTAATTAGTTCGGAAAAATTTTATTTAAAAATGTGATGCCCAACTGATCGGGATTCGCATTTCAGATTCAGCAGTGATCTACTAAATTTTTGATAACAGTGAATTCCTAATTTCTTATAGTTATTATTTATTTAAGTTTTCTAAACGTATAAATCTACGTTGAATTAAAAAATGGAGACTTGAGGCAAAGGGAGAAGAATTAAGATAACATACTCAGTTGGTCGTTTATAAATTTGGATAACATAGAAAATTTTTATTAACTAAGAAATCAAAAATCCAAAATCGGAACTCAATAGTAGATAATGAGAAAAAAATAAAATGGACAACAGCAATTAGGAAACTAATTACGTAAGTTAATTCGGTAGAATATCAAAATCGAGTTCAAATTTAACTATTTTTCACTAAAATAAAGAAATTTGAGATCAAGTGACGATATATTATACGTATATTTATCGACGACGTATAACGAGTCGGTAGGCGAGAAGGCAAATCGGGCAGACTACCTGCTCAAAGTAAAGTACGAAATACTTCCGAAAAAGAAATGAAAATTATTTTCTGAAATATCCACAATAACGCATCGATAGGCTCAGGGAGAGGGGTATGCGGAGCGAGGGCCTGCTCAACAGCGTAGACACTGAAATGCTCGAGCCTGAATTTCTACCCTTGATGAACTTTATTGCCCAGCTGTACCTATAAAAACTACTGCTATATTAAATGAAAGAGACAATTCCGGGCTCTCCTATCTAGGGCCCAGGCAAGTTTTGATGTGAAAACGCACGCAGGGAAAATATATGGCCTTCCCAACCGGGGGCTGTACAGCTGAACTAGAAAAATTTAGTTACAGTTATACTATGCATTGCCCGTATAGCACCCGACTAGTTGGGCTATCTTCGGGATTGCCTATCCACACGGGATTCTTCACCCATTAATTCTAATAATTTTTTGCCTTCTCATTTTTTGATTATTTTTCATCGAAATCGGTGGAAATTATACGAAAACACAATGAAAATATGGTACAATTAGCCATTGAGGATAGAAAGAGTGTAATTTTTCCAAAATTAGAATCTCTCGCCGGCGGCTACTCTGTGAAATATAATTGTAGATGGCTGGAAAAATTTGTGCATATACTTACCAACCATGAGACTATGAAGTGACGGAATTGCGGATTATTCCAGCGCACTACAGGCACGGAAAAAAAATTAATTTTTTCGATGAATAATCCCATGTTAATTAAATGGGCAAATATAGAGGCTTACAGGCACCCTTTCCCATTAAGCTAGAGAGCTCAAGTTACATCCAGATTCTTATTTACTTATTTAGAAGCGATCTAGGGGGTGTCGTAGTCAAAATTCCACCGACCCCCAAATAAGGACCACCCTAGTCTACATAGTAAGCCGGGACCAGCGTAGAAAATCATCTTACGCGCCAAAAACATCTGAAATGTAAAAAAAGCCGCCAAGTACTCAGATAACAACACAATAGAAATTCACGAAAAACTTTTCGCCAGTCTCTGTCGTGAAGTCGGACGTCGCTGTTTCGTGTAGTGATATCGAAACATCATTCCAAGAGCTACGTACTTGGCGGACACATTTAATTTCTTTACTCTGCCATGATTAGAACCCGTTTGCACTTTGCGTGATTCTATTCTAGCATAGAATTGATGAATTCGAAAACAAAGATTCTTATACATATATTCTTGTATGATATAATTGATCTTGAATTCCGGAGCTCGATTGGCAATAGATCATGGAAAGTAATTCTTTCAGAAAATTAGAAGATATACCGATCTGTTTCAGTTGACACTTTTTGGTATTTTACTGTAAAGAACTGGTTCGGAACTAGTCGCAATGCGAAAGTCGGAATATCGTTGCGCGCGAGCATACTGACGTGCCCGAGCGCGGGCGCCCAAGGACGCCCTCGCACGAGCCCGTCAGTACGCTCGCGCGCAACGATATTCCGACTTTTACAGTCAGTAGCTTGAGATGAAAACAATCATCAAATGCAGATACAGTCAATAGTTATCGGAATTTTGTTGTAATCGAGTAAGGAAATCACGTTCTTTTACACACATGTTGCCATAATTGTATTTGTATGATAGGTCATTCTAAATATCTATGATTATACTGCGTACTTCTGCACTGACCATTTTTATTTTCTAACATTTATGGCTTTGATGTAAAACATACTCGATTTGGGCTTAGGATATGTAACTTTGAAGCAACAGAGTGATACGTTTGATTGGTTTATAGGTCATTCTAAATATCTATGATTATACTGCGTACTTCTGCACTGACCATTTTTATTTTCTAACATTTATGGCTTTGATGTAAAACATACTCGATTTGGGCTTAGGATATGTAACTTTGAAGCAACAGAGTGATACGTTTGATTGGTTATCCCTTACGTGAAATCGTTCATAAATCGACCGATATTTGTCAGGAATTCCAAGTTCTTTAACGTAGAGACAGAACACTTGACGCGATGAGGCTGATGATTATTAAAAATTACCTATGTGACCAATGATGATTATAACTGATGATGTATCACCCTCTGCTCACACATTATTGTTATCGGTATAACATACATATTATTATCAATTCAGTACTGCTAATGTCATGATACCATAGGTGGCTTTAGGATATTTCGTAATAAGTAAACGGGGCGAAGAATAATAAAAAAAATGTGCCCGCCAAGTACGTAGCTCTTGGAATGATGTTTCGATATCACTACACGAAACAGCGACGTCCGACTTCACGACAGAGACCGGCGAAAAGTTTTTCGTGAATTTCTATTGTGTTGTTATCTGAGTACTTGGCGGCTTTTTTTACATTTCAGATGTTTTTGGCGCGGATTTCACTTCTTTTTGTAAGAATGCAATAACAATAACAAATGCAATAACAAATTTACGGCAGCGAATCACTCTCAGGTATCTTTCAGAGGATCATTCATACTCCAGCAAACTTTCGTTCTTGTAAACATTGCGTCATATTTCCGGAATCACACAATATTCAGGGCTAGACTTCATAGGGCCAACTATTTAAGTCCGAATGAGTTTCCTCAAGAAATTTGGACGTAATTGACCGAGTACTTTCGAAATACAGACCCCTAGAGTTGATGAAAAATTTGAATCTTCTTATTCTTCTTCTTTTTCTTCTTACTTCTTCGCCAGCCGAAAAGTACTTGGCAGCGATTCGCTGCTACGAATCTTGATCAGTTCAAAAGATTTTGGATTTCGGAAACCGCAAATTTAGAAATTGAAAATCACCAATTCATCTTGTTGAATGGAATGATAGTCAGATGGTAATGAAACTTGATCGGCATTATAACAGAATGTTCGACGTTTCCAATTCGTGTAATTTTGATAAAAGTATGGGTATACTATCATGTCCCACGTTGTATCGTCAACATTCCGTCGAAAATATTAGAAGTCAAGATGATCATCGCAAAGTATATAAGCGTTGATTGCGATGAAAATAGTGAATACGACGAACATGATGAAAATAATGAAAGTAATGGACATAATGAAATTAATGAAAATAATGATGATACTGAAAATAACGGAAATAACGAAAATAACGATAATAATGTAAATTATGGAAATTATGGAAATAATGATAATAATGAAAATAATGATAATAATCAAAATAATCAATATAATGAAAATATCGGAAATAGCGAAAATAATGAAAATAATGAAACTAATGGAAATAATGAAAATAGTCAAAATAATGAAAATAATGAAAATAACGAAAATAATGAAAATAACGAAAATAGTAAAAATAATATGAGTATAATCAAAATAATGAAAATAATCAAAATAATGAACATAATGAAAATAACGGAAATAACAAAAATAATGACAATAATGAAAATAACGAAAATAATGAAAATAATGAAAATAACGAAAATAATCAAAATAATCAAAATAATCAAAATAATCAAAATAGTCGTTCGGGAGATACGACGCCTTGTTTACAGGTATAAACGTTGCGTCGGGTAAATAATTCTTGGCTGCGCTCGCCTTTTATATAAAATAATATTATATAAAAAAAAAGTTATAAAAAGTACTTGGCGGCGATTCGCTGCCGCGAATCTTGATTCGCTAAAATGGTTGAAGGCGTTCGGTCATTTTAAAAAATGTGGTACATGTTTTCAATGTATTTTTTCCCGTAGAATACGATGGTGCTATTAATTTTATTGTAGGATTTACCTGGAAAGCGCTAGAAGCAAAAAATGGGACTTTTTAGTAGTTTTTATTATTTTGAGGGTCGTCGCACCACTTTTAAAAATCCCCTAAAAATATAGGCGTATTTTTGAAGTGAAAATACATAACATATATTTTTTCCAGAGATGAGTAAGTCTTTGTTTTCAAAATATCGAATTTTAAAGTTTTCGAACGTCTCCAAAAATTTGAATTTGGCGCCAATTTTTTTTTTTGACCAGACAGTTTTGTAGGGCTCAAAAAAACCTACAAAATCAAAAAAAAAATAATTTTCTAGCTCAAAAATTGATCGGAATATCGTCAAAAATCCCCAAAACACAAAATGTCGTCTCATTTCGCCCCAGGTTGGTCTCGGGGTCTAAAAATCTAGGAATAGGGGTTTCTATACATACGGAACGTAATGGCCCGGGTCACTTTTTCGGATGACTCAAAGGCATATTTGATCATCTTATCCGGCTAGACATTTTTGAAATAACATATAAGTACCTGCAGCTTTGAACTGGAAGTATATTATTCTTGTCAAAGAAGAATGAGTTGGGACAAGAATCAGGAGAGAACAAAAATTATATTAGAAGAATATACAACACCCGCAAACATGAAAATTATATGTTATATTGTGTTATGTTAATTTGACATAACCTCTCAACCGGTATATAGATACCGCATTTGAGATGACGTGTTTGGAAAATTAAAACAATTAATAATGATTTAGACGACGAATCGTATGCAAGGCAAATTTATATGAATGCAGACGTTTAGAAAGAATAAAAGCCTAGATTTATACATAGATATCAGAATTCAAATACAGTAGAACTCGCTTAATACGATCTCGGCTAATACGATTTTCCGCGTAATACGCTCATTTTTACTGGTCCCAACACTTTGCTATGTCTTTACATTGTAACTATCCCGCCTAATACGCGCTTAATCCCGCTTATAACGCTCTTGTATTCACACTATGCGCGATTCAATCTGCCTGTCCATCGTACCACTACGGCAATATCTTCCATCCATCATCTCAAGCGATGACGATCTCAGTAAAGTTAATTCCATCGGAAATGATATTTTGCTGAGTCTTCTAAGAACTTCAGACAACAAAAGATAAACTCGTATTTTAAGCCATAAGATATGGAAACGTAAACTGTATTATACATCATACTGTATAACTGTGTATAAACTCATTGTATCCTATTTTTATACATATTTTTATCGTTTTCCGCGTAAGAAGTTTTCCCGCTTAAGAGACTTTTTTCGTTCGATCCCTCGAGAATCGTATTCAGCGGGTTTTACTGTCCTTACCAAACTCCAGGCCACGCGGTTAAGTCACACATGTCCCACCCCTAGCTGGTTCTCATATACGCTGAGTACCCTTCAATTCTACGGTATGGACACGGTATAGGTATTTACTTGGTATAACCACTGTGAGAATACCGTTTTTTCACAGTAGTTTCGCGCCCAAATCAGACCGGAAACATATCGTAGTAAAACTGTATGTTTCTCGTAGTCATACGGTAGGAAAATCAGATGTATCGAGATATATATTTCGGACGTCTATTTATCCGAACTTGTAAATCACGTATAATTACTGAGTGTGAGATGTAAAATTATATGCGTAATGCTCCACCTTACCTACTTCACCCCACCGATTTGATTCACTTCCATTTTATGTGTAGGTCATGTCAAGGACTTAAAAAGGTGAAAGTTATAATAAAGTGTGCCTCTCAGTCGTTTCTGAGACAATAGGTTTGAATAAATTTAACTGCGTTCATATGTTTCAAATAGTATAAATTATTTACGAAGCTCGTGGCTCAGTGGGTAAGCGTTCTGCTTCATAACCGCGTAACTGTGTGATCGGTGGTTCGTAACCCCTTGGTGGGGTATTTTTTTTTTTTTTATTTCTTTCTTCTCTACGCAATTTGCATTATTCATACATAAATATCATGCAAATCAGTGTTCAAAGTAATCGCTTTTGACAAATAAAAATAATTGTTGATATCTTTCCCTATTTGTATACCGTAACAAATCTATTCATGAACTGTATATATACGGTATGCGCATGGTCTGCTTTGGGCGCAAATATACCATAAGGCAACGTATGAATACCGTCTTACTATCTAGGTATAACTAGCGGTAAGAGCGTAGTCATACGTTTTCTCATGGTATATTCAGCGTATATAAGAACCCGCTAGGGACACAGCACAGAACATCTACAGGATGTCCTATTTAAGTCTTATACAGCCCACGTATATCCAGGACCAATCGGATATCCTAGAAATATCCGATATTTGTCCAGGATCATTGAGACATCCGTAGGATATCCTACCATTTCACTCGGCCGTACACAACATCTCTGAGATATCCCGAATACATACGTTTCGTCAGAATCATCAGTAGCTAGCTAGAGTACACGCGCTAAGTCGATATCATATGGTCGTATCGTGAAGTTTAGAGGTGAAATATCTGTAAAAGTTCAAAGACCTCTAGTTGTTTAGCTAAATATCATAAGAAATTGGTGTCTCACAAAAAAATATTTTCCACAAAAGTCGTTTGATTTTTCAAGTAGAACAAACTTATCCATTTAAAAACATGGCCTTCCATAAAAAATGAAACCAAGTTGACCTTCTCCCGGCCTTGGCGTCTCCTCCTACTTTACTACTTTCTCCCTCGATAACCTACAAATTTCATCCGAAATATTTTTTCGTATCGTGATTAGTTTTCGAAATATTGGCTTGTAACATTTTGAAAAATTCACCCCGTATATATGCCATAGCCCCTTGCGCGCGGTCAGAGTCAGATGGCCGCGGCCGAGCACCGCATTAGGAAAAAACAAAAAAAAAGAAAAGAAAAAAAAAAAAATTGGAGGTAGTGGTACTTAGCGGGCATTTTTGTAAAAATCAGAAGAAAATATAAATGCCCGCCAAGTAACACTACCTCCGAATTTTTTTTTCTTTTCTCTGTTTTTTCCTAATTCTAATTTTAATTGATCTTTTCTTGTGAGTTCGTATGTCGCATATTATTACGTGTTACGCATATTATATGTATATATAGGTATATATCGAAACGTAAATTCCTACCGAAAACTAAGACTGGATCACATTCAGAAATTAATTAGGAGCAAATTTATTTGTACTTGGTAACGTCCATTGATTTCAATACTTTTGTAGATTAAATGGCTGCAAACTATTTTTGTGGGCAGTATCACATTAATGTACGTGGCGAAAGGTTTTTGCACCAGATAACTGACATATAACTGACATATGATCTATGAGGCATTTTCCATCTAGGAGACACTTTTCGATCTTAAACGGTGTAGCAAATTAGAATAAGGAAGATGAAGTTTTCTAGTGTCCTCTTTTTTGTTTGAACCATTCGGTTGCAAATTAATGCGTAACATTTCAGAGGTGGTCCTCTTTGACCACACTGCTTCCCTATCTAATACTGCGATGGTGTCCCAAACCAATGTATGTTTACAATCTAATTGATGTCACGGGACCACGGAAATTGCATCTGCCTCTTTTTTAATGTTGTCTTTGTGCTCTTTGAGTCTCGTCTTAAGTTGACGTTTAGTTGCGCCTACATAAGACGCTGAGCAATCATTACAATGAATTTTATATACGACATCACATTGATCACGTTTGTCACTACGAGCTTTGCCTTTTGTAATTACCGAACTCAAGTTATTATCAATAAAAGATACTGGTGTGAAATAAAATTTCTAAACAGAGCTACCGAATCTTCCCGTGAAACCTTTTACAGACGGTAGTCGCAAAAATTCATTTTTTGTGCGGGATAACTGTTTGACCACCATGATGACTGAGCTGTTCAGGTTTGGATCAGTCAACGTGATAATAATATTGTTACTATTGTTCTGCATACTCTTATATCTCCAATGTTCAACCTATAATACTTTGAACTTATTGTATCGTATATTTTTCGAATAAATAGCCTCTGATGAGGGCAGTACATTACTGCTGAAACGTCAGGCAAATTTGAACACGTTAACTCGGCTTGATTGATAAGACCTTCTTCTCAATAATTATATTTGAATTTAATTTAAATCCCAATTTTACATTGAAATTAACACGCATTTATTCGTTCATGAAACACAGAATAAGAATTTGTCAATTTTTTGATAATTCCATAATTAGTTAGCCTGATTTTCGTAATTTTTACGAATATTTAGAGAGAGAGGTCTTACACCTATATGGAATAATATAATAGTATGAGTAGTGAGGGGCAGCGAAGATGGGGGTTCCCAGAATCCCCTTGCCTCGCGCCCCTTATCCTACCGATGACGATATGCAGGCCTCACTATCGACAACTGCGTATGGGAGGTCCGAAAATGTTTAGAAAAGAAATATAATATTCTTGAGAGCGTAGAGGGTTGTTTATTCTTTTCGCATTTTCTTCGCATTCAACTTGAGAATTTAAAATATATACCGTGAGCGCCAGGTGAAACGGGTCAGTGAAAGGACGATGGCGCTAGCTTTGGGGAATTTAAAAGAGCAACTAACTCTCATCGCAAAAATATCCCTAGGCCTGCCGAAGCGTAGACGTAGACCGCTATTAAATATGCTAGACGACTATCGAAATATTTGTTCGGGTTATGTTTCACAGGTTATGAAGATTTGGAATTGACTGATGCGAAATGAAGTGAATTAAGATGGTAAGAATAGTCGAGACGAGTATTTTATTGACCAGCTTGTTTTTCCAATCAGCGAGAGGTGCCATGGGGTTATGTGATGTTTATTCCGTTGAAGTGAACGTGAAATTAAAAAAATGTAACTACATATTCATTACAATAACTAACGATTAACTAAAACTCTGTAGTCCGCTGATTCATTGTTATAACTTGTTTATTAAATTTCTAAAACATTCATCACGTACTTTCACTCTATTTCGTGTACAATTCCACATTATCATAACCCTGAAAAAACTTCTGACATCTGTCAACCAAATATAATGGCCGCCGCCGCGGACCATGGAGTAAGCATATGAAATTGCAACTGAACTAGGGATATTCTTAGTGTATTGGCTCTCCCTTCAAATTTCAAGGAAGCTAGCGCCATCGTCGTTTCACTGACCCGTTTCACCTGGTGCTCACGGTATTTGTAGATTGAATCAGCTATGGATATTTATAATGAGCGAAGGATATTTATTGTGAACCAAGGATATTTATGAAAATAATTTAGTCATTTGAAGAATAAAGATTTTGGGAATAACCCAAGTCACGCATGTAACAGAGGTATCAAGATATACCCTGTAAAAGCATCGGCATGTCTTCTGTGACACCCTGAATATTCAAAGTAATGTAATAGTTTGAAGAAAGCTACTAAAATTATTTCGCTTCGTGGAGATCTTCTCTGACAACGATATACTTAATAAAATCATAACTTTGCATGTAACTACCCAAATTTATCTCTGTGACACGGTCAATTTCAGTTTTTAAAATCTCAAAATTCCAAATTAAATGAAAAAAAAAAGAAAAAAAAAATTCTTTCCGCATTTTTGAAAATGGGGGGGCTGTTCTATGTCATACACTGGATTTTCGAGAATTTTTTCAGATTTTTAAAAATGGGCTTTCTCAATCAACTTCAAAAATTTATAAAAAATGAATGGCCTAATAAAAAAATCTAAAAAAAAAAATCTGAAGGCGTGTCTCACTGAGTAGAATGTTGAAAAAAAAACTTGAAATGATTTCGAGATGGTCGGTGTAGTGTACCGTAGTGGGAGTAGGCGAAGCAGGCGGTTTTAAGAAATGTAGACTGCGAATACTTTTATACCAAATAATATAATTAATAATTAAACAAAGTATCGTACAACTTGGGAACCATTGCGTTTGGTTTGGCTGTCTGGCAGCTACTGCTACTCGTAGTGACGCGCGCTTGTCTCTGACACTCTCACGCACGTCGGTATTGTCTTACATATGCACTCTTACATCGCTCACACAGACTCGCGCTGTATGAGTATATTCATTACAAATCTCCCCTTTTTTATTGAGGCAGTATGCGAATTTTTGTGCAAGTCTGGGCAAACGTCGACATGTTATTACTAATTTATTTTGTCTACCTTTTTGAAGATGGCTTTACATGAGAGCGTACTATTTGATTTATCAGGGGTATTCCATACCAATTCGACCAACCCACGACCCCGACCCCCTCAGATTTTAGAAACAATTTTTTATATGATTCGCCGGTCTCCAAAATAAAACGTCAATTATTTTCATATTTGTATTATTTTTTGTTATTTTTTCAGGAATTTTCAGAGCTAAAAAAAAAACGCCACGTTTCAAAAATCTGAAAAAAATCAATAAAATTCTACGAAATCAGACCATTTTATCCATATTAATTTTATAGTGGTGTTCTCAAGGGGACACCCGGGGCAGCACTAAACAAAGGGAAAAAGTCCAAGTCGGATACTGTCTTTTTTTTCAGACGTCAATTTTTGTGCCCAAAATAGTACCGCATAGTTGAAAATAAAATCCTTTTTTTTTTACGTTCATTCAGAAAAAAAACAAAAAAAAAAGTGAAAAAAAAGAAAAACAAAAAAAAAATCAATTTCTTTTTCAACTATGCGGTACCATTTTAGGCACACAAATTGACGTCTGAAAAAAAAAAAAAGTATCCGACTTGGTCTTTTTCCCTTGGCTTAGTCCTGTCCTGTCCCCTCAAGAACACCACTATAAAATTAATATTGAAAAAATGGTCTCATTTCGTAGAATTTTATTGATTTTTTTCAGATTTTTAAAACGTGGCGTTTTTTTTGTTAGCTGTAACGTCCAGGATGGTAAATTTTCGGGTTCAACCCTGTTTTACACTAAAAATAGCTGGAGATGAGAGTGGAAGGGGTATTGATGCTTTAGAATGAATTCGTTGATGATGATTTTTATTGGTTCAAGTATGAGTGTGTGTATTGTTAAACAAGTTTTGAGTAAAGTGAGTGAATAATGATGATGTGTATAAGGTAGGAATGTCGGAGAAGGAGTTTACAGTGTGAAGATCGAAGTTGAAGTGTTTTGTGGAAAAGTCGAAGAAGAAGTGTGTATAGTTGGAAGGTCGGAGAAGAAGTTTACAGTAGGAAGATCGAAGTTGAAGTGCTGTTTTAGGACAGCTTGGTGGGAGATCATGCTGAATAAGCATGTGACGACCACAGTGGCATGATTCCCAGGGCTTAGTAGTACAGGGATCAGGTGAGGATGAGAGAATAGCTGGAATAGAGATAAAAGCAGACGGATAGGTTGATAGTAGTTGCATACGTGGGAATAGAAAGACCGTAGGGGAGGAAAAAAGGCACGTTCGGGTGATGAGGCCCGGACGTAACATAGCTTTGGAAATTCCTAAAAAAATAACCAAAAATAATAAAAATCTGAAAAAATTGACGTTGCATTCTGAAGACCGGCGAATCATATAAAAAATTGATTTCAAAATCTGAGGGGGGCGGGGTCATGGGTTGGTCGAATTGGCATGGAATACCCCATATATCTTTTTGTCATGAGACCATCTTCGAATTTTATTTCATACATTACGAGCGAAATACAGTAGATAAGATAAGAGAGTTCTGACTCACAGCATCCCAAGATCTGATCTGCAGATCACAGCATCCCTGGACCACTGGACCGCTGGACCAAAAACTTGGACATTTTTTTTTTTTTCATCAACCTAACTCAACCGAATCAGGCTCGATTCTATGAATGCTGCAGAGAAGGAGAGAGAGAGAGAGAGAGAAAGGGAAGGTTGGGCGAATAATAAGATTTTCGATGATCTATTCATTGATTTATTATTCATTTTTAAATTCCGTATCCTGAGGGGGTAGTGATCGCGGTATTAACTTGCTGCGCCTGATGTGTGCACCATCATCGTTGGTTGTCGAGTGGTATACCGATTCGCCTGATCGTGAGCTGCGACCGACCCAGTCGGGTACCCATTCCCTGTCGTTAGTGAAATTTTTGAACTGTAAATTTTTCACGAGCCCTATTGAACTGTGAATTTTTCAATCTTTGCAGCGGTGAATGCATATAATTATATTTGGCTTATGATATTGTCGCCAGTCTGGAAAAACTTTCCTGTCTTGACGTGTTCAAAGTGAATGCTTGAACTAATTAGCACTAATGACCTTCGACGTCGTTAGTGAAATTTTCGAACGGTAAAATTTTCAGCGAAACTTAATGAACTGTGAATATTTCTGTCTTCGCAACGGTGAATGCACATAATTATATTCAGGTCAAAATATTGTCGTTAGTGTAAGAATTCCTGTCACAACGTGTTCAAAGTGAATGCTTTGACTAATTAACATGAATAACTATAAGTAGACAAATTTGAATAACACATAATTATATTTAGTCTGAAGTATTGTCGCTAGTTTTTAAAATTTCCACTTCGTTGCATTCAAAGTGAATACTTGGAGTAGTTACGCTGGCGACTGTATGTATGCATGAACACATTGGTCAAATTCATTGAACCATGAATTTTCGATTTTGCGGCGGTGACGAGCGTGGGGTAATTATACCTAGACCGAAGTATGCCAGTTTCAAAATTTTACTTAGAGGGTGTGAATTTGAAGTAGGGCTGGTGGGAGGTGCCATCGAGTCTTTGTGCTATGGTTTAGCCTTCTCCTCATTATTTGAATGTATATATAAGGTTGATGCTAAACAGGGAAGTGATCATTCACATAAGTTCTAACGTCAAAAGTAAACCTTAACGATCAAACAAACAACGTACGATATTTCTGAGGTCATCATGGATGCACAAGTATACACCAATCTCCTCAAGTGCATGGAATGGGCCTACAACTTGCTGGCTATGGGAACCGCTCAACAAACAGCCGATGGCATCGTCGCACACTGGTGCGATATTGGTCAGCAAAAAATTGAATTCCTGACTAATATTTTGGCACAGCCCCACCTACATGTGAGTGAAAAGCAGAAAATGCAAAACGCAATTTCACAAATACAATCATGGCGTGTAAAGTTTCGACAATATCAAACACGAGCGGTTGTTGTTGGTGCGGGCGATATCATTGTGAATAATAATAATAATATCGATGATCGTGTTCAATGGAGTGATTTGAATAGTGTATTTGGTGGTCGAATTCGCACAGGCGTCGTCACAAATCTCAAACATACAGATTTGGGCGGATTTTTAGTTGATGTCGGGGTTATGGTGAATGAACATTTAAAAAATATACTACACACCGAGGGGAATATCAAAGTAAATGTGGTATTATCGTGCAAGTTTGAAAATTCGAAAAACGATGTCGTCTGTGTGGAAATGAAGTATTTCAATAGACGCAATATACCTATTCTCCCATCAACGGATCTGAATAGCTGGTTCGAGGACAATATCGCAGGTGTTCTACTTAGTAAGGTGGAAGATTTTGAGCAACGAGATTCCGGATGGAGCATGATCGAGATAATCAACGCCGTGGTTAACATCAATCGGTACGAGCCTCTTCGTGGTGGACTTTCCACTTTTGTTATGCTACCGAAGGATATCCAGCTGAAGAAAGCGGTGGTTAACGTGAGGAACGACGATGATCGTTGCTTTTTATGGTCTGTGACGGCAGCTCTACACCCCGCTGCACGCAATGCCGATAGGATGGCTAGTTACAAACCATATATTGATGAGCTGAATTGCGCAGGTATAAGTTTCCCCATGACTTTGCATGGTGTGGAGAAATTTGAAAAATTAAACAATCTCAGGATTAATGTATACGGTATTGAATCCGAAACTTTCTCACACTATGCAAAGTCTGAGAATAGTGTTATCGTTCCGCTATATCTAAGCAAAAATTTGACAAGTTCAAACGGTAATAATACAATCCACTTGCTTATTATCGAGGCTAATTCTAATAATAATATGGAGCATGATGGTGACTTGAGCGTTTTTAAACCAAATTCCCACTTTACTTGGATCAGGAATCTTTCACGTTTGGTTAGCAAACAGCTGTCGAATCATAACGGTGAGCAATTGTTGTGCGATAGATGTTTGTGCCACTTTGTGATGCAAAGCGCCTATGAAAATCACAGGCTAGATCGTGTAAATTTGAATAAAGTCCGAATGTCGTTTCCGGAAAATAAAGATTTAGAATTTTCAAATTTTCGTAATAAAGGCACCGTGCCGTTTGTCGTGTACGCGGATCTTGAATGTATATTGAAACCGACGACGATTAATGATTCCCAAGTGCATATCCCACACAGTGTAGCATTTTATGTACATTGTGCATACGATGACAAATTATCCGAATATAAAGACCGCCGCGGACCCGATTGCATCGAATGGTTCAACATGCAGCTCCGCGAACTATCAGCGAAAGTAGAGTCACGCATAAAAAATATAATCCCGATGGAAAATTCAAGTCAAATGCAACGCGATCGACATGTACGCGCGAAAAATTGTCATATTTGTGAGAAACCATTCGAGGCAGATGAGAAAAAATGCTATGATCACTGCCATTCCACTGGTAAATATCGCGGACCTGCCCACAATCGTTGCAACCTTAATTTTAGCGAGAAGCATACCATTCCGATAGTGTTTCATAATTTGTCGGGCTATGATTCGCATTTTTTGATTAAATCTCTGGCCACAACTTTTCCGGGCGATATTACACTGTTACCGATCAATAAGGAGAAGTATATTTCATTCACCAAGAGGGTTGGTGACAGTGATATGTACTTGAGGTTCATTGACTCGTTTCGCTTTATGGCAAGCGGGTTAGACAAATTAGCTTCTTATATTGACAATGCAGATAAAAAGATAACCGGCGAATATTACGAAAATTTGGAAGAGTTTCAGCTGATGACTCGTAAAGGTGTTTTCCCATATGAATACATTGATTCATGGGAAAAACTTGATGGGATAAATCTGCCCAATAAGAGAGATTTTTATTCAAAACTCAATGACTCAGGTATTAGTGATATCGATTATGAACATGCAAAAAACGTTTGGGATAAATTTAACTTGCGTACATTGGGGGAGTATTCCGATTTATATTTGAAAACGGATGTACTCTTATTGGCAGATATATTCCAAAATTTTAGAGATAGTTGCTTTAAGACATACCATTTGGATCCACTTCACTACTACACCGCACCGGGGCTTGCTTTTGATGCGATGTTAAAACATACAAAAGTGAGTCTCCAGCTTTTGGATGACCCTGAAATGATATTGTTTATTGAAAAAAGTATCAGGGGTGGTGTAGCACAGTGCTCCAATCGGTATGCAAAAGCGAATAATCGATTCATGGGTGCTGATTTCAATCCAAGTAAAGCGGAATCCTACTTAATGTATTTTGATGTAAATAATCTTTACGGTGCAGCTATGAGCGAGAATTTACCCTATGGATCATTCGGGTGGGAACACACCTCTGTTGATGTGATGTCCCTGCGCGATGATTCACTAATTGGGTATATTTTCGAGGTTGATTTGGATTATCCGACAGAGCTCCACGAGCACCATAAAGATCTACCACTCTGCCCCGAACATTTTATTCCACCAGGGAGTAAGATTGCAAAGCTGGCCACAACGCTTTTGCCAAAGGAAAAGTATGTGTTGCACTATAGAAATCTGCAGCAATATTTGAATTTGGGCATGCGATTGGTAAAAGTGCATCGTGTCCTGAAATTCACACAGTCTCCATGGTTAAAACCATATATCGACTTGAATACCGACATGCGAAAGCAGTCGAAGAATGAGTTTGAGAAAAACTTCTACAAACTCATGAACAATGCGGTATTTGGCAAGACCATGGAGAATGTGCGAAAGCATAAGGATGTGAAGCTAATAACAAAGTGGGGTGGTAGGGGTGGCGCGAGAGCTCTGATCGCACGACCGAATTTTCATAGCTGCACCGTATTCGATCATGATATGGTAATTATTGAATTAAATCGCGCTCAGGTCAATTTCAATAAGCCAATATATATCGGTGCAGCGATTCTTGATCTTTCAGAAATCTTTATTTATAAGTTTCACTATAACTATATTAAGAACAACTTTGCAAATAATCAGGCTAAATTATTGTACACAGACACCGATAGTCTTATTTACCAATTTAGTGTACCTAATATTTATGATATCATCAAACGTGATGTTAATGCAATGTTTGATACTTCGGACTACCCACCAGACAATGTCTACGGTATCCCGTTAATGAATGAAAAGCGTCTCGGTCTAATGAAAGATGAAAATAACGGCAAAATCATGACCGAGTTTATCGGGTTACGCGCTAAACTGTATTCATTTAAAACTATGGGTGACAGTGATAAAAAACGCGCCAAGAGTGTCAAAGGCTCTACATTGAAAACCATCACGTTTGATGATTATAAGCGGTGTCTGATTGAATACAAGAATTTGGTTAAGCCTCAATGTTTGATTAGGAGTAGGCAACATATCGTTAGCACCATCGTGCAAAATAAATTGGCATTAAGCTGGCGGGACGATAAGCGGAACTTGATACCTGGTCAAACGGATACCCTACCTTGGGGTTTTATCGATACTTTGTAAGTTTATTTTTAGGAAAACCAAAGTGTAAATATATATATATATATATATATATATATATATTTTTTTTTTTTTTAATGCATGGTTAGCATTCATATGATTATTTGTAAGACATGTAAATAAAACAAATGTGATTATGATAAATATATTCTCCAAAAATTACTTCACGAAAAAAAAGTAATGTTAATATGTTATTATTATTATAAATATTTCGATACTTTGCCTTGGAGCTTTAATAGTTTGTAAGATTAGCTGTTGGAAAAAACAGAAAAGTGTACTTTTTTTTTTTTTTTTTTGGTCAGCATTCATATAATTATTATTTGTAAATGTATTTGATGAGAGAAAAAATATGTAAATAAAATAATGTAAATATGTTATTGTAATGATTATTGATATTATCATTGATTATCATGATGGGTTTAAACATTTATATGGAAGTTTGTAAAAATAAATGAATCAACAACAGCAACACCATAAATATATCCAATTGATAAATTTCATTTATTGATAATAAAATATATATTTTCTATTTCAATTTTACATATCTGTTTTATTTATCCAACTATTATGTGAACTATCAAAACCCAGCCACTTTACATATTGCCTATCCCCGCGTTTACGCAACACTTTTTCCACAAGATGACCATCGGGATAACGAACTTTGTTGAGTTCCTCTTCGTAGAAGCCGCCCTCGATTGGCTGCTTCAGGTAGTCGGTGAGTTTGTACGTTGGTGGATTGGTATTTTTCACCTCGGTAACGGTGAATATTTCAGTCGTCCAATTCGGTGGGTAGCCTTTTTCGAAAACATTTTTATACTTGCTAATTCGAACCTTATCACCAACTTTAAATTTTCGCTTTCGTTTGCTTCTTTTAATCTGACGTGGTTTGTACGCACTTCGATATATCTCTTTTTCATTGCTGGTCGTGACATTTTTCGGCTTCATTCTAATCGTGCGATGTTTAGTGTTGTTATACGATTCAACCAATTCCAATAGAATATCGATCCATTTGTATGATCCTCGCAGAGTAAATTGCTTCCACATTTTATTTTTCAATGTTCGATTGAAACGCTCGCATATCGAGGCCTTCAAGTTGCTGAATGTAGAGTACATGTTTATCCCGTAATGATTCATTAGAGTTTTGAATTCATTGTTGTAGAATTCTTTGCCCTGATCTACGTGTAGATGTTTTGGTATGCGACCGCGGGTTAGTACCGATCTCATGGCAACCGTCACATCTCTACCACTTTTACTCTTGATGGGCACACCCCATGAAAACTTTGAAAATATATCGATAACTGTGAGCAGGAATTTATAGCCATTATTGACAGATGCGTAGGCTGACATATCGACAAGATCAGCTTGCCAGGTCTCATCCAACCCACGTATATCAACATAGCGTCGAGGATAATTACGACGAGCGGATCTATGAAGTTCACTTGCGATCACCTCCTTCATGTCCCCATGCTTGTAGCTGCTTTTTGATGTATTTGTTGCAACCATGGTTCAAACGTTAATTTCCTCGTATGATGCTCTCACTCAACAAAGATCCCGTCATGAATAAGTTTGTCATCTTCACGCTTGTGTTTTATATGCGGTTAGTCCTTTCTCCGCACTCTCGAGGTTAATTGGTTGAGGAATCGAGTATTCACGGCTAGCAGCTGCGCTCGATCTGCATTTATACCTTTCACGATGTGTGATTCGAAGGATGTGGCTTCCACCTTTGACAATCTATTATCCACATATTTCGCAAACTGCGACGCGTTAGCGGCGAAATTATAAACGTCCTCATATATCGAATCTTGCAGCTTTCTATTTTGAATGATTTTCCTCTTCTGGGCGGTGAGGTCTGCTTGAATGGTATTAATTTTCGCATCTAGAGTGAGGAGTTTAGTTTCGAGTACATTAATAGCACTGAGTTGTTTTTCAATCATTCTCTGCTCCAGAGCGGTAAGTTTTAGCTCGAGTGCATTATATTTGATTTCAAACGCTTTCATGTGAATAGCATCGGTTGGTTGTTGTGGATCCGCAATATTACACAACCGTTTGTTGTCCATATCATAATTATCGTCGGGGGTAAATTTAAATCCAATACCGGGAGGTCCGCGGACACCTCCTCCTCCTCCTTTTACCAACTGTCTACCAAAGATGTCTATGCTCATTGTTCAACGCTCAATGCTTGAATGAAAATTTTGCTGTTGATTCAGCGCTAATAAATGATTCCGGCTTCACGTAACTCTTCAATAATGGCTGATATTTCATTGGAATGACTGGTATTACCAGCTGCTTGGGAGGCCATGAGTAGCCGAAGACGATCAACAAGTTCATTAGGATCATCCCAGTATACATAATCCAACCTCTGTCCCCCTTTTCGCGCAATCTTATAGTCGGGTAAACGTCCACCAGATTTTTTTTCCTCAGTTTTCTTCTTCTGCGTCGATGTGTGAATGTGTGGAGCTATGAAATCCTTGTACTTGGCACTTTTGACATCCTCACGTGGGCTTCTGTTGGCTTGGTAATATTGACGATCGGCATTCGTTCTCTTTAGAATTTTAACATAGTTTCTCCTATCATCCACTTTCACGATAGCAGGATTTGGTGTCTTTTAAAATAATAATTCGAGTAAACCCGGTGTGCTTTCATAGCTTTTGTCTGCCACATATATCAAATCATCGTGAAAATTGATATGCGAATCGCCAATCATCATTCCGTGCAGCAACTTTCGAACGCCATATTTCTCATCCAAGTTCCTCCGCCCAGCCGATGTGGTAAACATCTCCAAATAGTTGGCTAGTTTATCATCCACTTTTCGTTTCGGTGTACTTGTAGCGGCGGGGAAGTCGCTTGGTACAATTGTATCATCACTTTTGTCCTCATCATCATCATCATCATCATCAACAACACCAACATCATCATCATCCTTCATACGATCATCATCAAATTCCATGGAAACACCTGATGGCTCTATCTTTGCCTCCTGCTTCATTTCCCGCTTTATTTCCTGCTTTATCTCCTGCTTTATCTGCTTTTTCCGCATCGTCTTCTGCTGCTGCTGCTGCTTTGAAGTATCAACCAATTCTTGCAATGGTGTTACTATGGGCTTGAACATTTCGCCCATAACCACCTCGCTAGTGTCTCTGTTTATCTTGATCTCCTTGTGTTTGCGCCTTATCGCATCGCTAGCCTTTGCTATTTCATTCAACACATCGTTGTGTCTGCGAATCTTGTCACTGTCCATGTTAACGCTTTGGTGTGTATAACGTGACTGTGTGAATTTAGAGAATCCTTTTTAATTTATGTCTATGAAGCAATCGAAACCTTTCCTGTATCGTCCATCGCCGATTTCACAGTCTTTGTCGATGACGATAAAGCTATATTTACCATCATTCCAACATGCTGAACACAAATCCTTAAATCGTTGATATGTCATGTCTGTGTTTACATGATCATCATATATGTGTTTCAAATTCATTTCATCTTGACGAAAAAGCACTAATAAGTTTGCATTGTCTCGCACAAGATGTTTTGGGATACGTGCATATGTTTGACGAAGATAAAAGCTATCAACATCTCTGTGCCGTCCCATGCAGAAATATGCTCGAATATTATCCTGCTTCTCGCATGCCACATCATCGAAGATCATGATTGAATTGGGACGTGCATCCTCCGGTTTCACGACTTCCTCATGCTCACCAAATGGGAAATAACCCACACCCTTCACGGGCTCCAGTAACTTTCTCAAAAACTCATATTTTGGTTGAATGAGTGATTTCGAATAGACATAGACATTTTCAAATCTCAACCCATTATCGTGGGTAATGAGTATGAGTAGTGCATTAGTTTTTCCACAATTGGATGGCCCGCAGAAAACGGCTCTCACACTATTTGGCAGTAATTTTCCATCACGTTTCCCCTTCTTTTTCTTCCCATCAACTAATTTATCGAAATTCCCCACGGGTAGTTTCGTTGTTTGATCGCGAAATTTCATGATGCACGTTTAACACTCCAAAGCAAACTAATATATTCATCTATAAAATGCACGCATTTATTGAATTCGAGTCAGTTGTTATTCGGCTATGGATGATCACACAAGTAGGAAGTGTGGAAGAGGTTTCATGAACAAAGTCATCAATAATCTCCCAGTTGAGTTGCATGTACCGGGGTATCAGTATTGTGGACCCGGAACAAAATTAGCAAAGAGGTTAGCTCGCTGTGATTCGGGAATCAATCCTCTAGACGCTGCCTGCAGGGAACACGACATTGCATACTCGAAGAATCGTGAGAATATCACAGCACGCAACGAGGCTGATAAAGTGCTCGCCGAAAAGGCTTGGCATCGGGTTCTAGCCAAAGACGCAGGTATAGCCAAAAAAGCTGTAGCTTGGGGAGTTGCCAACGTTATGAAGATCAAATCCAAACTTGGTATGGGGATGGTATCGAAAAGTGTTGTGAAAAAGATGAATGACAAGAAGAAGAAGAAGAAGAAGAAGAAGAAGAAGAAGACAACAACCTTCAATTCAATCATTCGTGGGGCAAAGAAATCAATGAAGCATGGACAAAGATCTATCGAATCGGCGTTGGCTGGTGCTCGTACAGCGGTGGCGACTCATGGAAAAGTACGAGTACCGCGTGTTTTACCCATCCCCAAGAAAATTGGCGGTTTCCTACCGTTTCTTATCCCAATTTTGTCTGCCCTTAGTGCCACCGGGGCTCTGGCGGGTGGTGCTGCAGGTATAGCAAAAGTGGTTAATGAGGCTCGCACTAATAGACATCAATTACAAGAGGCTAAACGTCATAATGCAACAATGGAGTCCATAGCGTTAGGAAAGGGGCTATACCTGCAACCGCACAAGAAGGGTATTGGGTTGTATTTGAAGCCTGCAAAAAACTAATAAAGCTACCACACCGAGCTCTCACCAACATCGATTTACAGAATTATGCCAAAGCCTTGAAAATCCCACATTTTCGCGGTGTTTTCATGCGAAATGATCTGCCCCGTTCAGGCCCGAGAAAGCGCCAGTGTGCAATTATTAATCTTGATGATAAAAATGGGCGAGGTACGCATTGGGTGGCGTATAGAAAGAATAACGATGATGTTATTTACTTTGACAGTTTTGGTGATTTACAACCTCCTCAAGATCTTATGGAATATCTTGGTGTAGGTAGCGTGAAATACAATCATAGGAGATATCAGGAATATAACACAGTGATTTGTGGACACTTGTGCCTCAAATTTCTCAGCGATGCAACTATAAAACGAAGAAGATGTAAAAGTGGGGCATCAGTCATGTCTGATTCGTTCACGTTAACACTATCGGGGACATCCTCCGTGCTGAAGGCCCAATATTTTCCGCCAATCGAGCTGTCGTCAACGAAAGACTGTTCTCGGACTCGTTGAACTCTTAACATTCAATTCAATCCCCAATATTGACGAGGGGTGTAATAAACTTCACATAGTCAGACGGGGAGGCGGCGGTGACATGGATTCGGGTGTACAGGAAATTTTCACAATACCCACGGGCAGCTATGAAATTGAAGATATCGATAGATATTTGAAGAAGATACTGCCCGAGGATATCAACATTGATCTAAAAGCTAATAACAACGAGTTGCATAGTGAAATTGAGTGCGATCAGATAATAAACTTTGAACCTCATGATTCTATTGGTCGATTGCTTGGATTTAAACCGAATCGTCTTGCGAGTGGTATTTCACATAAGTCTTAATTACCCGTGGCCATACTCAAAGTCAATGCCATACGAGTCGAGTGTGATATAACTATGGGCGCGTATATAAACGATCGTCGTGTGCATACGATTCATGAATTTTTTCCAACCGTCCCGCCTGGATATAAGATCGTTGAAACACCCACCAACGTCATTTACCTGCCGATCGCCGTTCCATCAATACATCATATACAATTGCGAATAGTCGATCAGAATGAAGAATTGATTAATTTCCGCGGTGAGACGATAACAATACGATTCCATGCTCTAAATCTGTAAAGTAATGGAGATTGTATTTGAAGCGAAAAATTCCAGTAGAGGCTATAAAAGTGAGATAGTATGGCCAAACGCAATCAGTCGCCGAGCACCTCTGATTCGGGTGACACGTGTGAACGCACAGTTTCTTCAGAGCCTAGGACTTCGACTTCGTGGAAATTTTGGAGGATAAAAATTCGCTGTATTTTGTGCATAATACCATGGCGAAAATAATAAAAATACAAGATCCCGTGGCGTTCGATGAGTCAATCGCGCACTGTGAGATACATGCACATCAACCATTTGCATCATCATCCTTCAAAAATAACGATGAAATTCGAATCACTGTTCAGAATCAAGACTTGTGTGTCTTACCCAGCAAAAGTTCGCTTCATATATATGGACGGCTTACAAAAGATGATAATACCAACGTAGCTGCGACCACGAACTTGGTTAACATGGCCATATGCCATCTGTTTGGCGGTTTGCGTTATGAGTTGAATGGCTATGTGATTGATCAAAATACAAATGTCGGCATCATAAGTGTTATGAAGGGATACCTATCACTAACCCCCGGGCAGCAACATCTTCTGGAGAACACTGGTTGGTTGGCTAACGGTGCTAAATTAAACAATGATAACGGATACTTTGATGTTGTCATACCGTTGAATTTTCTGCTCGGATTTGCTGAAGATTATAACAGAATCGTCGCTAACGCTAAACATGAGTTGATTCTGACTCGCTCAAACACCGATCTGAACGCCATAATTCAGCCAACCGTTGAGAAAGTTGAAATTTCCCTCGAGAAAATTGGATGGTTATTGCCGTACGTTAAACTGGCTGATAATGCAAAGATCAAGCTGCTAAGTTACATCGCCACGGATCCAACCATATCTATGAGTTTCCGCTCTTGGGGAATGTACGAGTATCCATTGCTAACGCAGCAACGAGACACGTATGGGTTGTTAAGACGTCGACACAGCTGGAGAAACCAAGACACGTCATACTGGGATTATAAACCGCTCGCAGGAATGACGCGACGAAGAACGCTAGCGAATTTGATCATTGTATGATTAGAGATGTGAAACTCTTCCTCAACTCACAGTGCTATCCCTATGGAAACCTGAATCTTGATATTGCCAACAATCAATATGCTATTCTCTATGATATGTACACAAACTTTCAATCATCATACCATGACAAGGAGCCCGAGCCATTGCTGTCAAAGAATGGATTCTTGACCAAGGCTCCCCTCGTTGTTTTAGATTGCTCGAAACAGAATGAATTGTTGAAAAACGGGCCTGTGGATATTCGTTTGGAATTCGAAACTAACGATAGCTTTCCAATAAACACTTCAGCCTATTGTATGATTATACATGATCGCGTTATTGAGTACAATCCGATTAGCGGTACAGTGAAGAAATTGGTATCATTTTAAGAATGAATAATAAGAATATGTGAAATAAGTAATATGTATGTATAGTATGCATAGGGATGGATAAATAAATGTATTCAATATATATATATATTATATATTTATTCTACTAGTTTTTATTTTTTGATTCCACACTTCCTCCTCCCATCACGTTTTACAACTAAATTCACATGTGTTATATCGACCACCTTGGTAAAGTATTTGGAGACGGTTTTCCTGCACGGCGTCAACCATTTGACTCAACTGCTCGGGATTTTCCTCCAGAAATTTAACGATGCGTCCAGGCAGAAATATGACAAATTCATCGGTAATCGTTATAACGACCCCCGCACCAAATTTCGTTTTCACCATCTTGATCCCCGTGACATCGTACTTCTCGCCAACCTCAAGTTCAGACATCCTTTTCATTGGGAGGTCCTCCATGCGAGCAGCATTGTTAAGCTTGGCAAAGTCCATTTTTGTTTATTCTCTCTCTTTCTAAATGAGAAAATAATTTTACTGAATCAACACTTTTATCATCGATACAAATAATAATAACAACAACAACAACAACAACAACAACAACAACAACAACAACAACAACAACAACAACAACAACAACAACAACAACAACAACAACAACAACAACAACAACAACAACAACAACAACAACAACAACAACAACAACAACAACAACAACAACAACAACAACAACAACAACAACAACAACAACAACAACAACAACAACAACAACAACAACAACAACAACAACAACAACAACAACAACAACAACAACAACAACAACAACAACAACAACAACAACAACAACAACAACAACAACAACAACAACAACAACAACAACAACAACAACAACAACAACAACAACAACAACAACAACAACAACAACAACAACAACAACAACAACAACAACAACAACAACAACAACAACAACAACAACAACAACAACAACAACAACAACAACAACAACAACAACAACAACAACAACAACAACAACAACAACAACAACAACAACAACAACAACAACAACAACAACAACAACAACAACAACAACAACAACAATAACAATAACAATAACAATAACAATAATAATAATAATAATGTACATGTTCGAAAAATATTATTGTTACCTTTTTTCTCTCTTCGAATCGATGTCTTCCAACTCCACCGAAGAACTTTGCAAAGTCAGCTTGTTAATGGTATAGATGTTGAGGGTTCGGTGCCGAGTCAAGACGTGTGTGAAGTTGGAAGAAACTCGGGGGTTTATATGCATTGGTCGCCCCACTCTCCAAATACCAACTAGTTAACCGTTGAACATTTTCGAAAGCACAACGGTATCCCGGCACACCCCCATGACAATCACCATACCAGTGAATCACTCTCGACTCACGTCGCAACATTCGAAAGTTTGGGCAGCCCAACTCTGCTAAATCAATCACCGATTTTGAGCAGTTATTGATGATTTTTTCGAGCCACTGTTTCTTCTCCAACCCTTTTACATAGATGCGACATGCATCCGCCACAATACCGTTCACGATTCCCTCCATATCTCTGTACGGTGTTTCTCCAACATTCCATGGTATTCCGTGATAATTTCTCGTTAACCAGAGATTCTGATTTCTCAACGCCCACGGTAGGATCATTTGTGAGCAGGGTGGCTTGAAGAGAATGCGTGTCAAACCTAGTTGATGTTCCTCTGATGCACGAATGCTCATTGCAGCCAGTTCTTTCACCACAAATTTATCACTGAATGCACCAAATCCTTGTACATCTACGATCAGCTCCATAGCGGAAATTTTCCTTATGTGTATAGTTTGAATGACGGTGGAACGCGCACTGATTGATTTCCATGAAATTACACGCTTTTTCCCTCCCCCTTATATATTACCAATGAGGTGGAATTTCAAAACGATGCCTCAACCTTGGTGTAATTATATACTTTCACAATGATAAGATAATAAAATTCCTAATGTGGAAAAGTATTCAAAATTTGCTAACTATAGTTATTAGGGTTAATTAGTTCAAGCATTCACTTTGAACACGTCGTGACAGGAATTCTTACACTAACGACAATATTTTGACCTGAATATAATTATGTGCATACACCGTTGTGAAGACAGAAATATTCACAGTTCATTGAGTCTCGCTGAAAATTTTACCGTTCGAAAATTTCACTAACGATGTCGAAGGTCATTAGTGCTAATTAGTTCAAGCATTCACTTTGAACACGTCAAGACAGGAAAGTTTTTCCAGACTGGCGACAATATTATAAGCCAAATATAATTATACGCATTCACCGCTGCAAAGATAGAAAAATTCACAGTTCAATAGGCCTCGTGAAAAATTTACAGTTCAAAAATTTCACTAACGACAGGGAATGGGTACCCGACTGGGTCGGTCGCAGCTCAGGCGAATCGGTATACCACTCGACAACCAACGATGATGGTGCACACATCAGGCGCAGCAAGTTAATACCGCAATCACTACCCCCTCAGGATACGGAATTTGAAAATGAATAATAAATCAATGAATAGATCATCGAAAATCTTATTATTCGCCCAACCTTCCCTTTCTCTCTCTCTCTCTCTCTCTCTCTCTCTCTCTCTCTCTGCAGCATTCATAGAATCGAGCCTGATTCGGTTGAGTTAGGTTGGTGAAAAAAAAAAACAAAAAATGTTTTTGGTCCAGCAGTCTAGAGATGATCTGATCTGCAGATGGTTGGGTTAGGTTAGGTTAGAAAAAAAAAAAAAAAAAAAAATTCCAAGTTTTTGGTCCAGCGGGTCCAGGGATGCTGTGATCTGCAGATGGCCGGGTTAGGATAGGTTAGATCAGGTTAGATCACGTTAGATTAGGTTAGATGAGGTTAGATTAGGTTAGGTTAGGTTAGATGAGGTTAGATGAGGTTAGGTTAGGTTAGGTGAAAAAAAAAAAAAAAATTCTAAGTTTTTGGTCCGGCGGTCCAGTGGTCCAGGGATGCTGTGATCTGCAGATCAGATCTTGTGATGCTGTGAGTCAGAACTCTCTTATCTTATCTACTAAATACGTTTATCAATAATAGCCTTGGCATTTTTTACAATGTCACCTGACTTAAATTCTCTTTGTCTATTACCGTGTGAATTTCTGTATGGATTGTATTGACTTGTTTCAATTGTATTTGTTATATTAAATTAAACTACATCGAATCTTGTCTTAAGAGTACGATTCTACATTAATTGCGCTGGTGTTACTCCAGTCCAACAATGTGGCGTGTTTCTATAATCTGCTAGGAATCTATTCAATGAAAATTCTAATGAGTGACCCTCTTCCATGATTTTTTTTAACTTGCCGCTATGAAAATTGAAAATTTTCATAAAAGAAGGGAAGTTATTGGTTTCGGTCCGATTTTCGAATACCGAGTTTTCATCAGATGTCGACGTTTTGAGGTCCTAGGAAGCTATTCCGACTATTTTTGGATGGACTTCTGTATGTGTGTGTGTGTGTGTGTGTGTGTGTAACAAATTTTTTGTCGTACGATATCTTTAGAACGAATTGACCGATTGGAATGGTTTTTGTAGCGATCGAAAGGGTTTATCAAGACTTAGATCTGATTAGTTTTTGGAGTCAATCGGTCTAGTAGTTCCAAAGTTATTCGAAAAATAGAAATTAAAAAAAAATAAAAATTTCATGTTTTTAGCGCATATCTCCTAAACTGTTCGTGCGATGAGTCTCAAAACCTAATCAGATTTAAGTCTTCGATATCCCTTTCGATTGCCGCAAGATTCGTCAAAATCGAACGATTAGTTTGAAAGATATTGCACGACAAAAATTTCTTTTTTTGTCATATTAAACCTTGGGAACGAATTAACCGATTTGAATGATTCTTGCGATCGAAAAGGTATACCCGGACTTGAATGTAATTGAGACTGAACGATATTTTTTGACATTAAATATAACTCCCCAAAACCTAGAAATGTTGACATTTGAAAAAACTCGATTTTTGATTAAAAATCATACGGGAAAAAAATTTATATACGGAAAACTAACTATACTTATGACCTTCCTCGATGTATTATAAACACAATAGTATCAATTTGTTGTAACGTATTTAAGACATAGCGGGAAGTTTTAGGGTTGGCCCACAGGTCAACCGGTTTTCTGACTTTTTACTTTATCTTTGAAAGTTTTAACTAAATTCTCAGCTGCGCCGTTCGTAGCTGGATAGTATGGTGCTAGAAAGTATGTTTAATTCCAAATTTTTTAAAATATAATTTGAATTTTTCACTTGTTAACTTCGGTCCATTGTCACTAACTATATAATGTAGGTAACCTTTGTCTGGAAAAATTGTATCTATTTCTTTGATCAGATTGGTAGCAGATGTGTCGTTCTTCAAATTAACAATTATTGGCTAGTGTGCAGCCATAACTACTAAAAACATATTTTCATTCAATTTTGCGAAGCTATGTGTATTCGTGACCAAGGCTTCGTTGGCCATGCCCATGGGGTTAAGGGTACTTTAGTAGGATACGGTCTAGATTCTAGACAATTTGTACAAGAATTTGCTAGATTTTCTATGTCATCATCTATATTGTGCCACCAGAAGTAATTTCTTGCAATGTGTTTCATCTTAATTACTCCTAAATGCGATGAGTGCATCATTTGTAAAAGTGAATTTTGTAAATTTTCTGGTATAACCAATCTGTGGCTCCAATATAAGCAACCGTTTACGTAATTTAATTCGTGCTGTTTTGCATGAAATTTTGTCTCTGTGTCTGACATTTCAACAGTTTTTGACCAATTTGATTCAATGTACGTAATAATTCGTTTTAAAATTTGATCTGTGCTTGTCGACTTTGCAATTAAATTAGAATTTATCGTAGGATATTCTTCCCTTAAGAAATTTTCGCTGGAATATTTGGCTTCAAATACAGGTGTACTGTCAACTGGTAGTCCCGATAATGCGTCACAATTTCCATTTGATTTTGATTTTACAATTTCTATGTCATATGTGAATCCTGATAAAAAAATCAGGAAACCGGTTGACCTGTGGGCCAACCCTAAAACTTCCCGCTATGTGTTAAATACGTTACAACAAATTGATACTATTGTGTTTATAATACATTGAGAAAGGTCATAAGTATAGTTAGTTTTCCGTATATAAATTTTTTTCCCGTATGATTTTTAATCAAAAATCGAGTTTTTCCAAATCTCAACATTTATAGGTTTTGGGGAGTTATATTTAATGTCAAAAAATATCGTTCAGTCTCAATTACATTCAAGTCCTGGTATACCTTTTCGATCGCAAGAATCATTCAAATCGGTTAATTCGTTCCCAAGGTTTAATACGACAAAAAAAGAAATTTTTGTCGTGCAATATCTTTCAAACTAATCGTTCGATTTTGACGAATCTTGCGGCAATCGAAAGGGCTATCGAAGACTCAAATCTGATTAGGTTTTGAGACTCATCGCACGAACAGTTTAGGAGATATGCGCTAAAAACATGAAATTTTTTTTTTTTTTAATTTCTATTTCTTGAATAACTTTGGAACTACTCGACCGATTGACTCCAAAAACTAATCAGATCTAAGTCTTGATAAACCCTTTCGATCGCTACAATAACCATTCCAATCGGTCAATTCGTTCTAAAGATATCGTACGACAAAAAATTTGTTACACACACACACACATACGGACGTCCATCCAAAAATAGTCGGAATAGCTTCCTAGGACCTCAAAACGTCGACATCTGATGAAAACTCGGTTTTCGAAAATCGGACCGAAACCAATAACTTCCCTTCTTTCATGAAAATTTTCAATTTTCATAGCGGGAAGTTAAAAAATATGCCCATCTTTGCAGTCGACTGTGCAGCACTGTAGAAATGTTTTTGTTTCCAAAGATAAATTTCAATGGTTCGTGATCAGTTTTTAACATTATGCGCAGTGCTGGATTTAGGCCTAGGCCCGCGAGGCCCGGGCCTAGGGCGGCATGATTTCAGGGGCGGCAAAATTTTCTGGACGCCGAAAGTTTGAACGCAAAAAAATTTCTGGAAAACTCAAATTCAAAAATTGATTTGTATTGATTTTGCTATGAATTCATCAAAAATGTAGTGTTTACATGCCGCCCTTTTTATAAAGTAGAAAGGGCGGCATATAAAACGGGGCCTAGGGCGGCATCGAGCCTAAATCCGACACTGAATTTATGCGATTATCGTAAACGTGTTATATCTTTATTCGGGTGACACCCGGACGTCACAAACGTATTGATAAAATTGTTTAAATTCAAATATTATTGCTGCTGCTTCTTTGTCTATAATGGCTCTGTACCTCTCTGTGTTTGGAATTATTTTTGAAGCGAATGCGATCGGTCGTTCTTCACCGTTAGCGTAGCGGTGTGATAAAATTGCTGATAGTCCGTAGTTGCTAGCGTCGCATGTTAGAACTAATTGTTCTTTCGGATCGAAAAGTGTAAGTATATTGTCTGATGTAATTTGACTTTTCACCCAATCAAAGCCGCGTTGACAATTTTCATTCCATACATATAATTCTTACTTTTACACAAATCATACAGTGGTTTAACGTGTTGTGCTCTGTTTTTTAAAAATCTTTCGTAAAAATTTATTAAAGCTACGAAAGCTTCCAATTCTTTTGTATTTTGTGGCACTGGAGCTTCATTTATTGCTCTGATTTTGCACTCACTGGCTGTTAAACCTTTATTATTGATAACAAAACCTAAAACTTCAATTTCGTCGTTGAAAAAATCGCGTTTTTTCAATTCACTCTAAGGCCTGCTTTTTGTAACCTGTCAAAACTTTCTGTTAATTTTTCAATATGCTCTCTGTCAGTACGCCTGTACAATAAATATTATCAATGTGTACTTCTGTATTTTCAATACCTTTGAGAATATCTTCAATAATGTCTTGACATTATGCAGGACTAGAGGCTACTTCTTCTCCGAGTTTTGTGTATCTGTACCCGAAAGCACCTCAGGTGCAAAAACCTTGCGCCAAGCACATTAAAACGTTGTAACGATCAACAAAAATATCAACAAAACTTTGTTACCAAAATATTTGATGAAGTAGCATTTGATCCACAATAGTACTGAAATCAATAGACATTGCCAAGTACAATTTATTTTTTCACAATTAATCCTTGATTGTGACCTAGTATGTACCTATTAGTGTTTGGTTGGTATTCACATGTGTATATTAGGGCGATTTTTTTTTCGACTATTTTTATTTTTTCACTCCCCACCTAAAATTTTGTTGGACATGTCGAAGAAAAAATTCCCTGAAAGTTATAGCCCTTAATATCAATATTAAGTACTTTCTCAGAGCGTGAAAAGATTTTCCATCTGAAATACACGTAAAGCAAAAATTTTTTTTTTCAAATTTCTATAACTCAGCGGCATTTTATGCTATCACATTGGTCTTGGTCTCAATTCACGCAGAATTGAACGATCTTCAAAAGTATCTATGACGGCGTAAGTGCAACTTATACTGGTGAGATGGTACGGGTCACTAAAGTTGATTTTTACCCAAAATTCTCGTTTTTTTCGCTGTTATCTACGAAATGATCAACTTTACCGGAAAAATGTAGAGGATAATTTTGTTGGAAATTTAATTTCCTACAAAAAAGGTCCTTTAGACCTGAATGCTCAGATTAATATTTCTTGAGATATTGAACTTGAACTTACTTGATATAAAATTTTACCTTAACTTGGTATAAAATTTTTATGGTTGATTGTTTACATAATTATGATAAATATCATAAATATGATATGATATCATAAATTATGATATGGAATATCAACAATTTGAAACGTTTGATTCAATAAACCATAAAAATTCTATTTACCACAAGTAAGTCAAAGTTCAATATCTCAAGAAATATTAATCTGAGCATTTAGGTCTGAAGGATCTTTTTTGTAGGAAATTAAATTTCCAACAAAATTATCATCAACATTTTTTCGGTACAGTTGATCATTTCGGAGATAACAGCGAAAAAACGAGAATTTTGGGTAAAAATCAACATTAGTGACTCGTACCATCTCACCAGTGTAAGTTGCACTCACGCCGTCAGAGACACTTTTGAAGATCGTTCAATTCTGCGTAAATTGAGACCAAGACCAATGTGATAGCATAAAATGCCGCTGAGTTATAGAATTTCGAAAAAAAAAATTTTTGCTTCGCGTGTATTTTAGATGGAAAATCTTTTCACGCTCTGGGGAAGTACTTAATAATAATATTAAGGGCTATAACTTTCAGGGAATTTTGTGTTCGACATGTCCAACAAAATTTTAAGTGGGGAGTGAAAAAATAAAAAAAGTCGAAAAAAAAATCACCCTAATGAATATACATGACATGCGTAACACCTTATGATATGTGACATATGTACTCATGAGAAAAGATTAATCCAAATTAAAATTGAGAAAAAAAAATAAAAAAAAAAAAAATTTGGAGTACGTGGTACTTGGCGGGCTGATGGGTGAATTATTACAAGAATATTGGAATAGTTCAATTTATATTTTCTTGTAATTTCTACAAAAATGCCCGCCAAGTACACTTGACGAGATTGTTTCTGACCAGTATGAAGTTGGCACCACAGTCTTCTGTCTCTTTGTCTATGTAACCACGATGGATAGAATGAGACAAGAGACTGTGGTGGCAACTCCATACTGGTCAGAATCAAACACGCTATGTGTACCACTACTTCCAAATTTTTTTTTTTTTTTTTTTCTCAATTTTAATTTGGATTAATCTTTTCTCGTAAGTACATATGTCACATATCATAAGGTGTGACGCATGTCATGTATATTCATATGTGAATACAGACCAAACACTAATAGGTACTAGGTCACAATCAGGGATTAATTGTGAAAAAATAAATTGTACCAGGCAATGTCTATTGATTTCAGTACTTTTGTAGATCAAATGCTACTTCATCAAATATTCTGGTAACAAAATTTTGTTGATAGTTTTGTTGATAGTTACAACGTTTTAATGTGCTTGGGGCAAGGTTTTTGCACCTGAGGTGCTTTTGGGGGGATTTCACTACTTTTTGTACCGGTTTCTTCTATGTTTATTTTCACTTGTGATGAATTCAATAATACAATAAATCTGTCCCCGAGCCGCAACTATAACAAGTGTAATGCTTACTACTCAAGGCCGGCGGGCCAATTAGACGGCCCGAATTCAGCCGTTTTCGCGAAGCGTTGTAGGACGGGAAAAAAAACAATTAGCCAAATGAACTTTTGGGGATAGTTTTATATATATTTGAAGATAAAAAAAAAATTGTGCAATCTCCATCAATGTATTTTAACCCGAGTAATTGATAGATTTGTAGAGCGCCTCGCCACTGAAGTACCCAATTCCCGTACGACATACAGCTTGCAATTTTTGTCTGAAAAAAAAAAGAAGGTTATTAATTTTGATGTATGTGTCTTCTATATGAACTACGAAAATCGGGAGAAACACGTAAATTCGAATCTTTGTGGAAGGTAGAAAAAAAAGTGGATTTTCAAGAAAAAAAAACTTCAACTAGGTACAAAAGTAGCTTGAAAAAAGTTTTTTGAGTATTTTCTTAGTCCTCATAGAAGCGAAAACGATACTGAAGATGACGCATTTTGAATGGAGTCGATAGCTCATTTAGTTTTTTTGCAATCCTGTACACAAATTAGGTAAAATCGTAAAAATGAAAAGTCGAGAAAACGCGCTTTAAAGTTTTCGATAGGAAAAATTATACACTTTCGATTACTTACACCAATAATCTCCTAATCAGCTATTCCTGGACCATATAGTAGTCCTTCGTCTTCCTCAAAGAATTCATTTTGCTGCAATTGATCAAGTCTCCTTGCTTTACGAGCCTCCCTGCTGGATAATGACGCGCGCCTGTTTTTTCTGTCGAGCCGTTGCGTGTCCACCTTATCAGCAAACATTTTGCATTGTTGGCCGATACTAAAGATACATGCTTCAGCTTCCGGATAACTTAACATGTCTTTTTCAATCTACACTCGCCGAGAGTCAGAGAAAAACTAAACTAAACTGAAACGACCGCTAATGCTGCAGCAAGAAGCAGAGGAGAAGCACATACAGAGACGTACACAGAAAGCGTATACACGTGTACACTATGATAAAAGGGATGCTGACTGAACATATCCTTACACAAACGCAAAATCTCGTTTAGGAAGGTCGTTGAGTCTTTTAAATTCGGAGTAGACGGTCAACGGGCGGAGCACTACGACAAAGGGCGCGCAGCTGCTCGACGCCCCACTACGTTTCGCTCTGTATCTGTAAAAATACTTCGAATTTGACTCTGAAATTTTGTGCACATGTTCTTGAATATCTAAGCTATTGATTTCAGGAAAAAAAATCGATTTTTTCGACCTTCTAATTAGCCCGCCGGCCTTAAACGGTATAACTATTACTGCATCAAGAGAATTATTTCCACTGGTCTATGTTCATTTCCTCGTTCACGAATTTCTACAACAAAATTAGCATTGCAGATGTTGCGATTGCGCAATTGGCTATAATCACAGCGTTTAAAGCAAAAAAAAAATTCCTCAATACTTACTCAATAATAAATAATAATCTTATTGATTGACTGATAATTCTTAATATCTGTAGTATAATATATGTGGGAAAATTTGATTGTACTTGGTTACGTCTATTGATTCCAATACTTTTGTAGATCAGATGCTACTTCGTCGAATATTTTAGTAACGAATTTATGTTGATATTTACGTTTTAATGTACTAGGCGCAAGGTTTTTGCACCTGACGTGCTTTTAGGGGATTTCATTACTTTTTGTAGACGTTTTGATTTTCTTGGCTGTTTCTGTTAGATATATGTTATTTTTCTCATGATGTTATTCTAAATCTAACTGCTATGAGTTCTATTGAAAGAGTTTTACTGATGAGGCTGTGTTGTTATCGATGACTGAAAAATGAACTGTAATAAGAAGCCTTGACCCCTATTAGCATCAAGAGACTCGGTGCAGTCTCACGCCAAGTACTGTAACGTGTCCGGTATTTTCGACCTACCCCAACACCGAAACACCGCACGACGATCAGACAGTCCAGCCATCTAGCGAATTAGACGGCTATAACCGTGTCAAGCGTCGAGGATTAGCAGTACGAGAGGTATAAAAGGAGGCATCTGAGCGCAAACATCTAGCAGTTGATAAGCAGAGCGCTTAAAGCTGACTCACAAACAAATTCATTAAGAGTAGCATAGTGCAAAGCGCCTGGCTATCTCGAAATCTTTAACTTACATTCTGATTATAAATTAGCAGAGCGCTATTTATTTTGACGAATCAATTATAACAATTATTAAATTCCAATCATAAACCAGCAAAGCGCTGTTTATCGTGAAGAATCAATATTAAATTCAATTTAACTGCAAAGCGCATTTCATTGAATCAATTAAAGTGAAAAGAGCTTCTCTCGTTATTAAAACGGAAATCAAAACAACAGAACAAAATCGCATCCACTCATTTAATCGATAGAGGTTCATAAATTAAATAGAATCAATATTCAAACAACACAAATTCAATTCTAAAGACCTCTCGGTCGGAGCATAGCGTTCGTTGATGAGCTTCGCTCATCAAAACAAAACAAGCCAACCACACTGTAAATAAACTGTAAATAGAATAGATTTAAAGCTAGATTTAAGAAACCTTTGTATTACAATATAATTAAAATTTCTTTGTTAATCACAGATTCTACGTTATCTTTCATTGTAGCTGTTCGCGTTTGGCAAAGAAAGAACTTGTAGTAAATTCAAGCTAGCGGTGAGTTTTGATAATCAGGTGGAGCAGGATAGTGGAAGAGCGAAAGCCTCCCCGATTCGAGTGCTGACTATTGATTATTAAAACAAGCCACAGATCAGTCTTGGTGTGCGAAAGCTATCCCGGTTCTGAAGGGTGATCCTAGTAGGAGAAAGCTTACTAGGATTCACAAAGTAGGTAAAAGAGTAGAGTCACAGCTAGTAGCAGTATTGCTCGATCTAGCGAGAAATCGCAGAATTGTTCCAGATCTGCGATAGAAACGGACACAAGGTGCGAAAGCTAATTCTGTTCCGTAGGGAAATAGGATTTTGGGGGTTTAATAAATAAAGGGAAGCGGTACTGTCGTGGCGAAAGCCTGTCCGTATCCGTAAGATTAGAATAGTATTTTGTAAAACTTGAGGGACGTAGAAATTGCCACTTTCAGGAGTCCTTTTCTATCCTAAGGATAAAGAATTTACCGTAACCCGGTCATTGGCGTTTGATTTATCAACCCGACAAATAACCGGTACGTTACAGTACATTCAAAAGAATTTTAAGGAGGTTCGATGATGTCCCAAGGGGGGAAGCCTGAAAGGAGATGCGCGAGGAATCTTGGAATATCATTATTATTCGACTTGGCAACAGCGCGAGTACCGTAGATATATATAGGTATACGCTTGTGCAGTAGTATGGCAGTAGTCACTGTGTGTAAACATAACCTGTCACCATATACTTCTCGCGCGCCGTTGCTACACCTCAGATGCTAGACCCGAAATTTACATTTTAATCATTTGTTTCAATAATAACACAGAACTTTGCCTGGAAAGGTCTGGTCAACGTATGGTCATTGTGTTCAGAATTATTTCGTTTATCGTTGAGTGAAATTTTTAATAAGCAAAAACATTTCTTTGTATAATTTTTTTTTACTCAAAGTTGGGTCAGGTGAAAATTCCCATAAGAGCCTGTGTTAAAATCGCGTTTTTTTGTGCTTCGTTATTTCTGAATTTTGCCTGGAAAAAAATATCGAAAAAATTCAGGTGAACTTCAATTCAACTAGAGACCAATATCCTAAAATTTTAGGTCAAAAGAACATTTCCTTCTCAGATCATCGAACCTCCTTAAGCGCGCGGCATGAGGCTCGAACGAGTCTCTATACCGGAGAGACTGCACTCCGGCGGAGTGGGGGTAATAATAGTATATAATGTTTTTAATATTTCGCCGTATTCTGTAACATTCTGGAGACTATCAATTTATCTATAGAATGAGGGTCTAAGCAGCTTTTATTCAACACCAAGATCAATGCGATCGGTGCACGGTGACTGATATTATGATTCTTCCAGAAATTACAAGCGCTCAGTCCGACCAAGAATTTTCGTCTTTCCATACGTGTTCTCCGCGATACTCGATGTATTTTATGACTATACAAATAACATAGAGAGGCGTCCCTTGTTTTCTTGGTCACTGGAAAAGGGGATTGATTGATGATCCTTAGGCTTATCTCCTTTCGGAATGTAGCCAGCCACAGGGTATAAAGTCCTTAGTAAGTTTATATTTTAGTTATAGTTTATTTATTATTATAATTGATAAATTTTAATAGAATTTTAATTGAATTAGTTGTATCATTGAGTAAAGATTGTATTAAGGAGACTCCTCTAGCACGTGACGGGATCACCTCGTTGCGACTACTCTAATCAAGCACAACGCTAGGCACCTTTTACTGAACATTCACTGGACTCACTCCAAAAATACTATGGACAAACAAAACAAATATTCGTTTTTTATCCTAATCCGCTCATTACAACCCTTTGAATATCCTCACATCAAAGGATTGAATGGATTCCAGGATACAGATAGAAGAACGTGTCCGGCTCGTGCAACGACCGCCATTGGACTCCCTGGAAAAGGGGAACCGTGCATACAAACACACTTATAGCGTAGCGGCTTGGGCTGCCGTGTATGTATACAAAAATTTCGTTACAGCGAATGAAGGCAGATGGCGCAGACAACAATTATCATGCTTACGTAGATCATTGTAAGCAAAGTTTCGCTGGTCTAGCCACGAATATAATAGTCTAGGGGCGTTGTATAAACATTTCGTCTGCGTGATGATTTCAATTTTTAAACTATATAGGTAGTCATACCGAAAATTCATTCAGCTATTTGTTATTCAAACGCCTGAAAATTAAACTGTAAAATTTACATCAAGTTGCCCCATTTTTTCCTGACATGAAATTGCAAGTTTTCAGGTTATGAAGAGAATAGCTTTCATTTGAGCCCCATTTTTATGCAATCGGTGGACGGAGAGCTGAGATATAATATTCCGATTTACCGAAATGCTCAATTCGATCAAGAATTTTCGTCCTCTCCGTCTCCATCGTCGTCGTCGCCATCCAGCAGTGTTGCCAGTACCGCTCGGAACGAAGTAGCCACGCCGTGGCGCGCGTATAACCCCGAAGTAGCCTATAAGGCGGCAAATTTTTAAATCAAGTCTCGCGCGAAGCACATTGAGAAGAATTTTTAACGCGCGGCGCGGGACTCGATCGAGTCTCTATACCCGCATGAGAGCTCTACGGCCTATGCGGCGATTGTACACGGAGAAAAGATTATAGTGAAATTTCCCATGGATTTCCCATAGATGAATGAGGAAATTTGTACGTTTCAAACAGCGAGCGTCGTGGCTCGAGTTTCAATTAAGTCTAACTCGAAAACTATACATCATACAAAAAATCGCGAAGTATAAAAAAGTTTCAGCCTGAAGTAAACTTCAAAGTGATGACATACAAAAAAATATGGCGGTTCCGTAAAGTTGAAAAAAAAATTATACTACAATTAGTGTTAAAAATTTTTCAATAACCACGTCTTTTGGGGTTAAAAGTTTTAGAGAATATTCTTCTATTTAAAGCACTTGATGCATATAAGGCCCACCTTATTTCAAATTGCTTTATATCATTTTTACTTAACAATAATTATCTCATGAAGGTGGCAAGTGTTTTTCATCATCTCGAAAAACCATGGAACCATTATAAATAATTTTCTAAGTAGATTTGAAGTGTAAGCACTCATCAATTTATACTTATATTAGGTATATCATTTGTACAAGAATGATATTTCCAAACAAGATTGACTTTGAAGAAGGAACAGGCTTCACTATGCGATGCACATAGGCCTCATTATCCGCACTTTTCAATAAGGCTATAGTTTATACTGGATTGATGTTAGCTGTGAATTTTCATTTTTTATGTTCCCTTTATTAACTAATACATTCACACTATTGTAAGTCCAGTATTTTTGAGATAGGCCTCATTTTACTCTATGCCTGATTACCCTTCGGTACCTTAGTGTAAGAAGAACGTGCATAAATTTTATCATGGAGCCAGATTTAGCTTAGAAGATATGAATCTTTTACTGAATTTATTTCGAAAAAAAACCAACAACAAAAACTTTGTATCACAAGGACCTCATATCGACTGGTAAATCTTCAAAAACCGTTAAATAAACAGAACTTTATAATCTGTACTTTCATTCCTTCAATTTCGCAGAGTGCTGAAAAAGTTGTATTTTTGGCTCGGAATGAATTCGGTAAAAAATTCATATCTACTAGACGAAATCTAGCACCACGATAAAATTTATACCCGTTCTTTGTACACTATAGAAGAATATTCTCTGAAATTTCGAGCGATAAAAAATGTATGGTTGTTGAGAAATTTCCGAAAATAATTTTACAATAATTTTCTTTCAACTTTCCGGAACCCCCATTCTTTTTGTATGTCATCGCCTAGTCATCACTTCAAACTGAAACTTTTTTATACCTAACATTTTTTGTGAGATGTATAGTTTTCGAGTTATGCTCAATTAAAACACGGATATTGTCGATTTCCGCATATATCGTATCAGCTGCTCACGTCTAAACGTTTTTTTTTAATAAAAATCTACAAAAAATTCCTACGTACTCTTATTAAGTGCCACAAACCTTTTTTAAAGATTGAACCAATTTTTAAAGAATCAAAATTTATACAATTCATCATGAACAAGACTAACTAGGAGTGTATCGCACCCCCGGACCATGGATCCTGACCAAACTTATAGGGGTGTTTCCTTGAGCCAAAATATACATTACCTGCAGAAAAACTCTCCGGACCTGGCCTTCACTCTGTCAATTTACCTAAATGTACAATAAAAATCAGCGTCACCTGGGTTTTGCATATCGCCATGAAATAACCGGTTTTTGTGCGGCATTATAAGATTCTACATTGCACTGAATATTTATACATTGAATACAGTCATTATTGTACATCAGATTATTGAAACTTAACCCCAGCTATAGAAAATCACTTTATTCTGCGCCTACCGACTCATTGCTTCTCGTCGTTTGTTACTCGTACAACATTCATTTGGTCAATCTGAAGATCTCTTTCGACTTAAAAAATATTGAATATATACTCTCAATACTCCCACTGACAGCATATGAAATCCTGTAAATTATCACATAATATCGATTTCATCGCAACATTATATTTATCATTTCAGAAGAATATGGGGTAGTCCATGCCGTTTCGACCAACCCATGACCCCGACCCCCTCCGATTTTGGAATAAATTTTTTATACGATTTGCCGGCCTTCAAATGCAACGTCAATTTTTTTCAGATTTTTATTATTTTTGGTTATTTTTTGAAAAAATTCCAAAGTCAAAAAAAAAAAAACATGTTTTAAAAATCTGAAAAAATTCAATAAAATTTTACGAAATAAGATAATTTTTTCCATATTAATTTTATAGTGGTGTTCTCGAGGGGACACCCGGGACGGGACTAAGCCAAGGGAAAAAGTCCAAGTCGGATGCTGTCTTTTTTTTCTCACACGTCAATTTTTGTGCCTAAAATAATACCGCATAGTTGAAAATAAAATAGATTTTTTTTTTTTGTTTTTCTATTTTTTTCACTTTTTAAAAAAAAAATTTTTCTGAATGAACGTGAAAAAAAAAAGGAATTCATTTTCAACTATGCGGTACTATTTTGGGCACAAAAATTGACGTCTGGAAATAATAAGACGGTCCGATTTGGACTTTTTTCCTTGGCTTAGTCCTGCCCCGGGTGTCCCCTCGAGAACACCAGTATAAAATTAATATGGAAAATATTATCTTATTTCGTAGAATTTTATTGAATTTTTTCAGATTTTTAAAACATGGCGTTTCTTTGTTGACTTTGGAAATTTTTAAAAAAATAACCAAAAATAATAAAAATCTGAAAAAAATTGACGTTGCATTTTGAATACCGGCAAATCATATAAAAAATTTATTTCAAAATCGGAGCGGGTCGGGGTCATGGGTTGGTCGAAACGGCATGGACTACCCCATATGTATATAGGTATACTTATCTCATGGAATGGCATCATGTCACAATAAATGAGGTTAAGTTGTCCGATCGAACGTTTATAGGCTACTGCCTCATTGAGAATCAAACTGGTACAAAAAAAAGCGTTAAATAATAAGACTTGGCAAATACTCTTCACTATATAATCCTGGGGTGCGATTCCATCACTTTTATCATTGCTATCACTGTCGATAGATATCATAAGATTGATACGTGCGATGACTTTACGTCGTACATACGAGTGATACAGCGAAACGTGTGTGTGTGTGTGTGTGTGTGTATGACAGTGATAGCAGTGATAAAAGTTATGGAATCGCACCCTTGTTTGGGTTTTCTCGGTTTCAATTATTTTTCATATATTCGATCGAATGACTCTCCGCATAGATTGACGTATCGATGTCGATCGTCGCGCGTCGCGCATATTCGACACGTCTTAATAAAAGCGTCGTCTGCTCGTTCGCTTAGAAAACCGAAGACCAAAGACTAATTAGATTGGGAGTGCATAGATCAGCAAATCCGACCATGTGCAAATTAGATGGAAACCAATGTTGTGAGCCCAAAGATCACTCAAAGAAAAATGACAGAATAAGACGAAAAGAAGCTGATGGTAAGTGTTAAATCACCCTCTAAATAATCCTCCTACTTGCATAGGAAAAAATTGGTAATCAAAAATTAGCAACTAGAAGTGGCGTTCTCAAACCGATGCGTGAATCTGTAGCTGCATCGAGTTTAATGATGTTACAGTGAAATTGATTTTTTCCATTTGCTTACTTGCTCATGAGCGATACGTTCTTGTGAAAAGATTTTGGTAGCCCTGAAAAGTGCTGATTGTTTTTTGCGAAATATTCAAATGCCACTTTTAATTATTATTATATTATCGTTATTATATTATTGTATTGTTGTTGTTATTATTATTATTACTATTTTTTGATTTTCAGACGTCGATGAAAAATTTCGTGCATAGACGAGGATGATACAACTCGTAAAAACAATGGAAGCACAAGTATTCCCGACACCAAGAACACTTGATGAAAGTAGCGTACTTCCCACTGCAATCGCCTGTAGCTAATTCGCACTTACACCTACTTCTGAATGGCTTTTCTGGGAAACAGACTTCCTTGACGTTCATGAAAACGTTTCTTGTCGGAATCAACTTTGCAGCGAACCAAGCGTACTCGATCATATGTCTGAAAAGTGGGGCGCAGAGTTGATTAGTCACAAGCGATTAAATTTTGATCGCATCCTCTCGACTATTGATTTAGCGTTGCTCTTGCAGCAAATAAGTGCTGTTCTGGAGTTCTTTGATGAGAATTTTCACTTGACGGTGAAAATACACATCCAATGGTTGGCAGTAAACTGTACATCCAGGTGGAATTATCTGCAAGTTGCAAGAAGATTCTCCAGATTGGTCCTCAAATTTCTTAAACAAATTTGCATTTGATTGTCCACCCCAGCTGTCCAATACCAGGGCAAAATTATTGCCTGCTACATATGGCTGCAAGATATTTACGGTGTATGCATCGAATAAAGCTGTTGTCAGCTTCCCGGATTTCGAGCATGTAACATACACATTCTTGTATTCGGTGGTGAGTGCCTCTACCCGTTCGCCAACTCTTGGACCAAATGCACCTTTAGGTTCTTGCAAGCAGACAAAAACCTTCGGCAGCAACTTTCCAGACGCAGTGATCGTATATTGGGCAGTATATGTGTGAGTCACCTTGTTCATATCTCCTAAATATACATCGACATTCTTCTGCCCAACATGCTCTAATGTTCGATGCACATCAGACCGATATTCGCAACCCATCTGATCTGTATTCAATACATCGTCACGACCGATTCCAGAGATTGAATTAATACATAGCATCTGAAAATTCTCTGCCGAATTTGAAACTTCTTCTAATGATTCTTTTTTCCGTAGATTCCACACGCTTGGTTACTCGTTGCTGTCGCATGCGGTGTTCTTGCCTCAATCTATTTGCCCAAGCTATTGAAGCGACGAAATGAAAATCTTCAGACTGGTATTGCATAGCAGCCTGCAAAGCCCACTCTTGAATATTTCTCGTTGTCACAGGTAAATGCTTTTTACGAGCTTCACAGAATCGTTTGTAGGTCCACTTTTTAATTGCATCGGACTTATCTAACCTTGTCTCCCCTTTTTGAATTTCTTTTTTACATCGCGCAAGCTCGTCCATCCGTGATAAACATGCAGCACCTTTAACTTTCAATGTTTTGAATGTCCACTTGGGATGTTGTCGAGCAAGATTGACTATTTTGATTTTCTTTTCCAGGTCGACAGTTTCAGATTTTAATTTCTTTTCTTCTGGCTCGTATTCGCTGGAAACCGGTTGGCTGGTCGATGGAGACGATTCTATCGAAGAAACGAATTTTTATTATGTTATTTGCTTAGCTTTAATGATAGTCTATTTAATTAATTTAATTGTTAATTTATTTAGGATTGATTATAGTTGATTCAGTCAATTTTATTGTTTAGTTATTCACCTCTAGTAAGTATGGCACGCCGTTTTACTTTTTAATAGCTCAAAAAAATATAGTCGAGTGTATATTTTATAGATCATAAAAATTATTGGAACTTATGTACCAGTATAATGCGATTGAGATGAATCAAAAGGTTGTTGATGTATAATTTTCATTTAGAATTTTCATCGTCTCGTGAGTTCATTCTGAATCATCGAATTATTATTATGTCACAACATAATCGTGATCAATCAAATTATTATTATGTCCCAACATAATTTAAATTTTTCCAATTATTATGATGTCATGACATCATATTAATTCCAACTTATTATTATGTCACGACATAAAAATTATTCGCTGTAATCAAGTTATGTCTCAGGATAATACTAATCCCGAATGAAAATTATTTACATGATTTTTATCTGCATTAATATTATGTTACAACATAATTTCAATTCATAGAATTATGTCGCAACATAATTTTAATTCATTCAATTATTATTATGTCTCGACATAATTTTAATTCATTCAATTATTATTATGTCGCGACATAATTTTAATTCCGATGTATTCGATTTCGATTCAAACGTTACCAGATCATGGCTACACTGATCGTGAGTAACAAAAATAGGCGCGAGAGGGCACTGTTGATGCTCGGATCGTATGATTCGCACGCGTGTTTCACATAACCTAAAAAAGTCTTTGCATCGGCCTGCATTTATTTGAACTGTTCGCTAGCGAAGAATAGAGACTTTCCATTTTCGGGGTGAATACAATAACTTCCTCTTTTCTCTGATATCAGGGAAACGGGAAGTTAAAAAACTCTAAAATAAAATTATGCCATAGCATAATATGAATTCATCTCGATGAATTAAAATTATGTCACGACATAATAATAATTCAGCGAATTGAAATTATGCCCTGACATAATTTTAATTCATCCAATTTCTATTATGTTACGTAATAATAAAAATGATTGAATTATTTTGAGAAGCAACTGTTATGAATCAGGGAGGAGCTCCCACTGTTGATAAGAGTTAGAGAGGAGCTGCCACCGTTGTTATGAATCAGATTGTTGCTGATACGATAGTTATGAATTTGGGTTCTTTTCTCTTGTTTTTACGTCTAGGGACAACCGGATATTATTTGGGTGCTTGGATGAATGATGTGGATGAAACTTTATGTATAGTTGATAATACTGAGAGTGAGTTTATTATATACACTTATTATCTAATACAATATTCTGTTTGACTTTAGTGCAAGATTGAGTGTGTAGTTTATTATAATTGCCTGATGTGTAATGAAGTGATTGAGTTGAGAGTTTGTGGGCAAGTGTTTCTATTGTCTCATTGTCTCTCGGGCGTGAGCGCGTTTATGCAAGGTAGCAGTTTTAAAGGTAAGTAAGTAGGGATGAGGTTCTTCGGATTGAGATTGAGGCTTCTTCTGATTAGAGGTTGAGAGATAGGATGCAGCTGCAGGATGTTATGTCTTCAGTTGACATCGTAGGTAATATAATGTGAAATATAGGGGTGTGAGTACACGAGCACGTAACACGCCCATCCCCGGGGGAAAAAAAAATATTGCTCCTGTGAAGCAGGAGGAAATTTTTTTTTTTTTTTATTTGTGTTTAAATCTATGGATTTAAATGCAAGATGTATATTAGTTATAAAGGTCTTATGTTTACGTTAGTAAATATAAGCTAGGTATATGAGATAATAATTATAAACGTCTTATATTTACGTTAGTAAATATAAGCTAGGTATAGGAGATATGATTTTGATTCCAAAATCATATTACACTAAAGATGGCTTATTGGCAATAAGATCGGTTAGTTATAAATGTCTTATGCTGAGTTAGTATATGATATTTGAATATTACATTGGCAGGTTATATGTGTAATTATTTAATAATAATGACATGGATAGTATCGTTGTTATTACAGATATTGTATAATATAGGTAATTATTTCTGATTTCATCATGTGGTACATGTTCTTATTGGGCGTAGAAAGATGTTTGAGACGGCGGAGGTGTTTCAGTATTTATTGGGTTCGATGTTGTGTGAGTAGTAATGATCGCTGGCGGATTTGCTTGTTGAATAATTATATGTGTGTGTGGTGTTTGTGGGTTTAATGTTCGTTCGCATGATGATGTGGCATGTTCTAATGAATTGGGTGGTTCGATAAAAGTCTGATTGCCTTGATATTCGACTATTTCATTGTTAGGTTCATTTCGTTGGCAAATACTTCTGATAGTTTTGAACAAGTTGAACATTTTACTTACTAACGAAAATTTGTTCATCAAATACATAAGTGATAGTGATCCAAATGCAGGAGAAATGTAATATAATATGTTTTCCACGCGATTGTTGTTGTCTGTAGATTTTTTATGTTCTGTCATTTCATTTGCTTGTTTGGCGTGTGTTATGTGTGGTAGTGTTTTGTATATTGTTATTCTATGGCTAATTTTATTTTATTTATATGAACTATTTTAGTTTTATGATCGTTTATTTGGAGTTCCGCGTTAATGTTATTGATTATACGAATTATTTTGTATGGTCCTTTGTAGTGGTCATCTAATTTCTTTTTCGTTTCATTGATTAGGTAGACGTATTGACCTGGCTCGAAAGTGTGTACATTTATGTGTTTATCGTATATCAATTTTGATTTTAATTTCGCATTGTTAAGATTTTTCATTGCGTCTTGACGAGTTTCTTTGAGACGAGTAATTATTTCGTGCAAGTAATCTTCGTATTTATTCGAAAGATTTTTGTTGACGCATATGCCTGACAATTGTCGCGCTATTGTACCAAATATTAATTCGTGAGGTGTGTAGCCAGTGCTTTCGTGTACTGACGTATTATACGAGAATATTGCGAATCTAATCCATTTGTCCCAATTATATTTATGATTGATGTAGTGCTTTAAGTATTCGATTAGGACTTGATGACTGCGTTCGAGAGAGCCATTGGATTGAGGATGGTAAGCTGTGGTTTTTATTTGTTTTATTTTGAAAATTTTAGCTAATTGTTTCATGGAAGGACTGAGAAAGTTCGGGCCTTGATCTGTTAAGATTGATTGAGGGACTCCGTAGCGACAAATAAAATTTTCTGCAAATGCTTTAGCTATTGTTGTTGAAGTCATGTTTTTTAATGGTATTGCTTCCGAGTATTTAGTTAAATTGTCTTGAATTGTTAGTAAATATTTATTTTGTGAATTTGAAGTAGGTAAAGGTCCGACTATATCTAACGAAATTTTCTCGAACGCGGTTGTTGGTGTATCCGTTACCATCGGAAGTTTAATTTTATTTCTGACAAGTTTTCGTCGTTGACAGCTCTCGCATGATTTTATAAATTTTCCGATATCGTCTTTCATGTTCGGCCAATAATATAATGCTCGGATTCTTTTGAAAGTTTTTGTTATTCCTTTGTGACCAGCTATGACGGATTCGTGGTTTTCACGAATTATTTCCTCACGTAGCTCAGGATTGGGGACATTGATTTCGTTTAGACAGATGTTTAGTGTTATATTTGTATAATTAAAGACTTTTCTGAGAGTGTTTTTAATCGCAAACCAATTTAGTTTATCAAATCCGCTACCGATTTTGTAAATTGAGAAAGATTTCATGTTTTTAGCCTGCAGTATGTCACGGAGGATAATTAATGTGTTATGGATTCCATTAACTGTTGATTTTTCATAATGGTTCTCTTGTGTTACAAGACTAAAGATGAATTTTTTATTAATTGGTGTAATGATCACACTATTCATTTCAGGACTTTGGGATCTTAGGAAATTTGTATCTAAACTGCCGATATCGATTAAATGTTTACCAACTCCTTTTTTAAAAATACAATCTGCTGACATACAGTGCACGTAATTATCTTTTCTCATAAGAATATCATCGTTTGTCTCTTTGATATTAGGTACTAGTGGGGTTGGATCTGTATGGCTGAAGTGTAGAATCGGATTTTGAGGTTGAACTTGTTGCATATTATTTGTACTATTTTCTTCGATATCGTGTAAGAGTCGGTTGTCGTTTGATGGAAGAATATTATTCGAGGTACTGATTCTGTCTGTTTCTATGTGGTAATGGTGTAAACTTTTAGGTACGACGATATGTTCGGTTCGTATACGATTTTCATTATTTGAGTTTGAATTAGCAACATTATTTCCTGAACAGGGTACAATATTTTGACTTGGTTCAGAGTCGCAAATAGTCATTCTTATGCAGGAATTTTGAAAAACAAAGTATATCATTGATCGCACGGTCTTCCAATTTAGTTTATCTAGTCCACAACCGATTTTTGGAATCGATATTGACTGTACGTTGTCTGTTTCTAACTTTCGTCTGAGTTTACATAGGATGTTGTACATAGTTTCGTTCGTAGGTTTGTCAAAAAATTCAGGTTTAGTTATTAAGTTATAAACTTTGATGTCATTGTATGGTGTTACTATAATGTCACCTACTTGAGGGTTTTTTGATTTTAACTCGTCGCGACTTATAATATTTCGTTCGATCATTTCTTGTGCTATACCTCGTCCAATTAGACAGTCGGCTGGGATGCAATGTGCCAAGTTGTCGTTTGTTGTAAATAAATCTTGAGTTACCTCAGTTATGAAACGGTTCTCTGGGATCGGTAAAAGTTTTGAGACTTCTCGGAATTGTTTATAGGATGGATTATAATACATGGATTTGGCCATCGGGTACGTGGATTGTCTCGGGGTGGTAGTTTTAGGTATAGTGGGTGGTTGTTTTCCTTTGACAGCGTCTGAATATAATTTTTTATGATTAGAACTGTGAGTCCATGATTCACTGGAAGTAGGTAATTTTTGTTCATAATAAGGGACATGGTTGTCGTCTGACGATGAAGAATCAGGCGGTTGTGAAGGGGATTTAGGCTTTCTTGGTCGCAGCTTATGTTTGTATTCATGTGTTGGAGATTGCGTGCTGATGCGTTTGCTGTATGTTGGTTTATTTTTAAGTGTGTCATTTGGTTCTGAGTTATCACTGGGCTGGTTTGAAGTAAGATCAGGTTTATCAATTGAAGCGCTTATGTTCGGTTGGCGTTCGATATATTGTGGATTATTATTTAAATTTTTGTTCAGGTACGGATCTTTCTTGAACGAAGTTGATGTAGGGTTCCGTCGGAGTTTACGTGATTTTTTATTTACGGGTAAATTATTCAGGGAAATGTCTGTGTACGTAGCGTTTCGTTTTTGTTGATATCTTTTAAACAATGGTAAATCGTCAATTGAGGTGTCAGTGGACGAATCGATTGTTATTGGTTTAGTAGATTTCGAGACGTTAATCGGTTTTTTAGGCATAGGAAAACTGTCTGTTGAGTCGTCTGAGGATAGATTTTTTGAGAAAGTGGTTAGGAGACTGTCCATTGAAGCGTCTATAGATGAATTATGAACTGTGCGTCTGTCTGGTGGGTGAATTAGTCTTTTTGCTAGCAGTAGACTATCTACAGATGTATCGCCTGGTGAGTCAATTCTCATCGGTCTATTTGAAAAATTCGATATATCTCTTTCTGATGGTAAGCAATCCATAGAAATGTGACTAAGTTTATCATTGTCTGAATTTAGATCCATTTCAGCGGATTCAACGTCGCTTTTGTATCGTTTAGTAGGAGCAGGATTTGGTGACTCGTCTGTACTTTGTCGTGGGTGGGTCGGGAATTGGTGAGCTTCTTTTCTCCGTTTCGCGTCAAGGTTTGATATACTATCTGAGCTCGTGTTTCGGTCGCGTTTTACGTTGATTGGTAATAGTTTATCAGTATCTACGGGTGGATTACGTGATAACGCGTCTGCGTTTAAATTAATTTGTCCTTTCTTGTATACGACGTCGTAGTCATATTCTTCGAGTTTGAATCTCCATCTTAGTAGTCGTGAGGTTGGGTCTTTAACATTGCTAACCCAAACAAGAGGTTTGTGATCCGTAACAAGTGTGAATTTATGTCCGTACAAGTAAGGTCTGAAGTGATGGACTGAATATACAATAGCTAGTAATTCTTTTTCGATTACAGAATAATTCAACTCTGCTTTGTTCAGTGTGCGTGATGTATAGGCTATTGGTAGGTCTTCTCCGATTTTACCTTGGCTGAGTACAGCACCGATAGCGTATTTGGATGCGTCAGTTGTTAAAATAAATGGTTGGTCAAATTTAGGATATTGTAGTATAGGGGATATGCATATCAAGTCTCGTAACGTTTCGAAAGCCAGTTGGTGTTCAGATGTCCAGAGGAATTTAACGTTCTTTTTCAGTAGAGTAGTTAGTGGTCTCGATATTTTTGAAGAGTTTTCGATAAATCGTCTGTAGTAACCGGTAAGACCGATGAATTGTTTGATTTGTTTGGCTGTTTTAGGAACTGGGTATGATTTGACTGCCGTTATTTTCTTTGGGTCTGGTTTTACACCGTTTTCTGTAATAATGTGTCCTAAATAGGCTACTTCCTTTCGAAGGAATTCGCACTTACCAATTTGTAGGCTTAAATTTGCTGATTGTAGTCTGTTAGCTAGTTTTTTGAATTTAGTCTCATGTTCTTCTATAGAATGTGCATAGATGACGATGTCGTCTAAGTATACGAATGCAACGTTTCCTTCTAAACCGGATAAAACTTGGTCCATGAGTCGCTGAAACGTCGCTGGGGCGTTTTTGAGTCCGTATGGCATGTCTCTAAATTCGTAGTGTCCGTGTGGAGTTGAGAAAGCTGTCTTATGCGCGTCTATTGGATCCATCGGAATTCGATGAAACCCTGAAGCGAGGTCGAAGGTTGAGAAATATTTGGCGTTCCCTAACTGGTCGAGTATATCGTTTATATTTGGTAGGGGATATGCGTCACCTATTGTCTTTTCGTTAAGTTTTCTGTAATCTATCACCATTCTCCAATTTTTATTACCTTCTGCATCAGGTTTTTTCGGTACAATCCAGACGGGGGAATTGTAAGGTGAGGATGATGGTTTGATTATATCTTGGTCTAGTAAATTTGAAACTTGTTTTTGTATCTCGTCTTTGTGGATAGTCGGATATCGGTATTGTTTTACGTTAATCGGAATGTCATCTGTTGTTGGAATCGAATGTTTCGTTAAGTATGTGTGTGATAGTTTATCGCCTGGCAGAAAAAATAGGTGGTTGAATTCTGTCGTGAGTGTAAGTATAGATTCTTTCTCTTCGTCGTTGAGGTGATCCAAACGCATTAAATTTTTAAGGATTGTTAATCTTTCGGAGTTATTATTAATATTATTATCAAGGGTTGTAGTGTCATTAGGCTCTATCGTGTCGTTCATTGTCAACACTTTTAGAGTTTGGTGTGTATTTTGAGTTTGGTCTTGAGATTTAGTATATATTTTTATTGGAATGTTTGTGTTATTGAAGGTTAAGATTATTATTTGTAAGATTTTATTCCAGTTTTGTTTGCCTAGTTCGTTGGATAGGTCAGGAATTGAAATTGAATTTGTGTTGTTTGAAATTAGATGATTCTTAAGAGCTTCGAGTGTTTTCGTAATCATTGTGTCATCTGTATCGCTGTAATAGGTTTCCATAATTATTGAGTGGTATAATGCTTTTGAGGTTTTAGGAATTATATCTTTTATAGTATCTCCGACCATACTATTTTTCGCGTAGGCTATGAGCTCGTATTCGTTTAAATTGCAAGCTTCTAATAATTTGACTGAAATTCCTCTTAATATTTGGAATTTTTGCGGTATGAAGTGAATAATTGCTCCTGTAGATCTGCATATGTCACCGTGAGTTATTGAAAGTTGATTAAGCGTAGAGTGATTTGTAGTAGTTTCTGCAGGGGTGAGTGTACTGAGGATTTCGAGGACTGGTTCTAGAGTTACTGTTGGTACTCTTATTTCAACAGCTGATTCGTTTGAGTTTATCGCATATATGGACGCTTGACCGTTTCTGTTTGTTAAGAATGCCTTGCCGCAGTGAATATTGGGGCCTAGATTAACTGTATCTACGTAGCCTTGATCGATTTCCGAATTTGAAATTTTAATAGGGATTACTTGAGCAGTACGACCTGGTATTGTAATGATAGTGGTAATACGTGAATTTTGGAGTTCAAAGGGAATTACCGTATCTGTCAAAGTTAGCGTATTAGATTTGTAGGAAATTAGAGCTTTTTCTTTGGATAACAAAGGTTGTCCGATAATGCCGTCTTGAGCTATTGGGAAGTCGTCGTGGACAATGTGGAATTCGTAATCTTTGTCATTAATTTGCAATTTGGTTTCGGCTAAAGTAGTAGTAAATCCATCTGTGATTCCTGTCATTTTTCGCGTTTTACTTCTGTCGTGTTTAGTTTCCTCTTTTAAGCAACTGATTTTGACGATATTTAAGTCTGCACCAGTGTCTATTATGAATTTTGCTTTTGTTTCTAACTCTCGTATCGACGGCTGCGCCGAAAAACCGGCTATCTCGAGTTAGGCTTGAAAAACAGGCTATTTCGAGTTTTGCTTGGAAAACCGGCTATCTCGAGTTACGGTTGAAGAACCGGCTATCTCGAATTACGGTTGAAGAACCGGCTATCTCGATTTTCGCTTGGAAAACCGGCTATCTCGAGTTACGGTTGAAGAACCGGCTATCTCGATTTTCGCTTGGAAAACCGGCTATCTCGAATTCCCGTTGAAGAACCGGCTATCTCGACTTTCGCTTGGAAAACCGGCTATCTCGAGTTCCCGTTGAATAACCGGCTATTTCAAGTTAATTTCGAAAAACCGGCTATTTCGCGTTTGAAATTTTTTCGCTGCAAATTAAGTTGGTAGCACTGTCAGGCTGAATACAAAATTCGTCAATGCTTCAGAAAAATTAATGCAAGCTCCGTTTTGTGAATATTCTGTCAATGCCTCATAAAATTAATGCAAGCTCCGTTTTGTGAATATTTTATTATATAATAACCTATACCTATAAATATAATGCAAAAATGAAGGCAAAAAGCATCGGGCATATGTTGAGATGAACTTATAGTGCACTGATACATATAGTCTGAGGGACATGATATTTGTTGTTTTGAAATTTGAACGTTTATAACTTTGAGTTTCGCAGAGTTTTATATTCAGCCTGACAGTGTTACCAACTTAATTTGCGGCGAAAAAATTTCAAACGCGAAATAGCCGGTTTTTCAAACTCAACTCGAAATAGCCGGTTATTCAACGGGAACTCGAGATAGCCGGTTTTCCAAGCGAAAGTCGAGATAGCCGGTTCTTCAACGGGAATTCGAGATAGCCGGTTTTCCAAGCGAAAATCGAGATAGCCGGTTCTTCAACCGTAACTCGAGATAGCCGGTTTTCCAAGCGAAAATCGAGATAGCCGGTTCTTCAACCGTAACTCGAGATAGCCGGTTTTCCAAGCAAAACTCGAAATAGCCGGTTTTTCAAGCCTAACTCGAGATAGCCGGTTTTTCGGCGCAGCCGTCGGTATATCCATTTCGATGACTGGTAAAAGTCCATTTATTGATTCTGATTTTGTATCGAGGATGTGATTTGTTGTATCATTGAACGCTGTTGTGTTTGATCTGGGTCCGTCGGCACGTTCTCCCGGCGGACAGTGTTCGAGTTTAAAGAACCCTGTGTTTGTTGTCTTTGTGCGTTATTATAAGCGCGTTTTCTACAGTCTTCTAGTGTATGTCCCTGGCGTTTACAATAATTACAGGATAATGAGGAATATTGTGTGTTTGATTGAGTAGGTTGTTGCATTTGATCAAGTTGTTGCAATTGATTAGGCTGTTGTAATTGATTTTTGGCAGAGCGGCATTCACTCAGAGTATGGCCCGGTCTCTGGCAGTGTGTGCAGTATTTGGCTTGTTTGGTATCGCGATTTTTCGTGTAACAGACGTCTCCTGTGTGACCTCTGCGGTTGCAGTAAGTGCAAGTTGTAGGGTTTTGATTGGGATCTGGTCGTTGATTTGGATTTCGAGGGATTGATGGGTTTTGTGGGTGATTATTGAATCGTCTATTTGGTTGTATGTTTGGAGGATGTGATTTGTTTTGTTGGGGTTTTTGGTTGCTAATATTTGGATTGCTATTACTGTTGTTTTGGGTGTTATAGGCATTGCGATTTAGAAATTCTTGTTCTTATGTAAGAGCTATTTCAATTGCTTGGTTCAAAGTGGTCGGGTGAGTACCCGCTACTCTAAACTCTATATCGGGAATTAAGCCCCTAACGAAACATTTTAGTACATTGTCTTGGATTGCCGAAATCATGCTAGTCGTGTCGGTGTTAGTGTGTGTATTGTTGATAGCTTGTATTGTGTTATAGAGAATATCCTCAACTTTGGTGCCGTAATCTAAGACACGTTGATCGCGTTGTTGTTTGACATTATTTAACTCGGTTTGCCATTCAAAAATGGTTTTCTTTGGTAAAAATGCTCGTTTTAGAGCTAGTAAAATCTCGTCGATGGTGTTATATTCTTTGTTCCCGAGATATGATTCTGCGAGTCCGTAGACTTTGGTTCGTAACATGCGCGTTAAAACTGGGGCTTGTGTTGGGTTAATGAGAGGTTTGGCATTTTCACAGCTTCTGATAAAATTGTTTATATTCACATTTCGACCATCGAAATACGGGATTGTGTCAAGTACATCTTTAAGAGACCAATATTTTCGTGGTAGTGTACCAGATGGGGATTCGTCGTCGGACATTTTGGCGATATTGTGTTAGGTAATTTCTGTTTGTGTAATATAAAATTAAGGTTACTTACAAGCTGATGATCAGAATTATTATAAATTTCATTTCTATACGGATCTCAATTAGTTTTGTAGATGAGGTTGATGTGTAGAGCTGTCTCGGTGTCGTGATGGATAGAGATGTCTTGATGTTGTGGAAAGTGTGTCTCTTATGGGCCTCGGTGGATTCAGATGAATCTTTGTTGGGCTAGGTGCCTTTGAGGAGTCGTTGGAATTTCGATTTTTTTTTTTTTTTTGCTGAGTTATTTCCTTATGATTTTGTAGAAGTAGTTAAAAGGACACAGTATTTTATATTCACTCAATATTTATGCACTTTGTTTGTTCAATGTAGATTTATGAATTTATATGTTTGTGTTTAAGCATAGATTCAGTGTTTCTGAATTTCAGTTGATTTAGTTTTATGGATTTGGTAGCAATTCGACTATTTCTTATAGATTTTTGTCACTGAGGTCACGATGATTGTAGAGTTTGAGATGATTATCCTGAAGAGTACGTTGTAGAATTCGGTTCTTTTGACACTGAGATAACGTAACTTCTAGATTGATGATTTTGTAGTTTGTAGATCCTGATAGGATAATGATGTAGAATTCGGTTTTTTTGACACTGAGATACCGTCACTTCTAGTAGTATAGAATTGGTTTCACTTAACTTTTAGCACTTAAAATTCCGGTAAACAAGGAGTGCCGCTGCCACCATTGTTATGAATCAGGGAGGAGCTCCCACTGTTGATAAGAGTTAGAGAGGAGCTGCCACCGTTGTTATGAATCAGATTGTTGCTGATACGATAGTTATGAATTTGGGTTCTTTTCTCTTGTTTTTACGTCTAGGGACAACCGGATATTATTTGGGTGCTTGGATGAATGATGTGGATGAAACTTTATGTATAGTTGATAATACTGAGAGTGAGTTTATTATATACACTTATTATCTAATACAATATTCTGTTTGACTTTAGTGCAAGATTGAGTGTGTAGTTTATTATAATTGCCTGATGTGTAATGAAGTGATTGAGTTGAGAGTTTGTGGGCAAGTGTTTCTATTGTCTCATTGTCTCTCGGGCGTGAGCGCGTTTATGCAAGGTAGCAGTTTTAAAGGTAAGTAAGTAGGGATGAGGTTCTTCGGATTGAGATTGAGGCTTCTTCTGATTAGAGGTTGAGAGATAGGATGCAGCTGCAGGATGTTATGTCTTCAGTTGATATCGTAGGTAATATAATGTGAAATATAGGGGTGTGAGTACATGAGCACGTAACACAACATAAGTTGAAATCATTCAATTATTATTATGTCGCAACAGAATTCTAATTCGTCGAACTTCCATTATGGCGCGACATAATTTTGATTCCTACAATTTTTCTTATGCTGCTACATAATTTAAATTGATTGAATTATTATTAGTAGAAACATAATTTCAATTCATTCAATTATCGTTATGTCGTGACATAATTTGAATGCTTTAATATTATGCTACAACATAAAAAAAAATTATTCTAATTTATGCGTACACATAATAACAATAGAACGGTAATCCTATTCTCTGCCACGCCGTTTTGCTATTTAGCATTAATTTTATGTTGCGACATAATTTTGAATAATTTTCTTTATGCCGTGACATAATAAAAATGTTCCCAAATATTTTCATATTTTTCATCAAATAGAAATGTTTATTTTATTTTACATTCCAAATGCTTGCTATTAAACAGCAAAACGGCGTGCCATAAGTAAGTCTATTTCAATTTAAATGTTACATTATATAGCTTCAATTAAGAAATACTAATTAATTTGGTGTAGTTATTCTTGTTCTAGGAATTTATTATATTCAGAAAATATATAATATCCATTCTATGTTTTTACCTATTAGAGATGATTCTTGCGAACATCCTTGGTCACGTTCTTGACTTTCAGCAATTTGGCTATCGTCAGACACCTTCTAGTAATTCATCCTCCGCATACAACTCTTCTACTCCGACCGCCTCGTGGTCTTCAACTATTTTTGGTAATTTATTTGTCAACTTGTCACCCAAAAGCCAAGCTTGGTCAGAAATATCTGTCACAGCTTTTTCAGTGATAATTATTCCCTGACGTCTAAGAATTTCAATGCACGCATATACAATTTCGCTGAGCATTTGTAATGAAGATTCGTCAGAATCTTCATTAGCAGGGCCAGCGCTTGGCTCACTATCCATCTTTTCTCAAGATATGAGAAACAACAATAACAATACTCAACAATAACAAAACAATGAAAAAATAACAATAATAACAATACTAATAACAAGTTGAACCAATTAATAACAATAAATGAACAATATTCGAAATTATGCAATAGGCAATCGAATAGTCGCAGAGTTACCGAATAAAAGATTTTCCGCAAACTCGAATCGTCAACTGACAACCAATCAGATTGAATGTCAAATTTCCATTGGCTGTTGATACAAATTAGACCAAGGGACCAATGGGAATTCAGTATTCGTCGAGTTCACGTTGGTGTAGTCGAGTCAAGGAGTTAGTTTCCTGCGAAAAATCGTCACAGGTCTCGTAAAAATATGAGCGATAGCTCATTCAATCCGGAATCGCACCCCGAAAAAGGAGTTTTTTGGAATTTTTCTGCCAATCAAAATTACGATTGTTATTAACAAAAAACTAAAAAAAAAAAAAAAGGGATTATAAAGAATAGACAATGTAAACTTTTGTAAATAAAAGCGTGTAATTAGTAAACTATAATAGATAAACGTTAGATTAAAATTTTATTAGGAAGCCTAACTCATGCTGCACAATAACGACTTGAAGGTCGAAAACTGTATCTGCAATAGTTGCAAAGTTACAGCAAGTTGTTAGTTAACAAATCGAGTCAGCGCTTGGACTTAGCCGTGTTCAAAAATCAAGATAATTTTTTAAAAATAGAAAAAAAATCTTTTTGCCATATTGTAAAAATTATTATATGTGCAGTACTCTCTATAGTGGCGGCGCGCGCACGCTGAAACTGCCGCGCGGAAGCCTACTTTCAGCGTTAAATTAAAATTATAAATAATGGAGCCAAAATTCCGGGAGTCGGGACTTTCCTATCGGAAATTTCCTCCTCTTTTAGGATCTTTTTTCCAAATTTCGCTATTACTTATAGTTTTTGAGTTATAGCTAAAAAACGAAAGGGCTTTTTTTTTTAGTTTTTTGTTAATAACAATCGTAATTTTGATTGGCAGAAAAAATCCAAAAAACTCCTTTTTCGGGGTGCGATTCCGGATCGAATGAGCTATCGCTCATATTTTTACGAGACCTGTAACGATTTTTCACAGGAAACCAACTCCTTGACTAGACTAGTGCACCTTTCGCGGCCTTCAATGGTACAGTAGTGTTCAATGACTCACTATTTTTTCTGGACCAAAACTGAAACGAGTTCCCACTCTCACGAATTTCATGTACATACCCATTGGCAACGAAACAGTAGCCAACAAACAATCGGGATCAATTGTTTGTCAGCTACTGCTTCGTTGGGCATAGGCACATGAAATTCGCGAAAGTGGAAACTCGTTATCGTTTTCGTCATTACAGCGTACAGGCAATATCTCATGGCTCTCCGATTTAATACAGGAATAAGATGCGAAAAAGATTTCATTTAAGCCTAATATCAATGCAATCGGAGCACGGATAGCTGAGATATGATTATTTCTAAAATCGAGAGGTTTCATCACAGCAATTTCAACGTCGTCGTCTGACCAGATTTTCGCTCCGCGCAAACAAACCGTGCGGATATAGATACATAGAGAGTACCCCGACGAGACGAAAGTTATCACTAATTTATATACTAATAGATGGGCATAAAAACCGGGAGAGTTCATCGGTCTATCGTGCAATAATGCTCTGTACCGTCTATGGCCCACGAGAGGCAGCATAATCGCGCACGGCACATGGCCGAACGTATGATTTATCACATATTCTCGATGACAGTTGCGGGGACTAGGGATGAGAATAATATAATTAGGAGTAGTAATAAGATGAACTAATTTTGGAAATTGATTGTGAATTGATAGTTATTCATTACAATTATTACCCGAATCCAATGGAATAATAATATTTGCCTTGTTGATTATTTTACGAGATCGAGCCTTTGAGGTTATGAGAATTATCTGTAACCATTGGTTGGTTACGATTAGGTCGGCAGTAAATTACCTATATTTATTTGAATATTGATTTCTCTAATATCAGAAGGTGGCTCACATAGAATCCGTAGAAAAATTCAGTAATTAAGTTATAAAGAAGAGATTAATGCTAATAATATTTATGGAGCATGGGGTGGTATTACAACAATATTTTGACAGTTTCAAGGAAGTTTATGTGACTGCACGTGATCAAAATGAGTAAAAACATGTCATTCATTAGTTATCGAGGATAAAGAATTGTTATATGGTTCCAACATCGTGTCTAAAATTCAGACGTATTCTATATTGTAAAAGTAAGTAGGCACATGACATCGTTACCTAAGATGCGATGAGTTTTTTTTTTCAGCTAAACAACAAAATAAAAATTACCTCATCTTTATAAATCAGTCGCGGAACTTACTACAGCTGTTGTAGAAAATGTCACCGTCTGTTCGTTACGTGTCAAGCCACGTTTTAATCATTTTTTATACACGTATACAAAAATGTATAGATCTTAATAACCGAAACCTAGGATTAACATTAGCCATATGTTGCACATGAAATAGAAAATTTACGAGCAAATTTCGAGTGGATACCCACTGCGGGTGGCCGCTCGGATTTGCTCTTAGTTTAGAAAATATCCAGACGGACTCTTCAAGTCCTCTGGAGAATAAACAAATGTGCAGGACTCGTGGGAAGAAGGCCTACGTGATTGTCGCAGGGGAAGTTCTAAGTCACCCCCACAAGGAGGATGGCTTAACTATCCTCTGCCAATCAAAAAACGTAGTGCACCCCCACGGAGTCTCTGAAAAATGCAATACTTTTCAAAAAATATACAACAAAGTTAGTTACAAAAGAATCGTCAAGGCGATCACATAAAACTCTGCAAGATATACGAATCGTTAAGGCGATCACATTTTGTGCAAATTCTAAGTCATCAAGGTGACTAATAATAACTCAAAAATCCGTCACGGCGATAAAAAATATATAACAAAAAACACAAAGGGTCGTTAAGGCGACATAATATTCTAATACGATCAATAAATTCAACCAACATTTTCTAAGAACATTGTAAAACCATCTCATATACATACGCGCTATTCTTAATCCGAAATTGTAACAATATATTCAACCCTTTTCTCACAACCAAAAACTCTATTCTTTTATTGAACTACCTGTCCAACGACGGTGTTTGCGGACAGGACGGGGAACACTTAACATACGACAAAACGAACTATAGGTCAACCCGTATACATAACACTGTGATCAAAATGAGTAAGAATATGCAACCGATTAATTACGAGGATAAAGAATTGTTACAAGGTACCAATATCGTGTATAAAATTTGGATATTTTCTATATTGTAAAAATAAGTAGGGAGATGTCATCGTTACCTAAGATTCAATGAGATATTTGTAATTCAACGCCAAATATAACGAATGACGTGAACTAAGTCACCGTGCCTCATGTAATATCTCTTGTACTGAGAGCTATCACCGCATACAATTAGCTGATCATAATTATATGTAAAAAATGAAAAACAAAAACTGAAGATGTAATTTTGCTGTGTAATTGTGATCATTTTACTGGTTCAAGTTAATTTGATTAGCATTCGGGTCTTTGATGACGTTACGATAGTTCTTCGTAGCCAAAACTTTCTTCGTAGATGTTTTTTTTTCAATTTTCTTCCAACTTTGTTCTGTCAGCACGAAACTCTTCAGACAACTTTTAGTACGCAGAGCATCTTTCAAAGTCAAAATTATGAGCTACGATGGTCTATAATTTCATCATCGGTGGCTCAGTTGCTGATCAACCTTGAATCGCTAGAATATTCACAACCATTTAACAAAAACGGTTGAAAAAATCAAAACGTGTGCAAAAAGTAATGAAATCCCCCAAAAGCACCTCGAGTGCAAAAACCTCGTGCCAAGTAAATTCAAACGTAGTAACTAGCATCAAAAATTTGTTACCATAATATTCGAAGAAGTAGCATTTGTTCTACAAAAGTATTGAAATCAACGGACGTACAATTAAATTTCCTCCCAATTAATTTCTGAATGTGAACTAGTCTTAGTTTTCGCGAGGTATTCACATTTCAATATACATAACATGCGTAACACGTTATAACATGAAACATACGTACTCATATTGGAAACGATCGATTAAAAATAAAATTCGGAAAAAACAAATACAAGAAAAAAAATTTGGAGTAACTCCAAACTTTTTTTTTCTTTTATTTGTTTTTTCCGAATTTTATTTTTAATCGAACGTTTCCAATATGAGTACGTATGTCGCATGTTATAACGTGTTACGCATGTTATGTATATTAAAATGTGAATACCTCGCAAAAACTAAGGCTAGTTCACATTCAGAAATTAATTGGGAGGAAATTTAATTGTACTTGGCAACGTCCGTTGATTTCAATACTTTTGTAGATCAAATGCTACTCCTTCGAATATTATGGTAACAAATTTTTGATGCTATAGTTACTACGTTTTAATTTACTTGGCGCAAGGTTTTTGCACCCGTACATACATACCAGAGTCAAGAGCTGTAAGTGCTGGTGGAAACATTTGAGAATAAATAACTATAGAGTCATGGTATAGTGGAGAGTGATTGTTAATTCATATTAGGAAAGGTTTTTTTACAGCAGTTTCCTTCTAGATCGAGCTGTCGCCTACAAACGTTTAATCGGACAACTTGACCTCATTTATTGTGACATAATGCCATTCCATGAGATAAGTATACCTATATACATATTCTTCTGAAATAATAAATATAATATTGCAATGAAATCGATATTATATGATAATTTACAGGATTTCGTATGCTGTCAGTGGGAGTATTGAGAGTACATATTCAATATTTTTCAAGTTGAAAGGGGTCTTCAGATTCACCAAATGAATGTTGTACGAGTAATAAACGACGAGAAGCAATGTGTCAGTAGGCGCGGAATAAAGTGATTTTCTATAACTGGGATGTTAAATTTCAACAATCTGATGTACAATAATGACTGTATTCAATGTATAAATATTCAGTGCAATGTAGAATCTTATATCGCCGCACAAAAACTGGTTATTTCATGGCAATTTGCAAAACCCAGGTTGCTGATTTTCATTGTACATTTAGGTAAATTGACAGAGTGAAGGCCAAGTCCGGAGAGTTTTTCAGCAGGTAATGTATACCCCAAAAGCACCTCTGGTGCAAAAACCGTTCGCCAAGTACATTAATGTGATACTTCCCACAAAAATAGTTTGCAGCCATTTAATCTACAAAAGTATTGAAACCAATGGACGTTACCAAGTACAAATAAATTTGCTCCCAATTGATTTCTGAATGTGATCCAGTCTTAGTTTTCGGTAGGAATTTACGTTTCGATATATATATACTGTGGGTAACACGTAATAACATGCGACATACGAACTCACAAGAAAAGATCAATTAAAATCAAAATTCGGAAAAAAAACAAAGGAAAGAAAAAAAAATTTGGAGGTAGTGGTACTTGGCGGGCATTTATATTTTCTTCTAATTTTTACAAAAATGCCCGCCAAGTACCACTACCTCCAAATTTTTTTTTCTTTTCTTTGTTTTTTCCTAATTTCAATTTTAATTGATCTTTTCTTGTGAGTTCGTATGTCGCATTTTATTACGTGTTACCCACATTATATATATCGAATCGTAAATTCCTACCGAAAACTAAGACTGGATCACATTCAGAAATTAATTGGGAGCAAATTTATTTGTACTTGGTAACGTCCATTGGTTTCAATACTTTTGTAGATTAAATGGCTGCAAACTATTTTTGTGGGAAGTATCACATTAATGTACTTGGCGAACGGTTTTTGCACCAGAGGTGCTTTTGGGGGGGGATTTCATTACTTTTTGTACCATCTCGATTCGTACTTAGTCTTGTTCATGATGAATTGTATAAATTTTGACCCTCTGAAAATTGGTTCAAGCTTTAAAAAAGGTTTGTGGCACTTGATGAGAGTACGTATGAATTTTTGTGGATTTTTATTAAAAAACGTTCAGACGTTAGCAGCCGATACGATATATGCGGAAATCGACAATATCCGTGTTTCAATTTAGCATAACTCGAAAACTATACATCTCACAAAAAATGTTAGGTATACAAAAAAGTTTCAGTTTGAAGTGATGACTAGGCGATGACATACAAAAAATATGGGGGTTCCGCAAAGTTGAAAGAAAATTATTATAAAATTAGTTTTGAAAATTTCTCAACAACCATACGTTTTTTATTGCTCAAAATTTCAGAGAATATTCCTTTATAGTGTAAAAAGAATGGGTATAAATTTTATCGTGGTGCTAGATTTCGTCTAGGAGATATGAATTTTTTACCGAATTCATTTCGAACCAAAAATACAACTTTTTCAGCACTCTGCGAAATTGAAGGAATGAAAGTACAGATTATGAAGTTCTGTTTATTTAACGGTTTTCAAAGATGTTATCAATCGATACGAAGTCCTTGTGATACAAAGTTTTTGCTGTTGGTTTTTTTTCGAAATAAATTCAGTAAAAAATTCATATCTTCTAAGCTAAATCTGGCTCCATAATAAAATTTATGCACGTGCTTCTTACACTAAGGTACCGAAGGGTAATTAGGCCTAGAGTATAATGAAGCCTATCTCAAAAATACTGGACTTACAATAGTGTGAATGTATTACTTATTAAAGGGAACATAAAAAATGAAAATTCACAGGTTACACCAATCCAGTATAAACTATATCCTCAATACTTCTTATGACATTAGCAATATTGAAGAGTGCGGATAATAAGGCCTATGTGCATCGCATAGTAAAGCCTGTTCCTTCTTCAAAGTCAATCTTGTTTGGAAATATCATTCTTGTACAAATGATATACCTAATATAAGTATAAATTGATGAGTGCTTACACTTTAAATCTATAATTAGAAAATTATTTATAATGGTTTCATGGTTTTCCGAAAAGATGAAAAAGGCTTAGGCCTTGAGAAACAACCCAGGCATTGTTAAGCATTATTTTTTTTATATTATAGTCAAAATTACGAGTCATAAAGACATATTATTCATTGAAATGTATGTTTGAAATTATAAGAAGCAACACTTGCCACCTTCATGGGATAATTATTTTTAAGTAAAAATAATGTAAAGCAATTTGAAATAAGGTGGGCCTTATATGCCTCAAGTGCTTTAAATAGAAGAATATTACCTGAAACTTTTAACCCCAAAAGACGTGGTTATTGAGAAATTTTCAACACTAATTGTAGTATAATTTTTTTTTTCAACTTTACGGAACCGCCAATATTTTTTGTACGTCATCACTTTGAAGTTTACTTCAAGCTGAAACTTTTTTATACTCCGCATTTTTTTGTATGATGTATAGTTTTCGAGTTATACTTAATTAAAACTCGATCTACGACGCTCGCTGTTTGAAACGTACAAATTTCCTCATTCATCTATGGGAAATCCATGGGAAATTTTGCTATAATCTTTTCTCCGTGTAAAATCGCCACACAGGCCGTAGAGCTCTCACGCGGGTATAGAGACTCGACCGAATCCCGCACCGCGCGTTAAAAATTCTTCTTAATGTACTTGGCGCGAGACTCTTGATTTAAAAATTTCCCGCCTGATAGGCTACTTCGGGGTTATACGCGCGCCACGGCGTGGCTACTTCGTTCCGAGCGGTACTGGCAACACTGCTGGATGGCGACGACGACGACGATGGAGACGGAGAGGACGAAAATTCTTGATCGAATTGAGCATTTCGGTAAATCGGAATATTATATCTCAGCTCTCCGTCCACCGATTGCATAAAAATTGGGCTTAAATGAAAGCTATTTGAAGCCATATTCTGAGATAAATATTTGAATCTCGTGTGTAACTCGAGTCAGAAAATATAAGGATAATACAATCGCCGTATAGGCTGTAGAGCTCTCATGCGGGTATAGACTCGGGTCGAGTCTCGCGCCGTGCGTTAAAAATTCTTTTTAATGTACTTGGCGCGAGACTCTACCGAGTCTCTTGATCTTTTCCATATTAATTTTATAGTGGTGTTCTCGAAGCGACACCCGGGGCAGGACTAAGCCAAGGAAAAAAGTCCAAGTCGGACCGTCTTATTTTTTGCAGACGTCAATTTTTGTGCCCAAAATAGTACCGCATAGTTGAAAATAAATTCCTTTTTTTTTTACGTCCATTCAGAAAAAAAATTTTTTTTAAAAGTGGAAAAAAAAATAGAAAAACAAAAAAAAAATTAATTTCAATTACAACTATGCGGTATTATTTTAGGCACAAAAATTGACGTCTGAAAAAAAAAATACAGCATCCGACTTGGACTTTTTCCCTTGGCTTAGTCCCGTCCCGGGTGTCCCCTCGAGAACACCACTAGAAAATTAATATGGAAAAAATTATCTTATTTCGTAGAATTTTATTGAATTTTTTCAGATTTTTAAAACATGGCATTTTTTTTTTGACTTTGGAAATTTTTAAACAAATAACCAAAAATAATAAAAATCTGAGAAAAATTGACGTTGCATTTTGAAGACCGGCAAATCGTATAAAAAATTTATTCCAAAATCGGAGGGGGTCGGGGTCATGGGTTGGTCGAAACGGCATGGACTACCCCATATATTTCTCTTTGTTATTAAATTTTATCTGTACCTGTAATTTACCTAGTGGCTGCATTAAATTGCCCTCGTAACTAGTCAGTGCAAATTCGCAAGGTTTTAATTGTAAATTAATGAAATATTTGCGCTAATCTTCATCTGAGATTGCAGTTACGTAAGTACCTGTGTCGACCTCCATTGTATATAAATATTATTGTTAATTAGTATTTTCACAAATTGTGGTTCTGCTTTAATTTCGTTCCAAAATAATTGTTGACGTTTCAATGAGTAAAATTCTGTATCGTGATTTGAAAAAGGACCCCTCACAAACCTTATGGGAAAGGCCGTTCTGTAGAATCGGTTCAAAATTTGAAATAAGGTAGCTGATATTATGTAGATCAAAAGTCTCCATGGGCCCAAGGACCGCCTATGGCTAGGTTTCGAGATATCAGGGTTCAACTACAGTCCACACGTTAGGTTTCAGAAACATAGATATTTTTCTCACTGTCAAGTGTAGATCAATATATTCACAGAAATATGCACACTTACTTTGTCACACAGACTCAAATCATTAGATTATTTGGGTCTATTATTTCAATACCGTTGGGATTACCAATATCCATTTGTGCATTCATTGTAGTAAAAGGCGAAACGAAGAGTAATGAACATTTTCTTCATATCTTGCATACGATAGGTACCAAATAGCCGCCGCAAGGTGAGCACAAGTTCCAAGAGTTCGAGCTCCTGCCTTACATGTGCGATAATATCCGAGAATAGAATCTTCATCTCTATCGGGACCGCCATATTCTTCGTCAAAAGCGATCAACAGTTGATGTCTGGTAGCATTTCTAAAACGTCAAAACAGTCTGATTCTTACAAATCCCGGTTCGTTGGTATTCGTGTCGATTTCGAACGTCATATTGTTTGGCTCATCATCTTCCTGGTCAGAACTGTCTTGGATATAAGATGGAGCCAAGTGGACTTGGTATAGATATGAAGATTCTATTCTCGGATATTATTGCACATGTAAGGCAGGAGCTCGAACTCGGGCGGGCTATTTGGTACCTGTCATATGCAAGACATGAAGAAAATGTCCATCACCCTTCGCTTCGCCTTTTGCGTACTACAATGAATGCACCAATGGATATTGGTAATCCCAACGGTATTGAAATAATAGACCCAAATAATCTAATGATTTGAGTCTGTGTGACAAAGTAAGTGTGCATATTTCTGTGAATATATTGATCTACACTTGATAGTGAGAAAAATATCTATGTTTCTGAAACCTAACGTGTGGACTGCAGTTGAACCCTGATATCTCGAAACCTAGCCATAGGCGGTCCTTGGGCCCATGTAGACTTTTGATCTACATGATATCAGCTACCTTATCTCAAATTTTGAACCGATTCTACAGAACGGCCTTTCTCATAAGGTTTGTGCGGGGTCCTTAGAATTAGCATTGTTATCATAATAATTTAGATTTGTTGATGCTTGCGATTGCGATTCGCGTTCTCTTAATAAATGCATATCGTGTTCATTTTTCTTCTGAAAATTTTGTTTTTCATTATTGAGCAATGAGCAATGAAACTATTTTTCATTGGGGGTTACATAGTGTTGAATAGAAATGTTGTTGTTTAATTTTGTTTATTTATGTATGTAGATTTGTTAGATATTTATTTATTTTATTTTTATTTTTATTTATTTGTTTCTACCGTCTTGCGTACAGGTAACTTGTTTACCTCTGCAAGGGTTTACATGTTATGTTTGTCTGGATATAGTGTGTAAATTTTTGGTAATAAATTGAAATTGAAATTGTAGCTTGAGACACAATTTTTCCCATGTTTTTTAATACAAACTTTTTCTCAATGACCCTGGTTGTTACGAAATTTACAAACTGCATTAACCCGGATTCGATAATCTTTGCTTACGTGATTATTTAATCCACAACAATAATAATAAATTTGATTCGCGTTTGAGTTATTATTTGAATTGTCAGACTTTCTGTGTTGTTGTGAGCTGCCGTTACCTGAAGACTGCTGCGTCGCGTTGCTCACTACCTGCTTCTTGAAACTTCGCTGCTGTTGCTGCTGCTGCTGTTAATGCCGCATGCCCATGTGTTGTACATGTGTGCTGTGTTGCTTCTGTGTCTTGAGCGCGTTTTTGACTGCTATTTCGCGCGTCATGGCGGGTGCCGGTCGAAATTTTGAATGGCGATAATAAAGAAGGGCTCATACGTGGAATTTCAAAATAGCGAATTCTTTATAACGAAAGATCAGTTAGTGGAACCAAAACTTGTCGACATATCAGTAAGTCGAATAACTGTTTCAGAAAAATGTTATTTATAGGAATGGTCATTCAACGAAAATTCATTTTGACATACCCCTCACTCTGAATGATTGAAATATAGATTACAATTATGCAGAAAGTTCAAATCGTCGAAAATGAAAAAGCAGGTGAGCTAATATATTTAATAGTCGGTATACCGAAAACTAATATCTTGAAAGAAAAAAGTTGGAACACAACAAACTTGGATAAGCGAAAATAGGACGACCAAAATAGTGAAAGGCTTACATGACGGAAAACCATCTTCTACTAACATTCAGAATCGTTCTTCTTCAATTGTTGCACTAAATGATAATTTCTAAGCTTAAGACCTATCGACTTATTCTCAAATTTCAATTCTGTGGTTGGATAAACCTACAGCCATTTCTACTATCAAATGAATTTGTCTGATTTGGCATGGAAATACCATCGTACATGGTAAACACAAAATATTTTTATTTCAATTATGCAAATTTTATTACATCAACTCAAGTTAACCAACAACGAATTTGCAGGTTGTTGAAAATCAAAGATGGTATCAAAAACTTGAGTGGACCCCCTGAAACTTTTTACTGTTTACCGTGTAATTGAGAAAAGCATAAAAACAAAGGTACAAGAAACATTCCAATGTTTATTATTTCATCAAATCGTTCTTTTTTTTTCTTCTAATCTTCAGTTTCTCACTAATTCAATCGTGTCTAATAATGGTTTATGTATGGTAATTTTCGAGATTCTTGAGCGATCTCTAATAAATTTTTAATTGAGCTGAAATTTGGAAAGGGCACTTGAAATGCATAGGAGTACTAAATTTTTATCCGAGATTCAAAGAGAAAAAAAATCGAAAAAATATTGCCATCCCGGTGTCCAGCTATGCACATGAGGTATAAGTTATAGTATTTCGTAAATTACAGCTACGTACTAGAATAAAACAACAAGTCGTGTTTTGAAGTCTATAGTTTATTTACACGTTCTGTTTTGCCTTCTTTCAGACATATGCAGTTACTGTTATACAATCTATCATTCGTTTCCCGCAAACGCCAGCCATATCCTCTGTGGAGCCTGCAAAATTATCCCCCTAGAGAACGGGCATTGCGGCAAGTAGTTATCTTCTACTGCTGCCCGGGCTACTTGCTCATCCCATATGCGGGCTCCGCATGGGCCACACACATTACGATGCCGATACGGCTGAAAAGCATGCGCCGCATTCGTCGCAAAGCATACGCGGCATAACGCTAGAAAAAGAAAACAGCAACAAGGAGTACACATAATTAAGGATGAGAGGAATTAGTGCAAAATGTATCGTAATGACATCGACGCTTGAATTATTAATTCATAACAATGGACTGACATAACTGAAATATACCTATTCAACTGTTGTCGGTATCACACACGGTATATTATTTTTAATTATAGATTTTTTCACAATTTTCATCTCCGCGAAGTATAATTGTAACAGTAAAGTAGCTAGTTGAAGTTTGGAACGTTCTTGGAACGGTATTTCCAAGAATTTTTCCGACAATTCCGGTATTTGTTTCATCTTCAGAAGGTCTTGAGTGACATTGCAAAGAGTTCCAAAGGTGAGAAATTCGTCCAGGGACATCGATGTGCAATCGAATTCCGAATAAATTAGGTCACGCACCCGAACGGTTTATTTCTCCCTCTTGCAATTATAGTGACGTATTCCTAGCCAGGAGAGAAGCTTGTGAAAAAATAACCAGTATTTTAAATTACGCGGAAGGGTCAGCCCCCGGCTGAAAATCGTTAAAAAATGAAGAAAACAATTTCTCGCGCCCGAACGGTTTACTTCTCCCTCTTGCAATTATTATGACGTATTCCGAGTAAGAAAAGAAGCTTGTGAAAAAATAATCCGAATTTTGAATCACGCGGAAGGGTTAATCCCCGGCCAAAAATCGTTAGAAAATAAAGAAAACAATTTCTCGCAACCGCACGGTTTATTTCTCCCTTTTGCAATTATTGTGACGTATTCCTAGCTGAGAAAGAAGCTTGTCAACAAATAATCAGAATTTGAAATCACGCGGAAGGGTTAGTCCTCGGCCAAAAATCGTTAAAAAATGAAGAAAACAATTTCTCGCGCCCGAACGGTTCATTTCTCCCTCTTGCATTTATTGTGACGTATTTCTGGCGAGAAAAGAAGCTTGTGAAAGAATATTCAGAATTTTAAATCACGCGGAAGGGTTAGTCCCCGGCCAAAAATCGTTAAAAAATGAAGAAAACAATTTCTCGCGCCCGAACGTCTTATTCCTCCCGCTTGCAATTATTGTGACGTATTCATAGCTTAGAAAAACGCTCCTAAAAAAATAATCAGAATTTTGAATTACGCGGAAAGGTTAGTCCCCGGCCAAAAATCGTTAAAAAATGAACAATACAGTTTCTCACGCCCGAACGGTTGAGTTCTCCCTTTTGCAATTATTGTGACGTATTCCTAGGCAGAAAAGAAGCTTGTGAAAAAATAACCAGTATTTTAAATTACGCGGAAGAATCAGTCGCCGGCCAATCGAAAAAGACCAAGTCGGATTCTGTGTTTTTTTTTCAGACGTCAATTTTTGTGCCCAACATAGTACCGCATAGTTGAAAATAAAATCCTCTTTTTCTACGTTCATTGAGAGAAGAAAAACGAAAAAAAAAAAAAAATTAATTTCAGTTTCAACTATGCGGTATTATTTTAGGCACAAAAATTGACGTCTGAAAAAAAAAAGACAGTTTCCGACTTGGACTTTTTCCCTTGGCTTAGTCCTGTCCCGGGTGTCCCCTCGAGAACACCACTATAAAATGAATATGGGAAAAATGGTCTTATTTCGTGGAATTTTATTGATTTTTTACAGATTTTTAAAACGTGGCGTTTTTTTTTCAGCTTTGGAAATTCCTAAAAAAATAACTAAAAATAATAAAAATCTGAAAAAAATTGACGTTGCATTTTGAAGACCGGCGAATCATATAAAAAATTGATTTTAAAATCTGAGGGGGTCGGGGTCATGGGTTGGTCGAATTGGCAGGGAATACCCCATATACACATCTGATATATCAAATCTCTAATGATGTATCAATATTTGTTATAAACAATTTTTTTCAACAATTTTTTTTTGGGGCGGGCGAAGGGAGGGCGTCATGCCCCGGGTATCTCGTATCACTCTGAAGCTTGGAAAATATGTCAAACTTATGAAAACTTGACGATGAAATTTTTTTATTTTACCAAATTTTTTTGGGAGGGGCGTCGTCGTGCCCTGGTCTCCCATATATATGGGGCATTCCAAGTGAAACTGGCGAGCTATCTCCCTCACCCCCTACGATTTTTGTCGCTTATTTTTTTTTGGCTTCTATGTCACCCCAAATGAGCCCCAATTTTTTTTCAGATTCCCCCCCCCCCCCCCCTCCTTGTCGTCGCACCATGTGTTTTTTTTTGTTGATGCAAGAGGAAACATCAAAAACGACCTTTTTCAAAATAATGATTTTTTTTCTACAAATCCCGCACCTGAAAACAGTAACTTTTTGCATGCTTTGAAAGTGACCGAAGCCTGCCAATATTTTTTTTTATCAAATTTAATTTTTCGAAAAATTGAAAATTTTGAAAATTTTGAATTACAATCATCACATCTTGTATTAAAAAAAAAAAAAAAGAAGCATCTCTTGCAAAAATGTCATATCTCGCTTAGTTTGGCTTAGATGCCCGGGTTTTTTTTATGCATGGATTTCGTGTAAAATTGTCTCAGCTTTTCGAAACAAGAATAAAAAATCAAAAAAATTTGGGGAACGCCATCATTTTTCACTTTTTGAGTTTTAAACTCATAATTCATAGTGAAAATTCAAATTTAAAATTTTGAAAATATTTTTTTTGCAAAATTCAGAACATTTCCGATGGAAAATAGTGATACCGATGTACCGTATATTTTTTCAGTCAGAGGAAAACCTTAAAAACAAAAGAAATGAGAAAAACGCAAAAATAGGTGTTTCTCTGTTACTTACGTAGCAAAAGGTCTCAAACTTTTACAGTCTATTCATTTTGATGTGTTCAACAAAATATGAACGAAAATTTGAAATCGAAATTTTGGGGCCCAAGACTCATGATATATGTGTGATATAATATGATATAAGTATCATATCTACGAAAGAAATAAACTTTCTCAATGACCCAACAATGTGAGAAGAGGCTGACTTTCAGAATAAAAAAATCTTGCTTCTCGTCTCTACTTGTTTTACTTGGTTTAGCAAAACATAGAAAAAATGATACAAGAAGTAAAACTTTTTTTATCGTTTTGAGTAATGAGGCCCTCTCCGAGGATGAGGCCCAGGGCTGCAGCCCCCCCTAGATCCCCCTTAATCGCGCCTGTATCTAGCCTTATTTTAGGTGTTGCGGAAGTCGAATTTTCGTCGTTTGGCAAAACATCATTGAGTTTTGTTGTAAGTATGTGTATATGTATTGCAACGGTTGTACTAAATTTGAGAGAAATCTAGACACGACCGCGCCTTCGGCGTTTTACTCAAAATAGGTGGAACAATAATTTTTACCAGAAATTTATTATATTGGGCGCCAGACGTTTTCACGTCACTTAGGACAAAGAATTAATACAAGAAAATACGGGTTTAACGGCGGAAATGCCGGGTAGCTCAGAATATAGTAATAAATGGTAGAGTGGCTAGGTTCACCAAATAAAAAGGAAACAGTAAATGATATTTAACATGTGCTAGACCGTTTATTCAATTCGACGGGACAAGCATTCAAAGTAAATCAGTAACAATTTATAAATTTTCTCTCAGTAACAAGTAGAAATCAAAGGAAGCGATACAGGGGCAAATAAACAGGAAATAGATTATCAAAAAGATTATCAACAGATTATCAAAAGGTTGTCAAAAAGGTTCAGATAACATTCAGGAGCGAAATCACGCAGTATTAATACTGGAATTTATACGAGAAATAAATCAGACGAAATTATTATTATTATTACAAAGGACTCGATATAAGAAAGTACTTGAATCTAACACATAGAATTAGGAATAGACGGGAACAGATTCCCCAATCAAGAAACGAAAAAGAATAAAGAATTCTTAATAACTAAATTATAACTTAAAGACTAAATAACAATGCTGGCTTCTACGCCCTAGCTCTCGGGAGGCTTTATCGACAGATCATATAAGCAAATATAATAGAACTACGCTGTAAAAGTAATCAGGCACATGCTCAAACTACGGAATGGCTGCTATATATTACAAAAATAATGAAAAATAATTGCTTCTAAGGAAGACTACTACTCCAATGACCAAATACTATGCCACAAATAGACCGTAACTACGAGTCACCTCGGGAATTCTTACTTAGAAAAATACAGATGAGACGAGCGGGACGAGTCTCACGACTTACGTACCGAAAAATACAGCGACTGCGTCGCAGAAAATATTAAACATACAATAGAATAAACGAATAGACTGAATTCCAGTGAGACTCGAAGTTGTACAAGATGGAGGGTCTTACCTTGGAGTCGAACTCGAACTAGACACTAACTGAATCTACTGTTTTAATTTATACAAGAATACTAAAGATGATGCGACGATAAAGAACAAAAATACAAAGAAAAGACTGCTGGTGCACTGACGATAAGAATTTACAAGAAACAATGACGGAATCACTCGATAGCTGACGACGATACTAGACGGTATTTGACGATATCACTGACGATAGATCTTCGAAGGCAATTGAGCGTAGAAGTAGGCCGATTTCTGTGCTGCGCCCGTTTATATAGGTTTTGGGAATCCGAGAAGTTCGCACCGTAGATCCGTGCTCAGACGACCGGCTGTGATTGGCTCGTGCCAACGCGCGTCGTAGCCGTGTTGATGGCTGGTGGTTGGCCGTCTCGGACTCCGACGGAATACGGCAGCTCGGCGGTAGAATTCAAATAGTTGAAATAGTCAAATGATTAGTCTCGACTTACACAGTGTACCTCTTTTACGACCTCGACGTTCGTCTTGGGACTCCTCGCTTCATCGTTCTGCGAAACGCACCCTGACTGCGCTCTAAACGAAGGGCTGACCAGTCAGAGGATCTGGCGGAACCGTTAATGCTCCTCTACTCGGAACTGCACTTAGGGTTCCCCATCGACGATACGGAAGGTATACTAGAGAACCTGCATCGTATGATTGCGATTCTTCCACCAGGATCTTTCGAGGATAACGCCGGTGGTGTGACGATGACGAGACAGTCGATGTTCTAGTCTGGCTCGACTCCAAGGTCGATGAGTCTTCGACGACGGGAAGCTTCGTTGGGTTACTAAATTCGCCCTGCTTTATTCGACCCTCGCCGAGACGTCCAGAATTTGTTGACGATATGTGGTTCAGCTCCTGGCTGATAAGTCCTCGGGACGGGAGGAGTTGACTCAGGGAGCTATCCTTATTCAACCGATCCCGCGGCATCCACTATCAAAGGTTGATAGGAAGCGCACTGGTAGTGAGAAGTTCTGAGGCGACAACAAGATGACGGGGAATTCCAATCCCTCGACGTCCTGGTGTCAGCTCCGAGTGTTATAAAGAGTTGCATAAAAAGAAAATAAGCATAGAAAAATGTTAATAAGTTGATAAATAGAACCTAATTTGACCTGGGATCTGTCGCTACCTCCGAGAGCTCAGTTGCCTCCGTCGATTTATCGTACAGTTTGTTGCTTACTGGACGTTTGCAAAAGTGCAACGTCACAGTATACACACATAGCGTGTTTGATTATGACCGGTGTGAAGTTGCCACCACAGTCTCTTGGTTACATAGACAAGGAAAGAGACCAGAGACTGTGGTGGCAACTTCACACCGGTCATAATCAATCTCGTCAAGTGTACATATACTGTATACATACAGGGTGGGTCACTTCAAGTGTCGAGAATGGGAGGAACTAAATCGGCACAAGGCCCTGCCCCTTCGGCCAATCAACAACTAGAAGAATTTGGGCGACCGAAATTCTCACGTAATCACAAGATACAATTTCTTGGTATAGGAAAGAAAAGCAACAACGACTCAACCAGGCTATTAGATATTTATTTATTTCGAAGATCACGGGCTCTCGTGGCGATTGAGTTCCTCCTATTCTCGACACTTGAAGTGACCCACCCTGTATATACCAACTAATATCTACGTCATATGTAAGCGTTGATCATACATTTCAAATTTTGTTTATTTATCATATTTGAAAACACCGTTTTTGACAGAAATGTGTTGAAAAATTTTAAAGCAAGACTTGAAACGATTATTTTTGCTTACGTTATAACTGGTCATTATTTTCTTGAGAAGATCTCAACACGATTTTTATAGGCAAATATCAGAAGAGTATTCATATTTAGCCTTATATACTACGTGTAGATCATCAATGTTTATAAATCATTCCGGCGAATAGGTGGTAAAACCCTGTACGAATACATTGTAATTTAGGTAGTTCACCACGTACAATCTACGCTAAAAGTTATAGCGAGCCGAACGTCAAAAGCGCATGCTTCGGCAATCTTTCTCTGGAAAAAACTTTTGGTAGAAATGGTAGGTGACTGTACTTCGTCGCACCGTAAACATGAAGCGTTGCCGCTGTCTCGCTCCCTCTCCCGTGTTTCCATCGTCGAGTACATACATTGTCAAAGCTTACTTCACACTATGATTATTCTGAAACCGTACGTCAGATCGCTTTCGTCTTATGGGATAACATTCAAAACATACGTCACTACCACATATAAGTTTTTTTTTTATCAAAATCTATAGAAGCAAAATTATGGTATCAATCAAAATGTTGGTTTTCATAACCTTGGTTCTATAAACTTTTGAGGCCAGTATATCATTTTCTGTACGTCAGAAGTTCATAAAATTCAACTATTCATACATTGTTGGCACATAGTTGAAATTTTATGAACATCTATAGAAAATCGATTCACTGATGAACTATCTTGAGAAGAGGGTGAACCTTATTCATTTTTAGCCATATGATACACTGTAGTGGGGAGGATGAAAAATTCACTTAACCAATTTCGCACGAGGAATCAAATGATTGCAAAACAAAAAATATTGCAAAATTCCTGAGTCACTTTTAAATTGTTCTTTTTTTTTTTTTTATTTTTTTTATTTTTGAAGAAATTATATTATTAATAAAATGGATCTTCGGGATGTACATGAGTCATGTCACGTCAAGCGGGACACCTTTTTGACCTCATGTGCTTGAAAATTATCGAATTTTTTTTTACATATTCTCTGGGTAAAATAAACATAAGAAACAATTTTTTTTTTTACTCAAATGGTTTCGAAGCTACAGGGGGTTGAATTTTCGAAAAAAGCACCAAAAATCGGAATCGCGCACTCCTTTGATCTTCAATATCTCCGACTCCCTTCGATGTAAAGACGTCTAAGAAAAATTATTTTAGAGCTCTTGAATTGGACTTTCATGTTATTAATTTTCACTTTAGCGAATAAACAATCTTCCATTTGTTAAGAACAATTGTATTTTTCAAACGTGATTTTCGAGATGTTCACACCCTTCAAAAATTCTGAAAAAGATACGAGCGTGTTCCTTGATTCATTCTCTACGAAATATGTGAAATTCAGGACGGAGTTCCGATATATAGTATGCAGCCATTTAATCTACAAAAGTATTGAAACCAATGGACGTTACCAAGTACAAATAAATTTGCTCCCAATTAATTTCTGAATGTGATCCAGTCTTAGTTTTCGGTAGGAATTTACGATTCGATATATATAATGTGGGTAACACGTAATAAAATGCGACATACGAACTCACAAGAAAAGATCAATTAAAATTAAAATTAGGAAAAAACAAAGAAGAGAAGAAAAAATTTGGAGGTAGTGGTACTTGGCGGGCATTTATATTTTCTTCTAATTTTTACAAAAATGCCCGCCAAGTACCACTACCTCCAAATTTTTTTTTCTTTTCTTTGTTTTTTCCTAATTTCAATTTTAATTGATCTTTTCTTGTGAGTTCGTATGTCGCATTTTATTACGTGTTACCCACATTATATATATCGAATCGTAAATTCCTACCGAAAACTAAGACTGGATCACATTCAGAAATTAATTGGGAGCAAATTTATTTGTACTTGGTAACGTCCATTGGTTTCAATACTTTTGTAGATTAAATGGCTGCAAACTATTTTTGTGGGAAGTATCACATTAATGTACTTGGCGAACGGTTTTTGCACCAGAGGTGCTTTTGGGGGGGGATTTCATTACTTTTTGTACCATCTCGATTCGTACTTAGTCTTGTTCATGATGAATTGTATAAATTTTGACCCTCTGAAAATTGGTTCAAGCTTTAAAAAAGGTTTGTGGCACTTGATGAGAGTACGTATGAATTTTTGTGGATTTTTATTAAAAAACGTTCAGACGTTAGCAGCCGATACGATATATGCGGAAATCGACAATATCCGTGTTTCAATTTAGCATAACTCGAAAACTATACATCTCACAAAAAATGTTAGGTATACAAAAAAGTTTCAGTTTGAAGTGATGACTAGGCGATGACATACAAAAAATATGGGGGTTCCGCAAAGTTGAAAGAAAATTATTATAAAATTAGTTTTGAAAATTTCTCAACAACCATACGTTTTTTATTGCTCAAAATTTCAGAGAATATTCCTTTATAGTGTAAAAAGAATGGGTATAAATTTTATCGTGGTGCTAGATTTCGTCTAGGAGATATGAATTTTTTACCGAATTCATTTCGAACCAAAAATACAACTTTTTCAGCACTCTGCGAAATTGAAGGAATGAAAGTACAGATTATGAAGTTCTGTTTATTTAACGGTTTTCAAAGATGTTATCAATCGATACGAAGTCCTTGTGATACAAAGTTTTTGCTGTTGGTTTTTTTTCGAAATAAATTCAGTAAAAAATTCATATCTTCTAAGCTAAATCTGGCTCCATAATAAAATTTATGCACGTGCTTCTTACACTAAGGTACCGAAGGGTAATTAGGTCTAGAGTATAATGAAGCCTATCTCAAAAATACTGGACTTACAATAGTGTGAATGTATTACTTATTAAAGGGAACATAAAAAATGAAAATTCACAGGTTACACCAATCCAGTATAAACTATATCCTCAATACTTCTTATGACATTAGCAATATTGAAGAGTGCGGATAATAAGGCCTATGTGCATCGCATAGTAAAGCCTGTTCCTTCTTCAAAGTCAATCTTGTTTGGAAATATCATTCTTGTACAAATGATATACCTAATATAAGTATAAATTGATGAGTGCTTACACTTTAAATCTATAATTAGAAAATTATTTATAATGGTTTCATGGTTTTCCGAAAAGATGAAAAAGGCTTAGGCCTTGAGAAACAACCCAGGCATTGTTAAGCATTATTTTTTTTATATTATAGTCAAAATTACGAGTCATAAAGACATATTATTCATTGAAATGTATGTTTGAAATTATAAGAAGCAACACTTGCCACCTTCATGGGATAATTATTTTTAAGTAAAAATAATGTAAAGCAATTTGAAATAAGGTGGGCCTTATATGCCTCAAGTGCTTTAAATAGAAGAATATTACCTGAAACTTTTAACCCCAAAAGACGTGGTTATTGAGAAATTTTCAACACTAATTGTAGTATAATTTTTTTTTTCAACTTTACGGAACCGCCAATATTTTTTGTACGTCATCACTTTGAAGTTTACTTCAAGCTGAAACTTTTTTATACTCCGCATTTTTTTGTATGATGTATAGTTTTCGAGTTATACTTAATTAAAACTCGATCTACGACGCTCGCTGTTTGAAACGTACAAATTTCCTCATTCATCTATGGGAAATCCATGGGAAATTTTGCTATAATCTTTTCTCCGTGTAAAATCGCCACACAGGCCGTAGAGCTCTCACGCGGGTATAGAGACTCGACCGAATCCCGCACCGCGCGTTAAAAATTCTTCTTAATGTACTTGGCGCGAGACTCTTGATTTAAAAATTTCCCGCCTGATAGGCTACTTCGGGGTTATACGCGCGCCACGGCGTGGCTACTTCGTTCCGAGCGGTACTGGCAACACTGCTGGATGGCGACGACGACGACGATGGAGACGGAGAGGACGAAAATTCTTGATCGAATTGAGCATTTCGGTAAATCGGAATATTATATCTCAGCTCTCCGTCCACCGATTGCATAAAAATTGGGCTTAAATGAAAGCTATTTGAAGCCATATTCTGAGATAAATATTTGAATCTCGTGTGTAACTCGAGTCAGAAAATATAAGGATAATACAATCGCCGTATAGGCTGTAGAGCTCTCATGCGGGTATAGACTCGGGTCGAGTCTCGCGCCGTGCGTTAAAAATTCTTTTTAATGTACTTGGCGCGAGACTCTACCGAGTCTCTTGATATAATGAATGGTTTATTTCATTAATTATTTTTGCGTTTGAATAATAACCAGAATTGTTTCTCTGTAATAACGAAGATATTTTATTGTTTTGTACAAAATACACTGAAATACTTATATCCTACTTATCCTAATTACAAATCATCCCTGTAATAACGAAGAAACAACATTCAATGTCATTATCCACGTCGTTGTTTCTTGATTACTTTGCAACTCAGTTTTATAATTATCGATCACTTTGTGCTCGTCGTGCTCTCTCTGACTTACATCGTCATTCTCACGCCACGTGTCTATTAATTGTCGGTTGGCCGTCTCTAGTATCATAGGAGACCTAGGTCTGATTTACCGACCCGGTTTATGCACCAAATTTAACTAGCGTAAGGATACTTTCCTTACATCTCCCCCCCCTAAGACAAAAATTTTTGTCACAAAAATTTTGTTAAAAAATCACATGAAGTTATGGCTAACCGCCTTCGGTATTTTCTTCTTCTGGAATGCTGAGAGTTGGAACGAGTTTAGAGATATGAAATAAGTTTGATTCTGATTTTTTGTGTCCTGTGTCAATTTCATATATTGATTTTGATATTTTCTTAAATATCTTGTAAGGTCCGATTTTTAGTTCACCTAATTTTTTCCGGTTCAGTCGATTTCCGTCTTCGACGTATACCAGATCCCCGACATTGAAATCGTAGACTTTTCTGTTCTTATCATATAATTTTTCATTATATTCGTGGTACCTAGTACTCTTTTCTAGGGCAATTATCCTATCGTTCGCTCTGGATTACTATTGTTTTTTTTGGTTTTTTTAATTCATTTGGTAATATTGAGGTGTCTTCGCCTTGTAGTAGGTATTTTGGACTGAACTCCGTTACTGTGTGTTCAGTCTCATTGTATTTCTTCACACAATTATGCGCTATATTTGACCATGCATATTTTTTATTTTCCTCATTTATTGCACATCTAATCTTATTTACTAAGGTTTGATTAAGTCTTTCATTCAGCCCATTAGAGAATGGTGCGTTAACTGCCGTAAAAATCATTTTGATGTTCTTTTTTTGTAGGAAATCTTTGAAATCTTTGGAGTTTATACCCGGATATTGATCTGTCAGAAGTGTTTCGATATAATGATCCTTAAGTACATTTTCTGTTAGTTTGATGAAATCACTTGAATTTTGTGTTTTCGATGTCACTATATAGGCAACGCCGGTTTACCCACTAGGCTAACTAGGCTATAGCCTAGGGCGCCGCGAATTGGGGAGCGCCGCGAATGACATTTTTTTTTCTTCTCGTATCCTCAAACCAAAAATCGGAAACAATTGACTGTTGTTAATAACAAACTACCTCTTCATAGTTTCCGAATTGTCGTCGAGATGGGCGCCCAGAGGCTTAAACCGGTGTTGTGTATAGGCAAATCGTGTGAAGTGATCTACTAGAAGATATAAATATTTCTAAGTGGATCGTAAACTACCGAATCCACCGATCGTATCTATGGAAACCACTTCAAACGGTCTTCGTGCAGGACCAAGATGTGACATTAGACCAATTTTGTCTTGTCCCCTAGATTTATTTTTTATACATACTTCGCAATTCCTGCAAGTCTTTTTTATGTTTTCTGATATATTTTCTGCTGTATAATATGGCAGTATTTTGTTTTGCATTTGTTTTATCCCTATGTGGCAGAATTTCTTATGAGTGTTTTAAATTAGCTTCTTACAGAACTCTTCTGACAATACGATTTTTTCTTTCTTTCTTACTCTTCTATAATACAAATTATCTTTAAAAATCAGTCTATCTTTGCTAGTTTTTATATCTTTGTTTTCTTTTTGATCCTCGAGAATATCTTCTATTTATATTAAATTCACAATTTTCAATTTATCCTCTTCGCCCTCTTGAGACTCTGATACTGGATTTCTGCTTAGGCAGTCTGCCTCTAGATTGTCTTTACCCGGATGGTATATTATTTGAAAATCATACTGTGGTAGATGGTACGTGAGATCCCCTAATTCTTCGTCTTTTCTAACCTTAATATTCAGTTTTTCTAATGGTTTATGATCTGAGAATACTTTAAATGGTCTGCCTATCAGCCAATGTTGTCAATACTTTACTGACTCTTTTATTGCTAGGCATTCCAAGTGGATAGCCTTCTTTCTTTTTTGTGATTCACTTAGTTTCTTTGAAAAATATGCTACCGGTTTTTCGACTTTTGAATTATCATTTACTTGTGGCTGTTTTAATACAGCTCCTATGCCCTGTAGACTCGCGTCTGTATATATGTGTATTGGTAGGTCCGGATCGAAAATAGCTAAGACTGGTTGGGTACAGAGGAAATGTTTCATCTGTTCAAAGGCTTTTTGACATTCTTCGGACCAAATGAATCTTTGTCCTTTTCTTAATAAATTGTGTAAAGGTTCTAGGATTAATGGAATCTTTGGTACATATTCGTTGTAAAAGTTGATTTTACCCAAGAATTGTCTGATATTTTTCTGATTTTTCGGTACAAGAAAATTTCGTATCGAAATCGAGTTATCTTGTATTGGAGAGATTGAGTTGTGTTTTATTATGTGACCTAAATATTGCACGGAATCCAATGCAAATGTGCATTTAGAAAGTTTTAATCTGGAACCTTCCTTCATTATTGCTTCGAGTAATTGCGTGAGATGGCTTATATGTTCTTCGAATGATTTTGAAAAAATTAATATATCATCTATGTAGTTTACTGTAGAATCTGATAATTTATGTTTTCTTATTATATTACTCAAAATTCTTTGAAAGATAGCTGGTGACGTTTTTAATCCGAATGGAAGACAAGTCCATTGAAAGGCCCCTTCTTGTGTTACAAAACCCGTTTTCCTTCTATCTTCGACTCGTAAAGGAATGGACCAAAATGCTGAGTTTATGTCAAGTTTCGAGAAATATTTGCAATTCCTTGTTTTTATTACTAAGTCTTCAATTAATGGGAATGGTTGCGCTTGAGGGACTATTATCGTATTCAGATCTCTGAAGTCTATGCACAGTCATGATTTTTTGTTTCCATCTCTTTTGTACGCTAGCGTCACTGGAGCAGCAAAAGGACTATATGATTCCTCAATTATATTTCTTTTAAGTAATTCTGAAATCTGCTCCTCTATCTCTTTCTTATCTTCAATTGTGCATCGATAAGGTCTTTTACTACAATATTTATCTACTATAAGATCTATTCTGGCTTCGTAATCTTTTACTGTGCCTATATCGTATTTGTCTTTTGCAAATATATTTTCATATTTATCTATAAGATTTTCTATTATAGTTTCTTCATCTTGATTCAAGTGATTTGTTAAAACTTTGAAATTGTCTAAGTCTACGTGTTCATTGAAGTTTATTTGATACTCTTGTTTTTCTGTGAAATCAGAATTTTCCTGTTCTATCTCTAGTTTTTCGTTTTGTCTTAACTTGGATTTTTTTATGCAATCTAATCCTATTAGAAAATCATAATTGAAATTTTTATCATTAATTATGAATGCATTCATGTATTCTTCTATGTTCAATATTTTTGCTTTTATTTTTATCAACCCTTCCGTTTTATTTACACCATTAATCGTTTTCAAGTTAACTTTTTGCATTGTATTGATTCTTTTTGGTTCAAAATGAATTAATTTTGAATTTATTAGTGAAACATTCGAGCCTGAATCGTAAATAGCGGATACTTCTAAAGTGTTGTTTAATGTTATCTTGAGTCTAATTAATGGTGGGATTATTAGTTTTTTGGATCAGTGTTATCCAATTCTACTCCTAATACTGAGTTATTAACATGTTTTATTTTGTCTTCTTTATTCTTAAACCAGCATTCAGTCTCAGGATGGAAGCGTGAACCTTTGCCTTTATTTCTACAAATTTCGCATGGTGTCTTTTCTGTTTTTTCTTTGCTAGTGTAATTTTTATTTTTTTTCGTTTCGGAATTCTTTTTGTAAACTAAATGTTCCAATTTACCTATTTCATTATATAAATCTTCAGTCTTCTTTAATCTTTTCCTATCAATTCTATCAACTACAAAGTTTGGCAAGCCAGTGGCAATTAGATCAATCAATGTTCCATTATCAATGGATTTTCTTACTTCTAGTAAAACTTTGTCTTTTTTTATTGCATAATCTATAGTAAAGAGCCTGTTTGATATTCAAATGACAGTGCATATCTTATCTGAGACCAACCCTTATTAGCAAATGTTTCGCAAAACGTTTTTCTCCATTCTTCCCACTTCGCTTCGATAGTGAGTTTTAATAATGTACAACCATACCAATCCGTGGCACCTTTGTCCATAAACGATTTTAAAATTTCAATTTTTTTGTCATCCCTAGAAATGTTGAATCGTTCACATTCTTTTTCAAAGCTAGTGATCCATTGATCTGCGTTTGAATTTTTCCCATTAAATTTTTCAATTGTGAATTCGTTTGCTATTTTACCTACGTTTTGAATTTCAGATTGTTCCTGGCTTTTTTCAAGTAATCTTTCTAGCATTTTTACAAGTGGTTGTTCTGAGACATTAGCAATTTGTGGTGCATTAGTTATTTCTTCTAAATATATGTTGCCGAATTGTAAGTTTTCCCCTTCGTCCAAGTAAATTCCAGATAGCTCTTCAGTTAGGTTAATCCATACCTTTCTTTCTTGATGTCTTTTTGTAAGTGTTTTTACTATTTTGGCATACGCTCTTGTGCCCATAATTTCTTTGTGGCAACCTACTGCTTGAAACTCTTGTGGAATTGCATATGTACGGCCGTCCGGTGTGCCAATTGAGGTTAGGCACATTGGATTAGTCTTCCCATCTGCTTTGCTGCCAACCGGGAAGTCAAAGCGAAGTTTTTCCATCGTGAAATCCAACGAGAATGTTGTTTTATAATGAATGGTTCATTTGATTAATTATTTTTGCCTTTGAATAATAACCAGAATTGTTTCTCTGTAATAACGAAGATATTTTATTGTTTTGTACAAAATACACTGAAATACTTATATCCTACTTATCCTAATTACAAATCATACCTGTAATAACGAAGAAACAACATTCAATGTTATTATTCACGTACTTGTTTCTTGATTACTTTACAACTCAGTTTTATAATTATCGATCACTTTGTGCTCGTTGTGCTCTCTCTGACTTACGTCGTCATTCTCACGCCACGTGTCTATTAATTGTCGGTTGGCCGTCTCTAGTATCATAGGAGGTCTGATTTACCGACCCGGTTTATGCGCCAAATTCAATTAGCGTAAGGATACTTTCCTTACAAGTATATTTGAAGAGCGCTTAATTCAAGTGGAACGTCGCGCGCGGCCGCGGTCACAAGCATTGGGGCGGCAAAACCCTGTTCGCGCGCCGTTCGGTACTTGGATTTCAACGTACACGGCCGCGCGCGACGTCCCGCGTGAATCAACCGCTCTTTAAATATACTATATATCGGAACTCCGTCCTGAATTTCAGATATTTCGTAGAGAATGAATCAAGGAACACGCTCATATTTTGTTTAGAATTTTTGAAGGGTGTGAACATCTCGAAAATCGCGTCTAAAAAATATAATTGTTCCTAACAAATGGAAGATTGTTTATTCGATGGAGTGAAAAATGATAACATGAAAGTACAATTCAAGAGCTGTAAAATAAGTTTTTGCAGATGTCTGTACGTCAAAGGGAATTGGAGATATTAAAGTTCAAAGGAGAGCGCGGTTTCGATTTGCGGTGCTTTTTTCGAAAATTCAACCCCTTGTAGCTTCTAAACCATTTAAGTAAGAAAAAAAAAAAATTGTTTCTTATGTTTATTTTACCCAGAGAATATGTAAAAAAAATTACAAAAGAATCGGAAACATCAAGGAATATTTTTGGCCAAATCCGTCCCGCTTGACGTGGAATGACTCATGTCCAACTAAAAACAAGTTCTGGAATTGGTGGTATAGGAATTTCAACAGAAACAGGTAGCAAACTCCCTCCTTTTACCCTGAATCCAAATGAAATGATGCGTTATTTTTTCGCCATGTTTGTATTAAATAATTTCCAGCATCTTTGATGGACTTTTCAATATCTTCAGGAGATATGCCTATGTGAAAAAAATAAAAATGAGGGTTGTAAAAAGAACGTGCATATTTTATATTCGCAATTCACTAGCGAAGTGGTACACTGTAATAAGTCAACCTTCGGAATTTTCGTTTACTCTGCATATTTCCCGGAACTCGTTACATCCACCACTTCACCACAGAATTAATAATATGGATGAGAAGAATATTAGTAGATAGAACTAATCGTTTACCACATGCAAAATTAGAAAGATAGTATTCAGGGTTTACTTTTAATGCATATTTCTTCCCCCTCCCGACTTTACTCGTATAGTCAGAGCCAGTTAGATGATGCATAGCTGGGAGGACTCGACGTAATTCAGATGGAGTACGAGAAGCAACAATGTGGAGATGTACAGTTCTTTTAGTCAACCCAGATCCAACAGTCATCCAGCATTCCTAAATTCGATTGAAAAAACAATTGTTACTTGGAAATATGAGTGAAGAAAATTGCGATGCCTAGGGTACCAAAAAAAACAAACCTTTGAACCATTTTCATTGAATAGGTTATAATAGTAGAGGGCAAGAACGAAGACATCAGTATCACACGATAAAATGAGAATTTTCTCACGACCTCCTTTCACAGCATGATCAATGTGCACAAAAATACGTACATCAGCTTCTTCGATGTCATTTCTCGTTAACATGTTGATCGATTGCAGCGATTGATGGCTGTTCGATAGAGGTAATTCTTCAGCTATTGCACCAACAATTACCTGCGCTCCAGGCCAAATTGACTAACAATGTTAAAGGATATAAGTCCAAAGAATTTCTGGATTCTTATTTTATTGTTTTTATTACTCCAAAATTGATATGCTATGAGAGGCAGATCAATGTCTCCGGATATTTCATGCATTTCAATGGATCGAGATGAGCCTCGGCGGGAACGTTCATCTGACTTGGGGGATAAGTCTCAATAAGGATCAAAAACGAAATTGATTTGTGTGAATGGAGTTTGCGATTCTGAAGTCACTGATTGACAAAACTTCTCTGCCAAATCCTTGAATGTGTCCTTCTTGTTCCACTTTACTTTCCGTAAATTCTGAAGGGTGATCCTAGTAGGAAAAAGCTTACTGGGAGTCACAAAGTAGGTAACCAGAGTCACAGCTAGCAGTGGTATTGTTCGATCTGGCGAGTAATCGTCGGATTGTTCCAGATCCACGACAGAAACTGACATAAGGTGCGAAAGCTAATTCTGTTCCGTAGGGAAGTAGGACTGGGGGTTTTAATAATTAAAGGGATACGGTACTGATGTGGCGAAAGCCTGTCCGGATCCGTAAGATTAACGGTTATCTTGTAATACTTGAGGAAAAGTAGTAACTGCCACTTTCAGGAGTCCTTTTATCCCATAGGATAAAGAATTTCACGATAATGCGTCAATTTGCAGCTGAATTCATTATCCTGGCAAATTACCGAAAAGTTACAATATATACATATCATACAACACTTATAGTAATTTTTTCGACTAGTTATTTTTCTCGAATTCAGTCAGGCACGTGCAAGCAAGACTAAGAAATGTAAACATATTAGTCCGGGAGGTAGCGTCAAATTTTCATGGGTGATTTTACTGAGAATATCCATCCTTTCATACCTCAGTTTTCTCTCTAAAAGTGAGGAAACAATATGTTAGCTGACGCGACTCCGTGGCTTAAGATTGTGGGAGGCTGCGCATCTCGTAGGGAAAATAACGATTCTTGGAGTATTTTACTGAAGGTCATAATTTGCAGATAGCTATATGATTAAATTATAATCGTGAAAAAGCATGTTAGCTGCATAATTTCTGTGATTGAACTTGTTAGCTGCGCGTATGAATATGTAGGAAAAATTTTGAAAATCGGACCATTTTACCGAGGCTGAAAATTATACACTAAATAGTAATCAGTTTGAAAATAATAAAAAATCATGTTAGCTGATGCTCAGGTTTGATTAAACCTGTTAGCTGCGCTTCCTTAGTCAGTGCGCGCTTGGACCATTACTGTGAGCGCTGCTCCGATTCACTCCAGTATTAATTCATCCCAAATTATTTTCACCAACCTTTTTTTTATTTTATATAATGAGGATAAATGCACTATAAATCTACACTAGATTGATAAAAATCAGTCGATTCCTGACTATAATCTATGTTTTTTAAAAGAATAATATGTCGTAATCTCATTCTTTGGAAATTTCGGAGTTCCTCAAAGGTCAGCTACCTGGATCCTTCTCTACACAACGTTCGAAAAACATCTGCTGTATCCAAACATCTGTCCACTCCGAAATTGAAGCGCTTCTAACCGCTTTATATAACACTATAGCAGTGCCTAGTGTAGCTTGTTACTGTTCGGATGTTGTGATTCACGATGCCAGTTTGTATATTCTGTTCGAAAAAAAGTCAACCACTAACTGAACTCAGTGAAATTACTCTAAATAAGTGCAAAAGTGTATTGTTAATACGGAAGCAAAACCATCTAGCATCAAGTGATGTACTATTGCCGGAAAAAGTTGGAGAAAATCATGCGTTTCATCGAAATTGTTACCAAAGATTTTGTGCTCTTCCACCAAAACACAGACAGTCTCAATCAAAATCGAATGCTGATGAAACAGAAACTTGTGACTTGAGAGCTGAAGTATCAACGACAAATGAACCGAGGTAATTACAGTCATAAGAAGAGTATTTATCGTTTCCGTATTTTTCATAGATTATTGCATTATTTTTCAAATAATAGGTACGTTTTATTGGCGTGATCATAAATACATATATGAATATATAAATATTGTTTTGCTCTGTAAACTCCAGATTTCCCAGCTATTTTTCATCAAATGCTGTTTGGAGTATTGTAGTTTTAAATTCAGTAAGACTGTTGTAGTTGTTAACATTACTTTCTAAAATTCATTTACGAATGTAGCTGCATATTTATGACTCAGCTGACAGTGTACTAGAATGGAGATTTAAATTTTCGTTTCAATATATTACATAATCGAGGCGCCGCGCTGTCTAGCCTGTTCGATATATATTATCTTAGTTATGTATGTGTGCGCTCTCCCGCCCGTCAACATCACACGACAATTTAACGCAGATAAATACACCAGGATTTTTCGCTTGCGCGTTGACCTTCGTATTTGTAGATGTACATGATATTAGTGTTTGACAATTATTTTTTGCTTGACCAGTATTAGTATCGCTGGAGTATAGATGTATTTGAATAGGGGAAACGTAAATAGAGTATCATAATCATAGCAATTTAATTTGGTAAAAATTGCGTAAGACAACAAAATTAATGGAGAGAACACCATTTTTTTTTATTTAGTGCAATCGATAAATTTTGTTTTTATTTGATTCCATCCTTTGAGTTTCCAATGTAGTAGAATTAATTCTGTTTTAAAAGTCAATATAATCTACTAATCAAAATGGATGTTTTCATAGAAAGATTCTCTCTGTACTCTTAAATTTTTCCAATCACAGCTGCAATATATATTTATAGTTCGGTAATAAATGGATTTTTCAAGATTAATTTCATTATAATGTTGTTCTTTCAAATGAAAATCTAGAAATTATAAATTGTTAATGCTTGACAATTTTATAATGTTTTCAGTTCTAGTCAAAGCTCGGTTACTCAGGAAAAAATCGTCGATGAAATGGAAGTAGCGCAATCTGAGAGAGAGAAAGATGACGATGAATCAATTTCAAGCGATGACTTGACATCACAGATTACAGATGATAAAAGTAATGAATCACAAGGATGTATGTGCATTATTTGTACGAAAGCTAGAAAGAGAATCAAGGGGCGGGATCAACCTTTGTCTGTATGTCAAAAAGATACCATAAGGACTTTGAAATCTTACGCGATAGATAGTGAAAACACTGACTTGCTGGACAGATTGTCAACACAGGAAGCTCTGAATAAGGCGATATATTATCACCCACACTGCAAAAGATCCCTTCACAACCAGGTAATCAGCAAGGATAATGAGCGAAGTGAGAAATCCGAGTGGCATAAGAATAGGAATACTCATAAAAGTGCTTTCAATGTTGTTGCTGAATACGTTGAAGAAAACGTTATAAGACTGGGACAGTGTTATTTTTTAACGTTTTTGAAAACAATGTACGTCGATCATGTTAAAACAAAGCTGCCAAATTATGTAGGTGTAATTGAAATTCGTGATCTGGAGGAAAGGTTATTAGCATTGTTTCCCAGGAAAATAGCAATTGTTTCGTTGGAGAAAAAAAAAGTAATCAAGCCATTTAGTGGAGTTTTATTGAAGAGTAGTCTCGATAATATCGAGAAAAGAGATATTCTCAATAGAGCAGCGATGATCTTACGATCGGAAATCACCAAGATAGAGAAAAAATCATTACCTGATAGAGTAACAGCGACAAATTTGATATCGGGAGAATGCACTGTTCCAGATATAATTAGAGATTTTTATTCGACGTTGATATCTACAAGCGCTCGAAGAAGAATTAGTGAAATGAAGCAACGACTTGCCAATTCGTTTTCCGAAGATCTGATCTATGCAGTATCAAATGGAACATTGAAGACATCAAAGCACATAACGTTAGGAATGACTATGAAAAGTTTAACAAATAGTAAACAAGTGATTAATATACTTAATAGACTTGGACATTGCTGCAGCTATACAGTGCTTGAAGAGTTAGAAACGGAGGCTACGTTGTCTTCAATGTCTCAATCAGATATTTGCCCGGAGGATATCGTACGTCTTCCGAATTTACAAACGGGGCTTGCGTTCAATAATTTTGATCGTCATGTGGATACAAGTACTGGCAAAGATACGCTACATGACACAGTTGGAATAATATTTCAAAATTTAACTGATGTTTCACAACTGGAGGAAAATTCTGACACTACAAATACGCAAAGTTCCGATATTGAACAGAGTCTACCTGCAGGGCCATCGAGGAAAAGACAACGGTCATTAGATGCTGTCACTTTTGAATTAGCTCCGTATAATAAAAAACCGAAGTACAAAGAAAAGTTGTTGGATCTTCATAGTAATCTGCGAGCAAATGATGATGATATTGTTCCAGCATTGAGAAATCTGTTTCATACTTGGATGATGTGCCATCAATCAAAATTGCCTGGTACACCAGCATGGGTTGGTTTTAACAGTTTGATACACAAAGATACGAGCGTTCAACAGAAAGTATCGTACTTAACAACAATAAATTCTTCACCGACAAATAATGCTGTTGTTCTTGAAACAATGCATCAAGCTTTGAAAACGGCGGTGGAGTGTCATATGGATTATATAGAAGTAACATACGATTTAGCGATTGCCAAAATCGCTCTTCAAATTCAAAGTATGGAGAAACCGAAATTCGATAGATTATTTATTCATGTTGGAACTTTTCATGTGATGATGGCTTTCTTCAAAGCTGTAGGGAAATTTATAGATGGATGTGGGATAACTAACATTATGGTGAATAGCGAAATATTAGCAAGTGGTTCAGTTAATACTTTCCTTACCGGAAAACATTTCAATCGCTGCAAAAAACTACATCCTTTATTATCACTAGCCCTACAAATTCTCCACTTCGAAAACTTTTTAGCTATTTGTGAAATCGAAATTAACGATGACTTGAAGAGTTATTTGGTAGATTTTACGAAAACTCAATCGGTTAATCCGAAAATTGAAAATAGAAGAATAATACAGATTCTTGATGAATACAAAGATTACAGGACCAAAACACTACTTGGAGAACATGGAAAAACTGCACAGTTTTATATGATGTATGTCGAATACATCGATTATTATCTGATATTGAATTATGGTATTCGACTAGGCAATTTTGAAATTCTCAAATACGTACTACCTTTAATCGGGAGTATGTTTTTCTGTTTTAATCAGCAAAACTATTCTCGATACACTGTACTCTACCATGAAAAACTTATAAAAGTGGAACAAACACACCCTGGCTTGGAACTACAGCTGGAAAAAGGATCTTTTGGTGTCAAAAGAACTCCTAAACCATTTTCGCGACAACCAATCGATCTAACACTCGAACAAACAATAAACGCTGACGCTGCAAATAAGTTAACTGGTATAAGTTACTTGACAAATACGATCTCAGCTCGGCAGCGTTGGTGTAAGAGTCACAGTATAAGATCTTCTATTATTAGCCACGTGATGGATAGAGCAGGTCTGCGAAAAAATCAAGATGTGACAGCTGACCTTGAAATCAGCAGAATAAAAAAACATTCAGCAAAACTACAAAATCTCATGACACACATCAAACAGAACATCAATCCGTTCTCCGATGATCTTGACAAAAATTCACTCTATAATATTTCGACAGGTCAATCAGTTAATGAAAGAATAGAGAAATTTTTGCTTAATGCAACTAATTTAGGACAACAGCAGCGAGATAAGTTCATTGAAGAATGTTGTAGAGATGAAAGTAGGTTTGAAAATCCTATAAAGAAAAATTCAATCCTCACGTTCGTTGATGCTGTGGCTAAGAAGAAAATAGCAATGCATGGAAAAGTTATTGAGATAAAAATGCAGCGTAATCTATTCGGGAAATTGCTCAGACTATCCTTAGAGAAAAATTTGGATTTAAATTCGGTGTTGTCATATCCGTTGACACCAATACCGCTATCTTTGTGCCATGTAGACGGTGCAATATGTAAGACGGACAAATCTGTGCTGTTCAAAGTTTTGGAGAATGAGATAAAAGATGAATTGGTATCCGACACGTGTGAGGTATGTGACATCATGATTTTCGATGGATTCTTTGTAATTCATCAAATGAAAGATCTACCTCTGACGTTTGGAAGTATCTCCAAACAAATATTGAAAGCATTTACAGCGAGCAATGCATCTGAAATAGTGATCGTCTTTGATCGCTATTTCACACCGTCAATCAAAGATAGCGAACATGTATTGAGAGGACGGATACATGGGAATAAGTTTGATATAAGAGGACCAGAGCAAAAACGTCCTTCAAATTTTTCAAATGAATTGAAAAACATATATTTCAAAGATGCTCTCGTGAAATTTCTCTGCGATGATTGGTCACAAGACTACATGGCTGCTTTTATCGGTAACAAAAATATATTCGTGAATTACGAGTCCTGTCTGAAATTCACTGTATCTGACAACAAAGTTATAAAAACTATAGAAGAGGAGCTTTCGTGCCCATTGCAGGAAGAGGCTGATACTAAGATCATATATCATATATGCCAGATAGATCTAGATAGAAAGGTTACAGTGAGATGTTCAGACACGGATATATTGATTATATTGCTTGGAAATATGCATGCTTTGAAGGGAAACTTGCATATTCAGTTTCTAGTGGGGACTGGTAATAATCGCAGATACGTTGATGTCACGAAGCTGTATGAAACTTTAGGAGAAAGCTTGTGCAAAGCTCTTCCAGCTTTTCATGCTCTGACTGGGTGTGATTTCAATCCAGCTTTTTATAGAAAAGGAAAGAAAAAGCCGCTTCATTTGCTGAGAAAATCGCCAAAGTATATTTCAGCGCTGATGAACTTATCACAGCTATCTGTCGAGGATTTAGAAGATTACGATTTTTCTGAGGTTGAAGAATTTGTTTGCCGGATATATGGACATAATAAGATCAATGATATAAATGTTTCCCGTGCTGCAACATTCATGAAAGCATACAAATTTAATGATAAAGATGAGGTATTGAAATTGGATCAGAATTTTGAAGGGTCGATGCTTCCTCCATGTAAGTCCGAGCTAAGGCAGCAAATTCTACGAACTTCTTACATCGCTCAACTTTGGAGCAACGCCCACCTGAGCATACCGACACTATCATCTCCAAAAGAATTCGGATGGAAAGAAGAAGATAACAAATACAATTTCATTTGGTTTGAAGGAGATCAATTGCCTCGGATCGATGAAATTGCCACTGAAATAACAGGTATTGTTTCAAATTGTCCGTTATGCTATTAAATACAAATTGAAAATTTATAATAATGTTTATTTTTAGACACACTGGAAGATTCCGTAAATGATGACCAACAGGAAGCAGAGAAACATCCTGACATCGATGAACTGTCAGATAGCAGCTCTGAAGAGGATGACGGAAACGATTCCGACTCCGATTGATGAATCATAAGAAAATAATTAATTTAAATTAATCGATATACATTTATGATGTGTTCATATAAATGTATATATGATATATATTTTTGCAGCTTTTATACATTAAAAAATTCTAAATTTGAAGTTTTTACATTTTATTTTGAGTATAGCAATCCAAAATATCAATAATACCATAACCGTAAATCGATTGATTTTTATCAATCTATAATTCAATTTTTTTCATCGTTCTGATGTTGATATATAATATATTTATTCTTATCATGAATTACAATAAAAAAGGATGTTGAAAATGAATTAATATTGAAGTGAATCGGAGCAGCGCTCACAGTAATGGTCCAAGCGCGCACTGACTAAGGAAGCGCAGCTAACAGGTTTAATCAAACCTGAGCATCAGCTAACATGATTTTTTATTATTTTCAAACTGATTACTATTCAGTATATAATTTTCAGCCTCGGTAAAATGGTCCGATTTTCAAAATTTTTCCTACATATTCATACGCGCAGCTAACTAGTTAAATCACAGAAATTATGCAGCTAACATGCTTTTTCACGATTATAATTTAATCATATAGCTAACTGCAAATTATGACCTTCAGTAAAATACTCCGAGAATCGTTATTTTCCCTACGAGATGCGCAGCCTCCCACAATCTTAAGTCACGGATCTGGTCCAGCTAACATGGATATTTTGGCTCAAAAGTATAACAAAAGCCTTCACTAAAAAATTCATCCTCGGTAAAATGGTCCGGTGAAATTTGACGCTACCTCCCGGACTATATCTCTAACGTGTTCTCTCCGAACGATGAGTCTTATTTTAGCTAGCAGCGCTAGAGTGGGGATGGAAACCCCAGACTAAGAATAGCTGCACAAAGAGGAGAGCGTGATAATAGGACGAATAACATGGGATATTTTGGAATTTCTAGAACTGTCGAAAAGCATGTTTATAATCAAAACTTCGAAAAACAAATTATGAGAACATCTATTATCATGCAAGATAAACAATCTGTGAAAATTACAGATCTCTATCTCATTTGGAAGTATGTTATTTGTTAATCACAAGATTTGATGCTCGACCTTGAGAGTGAGCAAACTAAAGAGAAGCGTTTAATTATAAATGATTATTTTTACTGAGGCACATTTAAATTATATACTTATTTGTAATAAATGGAAGTGCTGACTATCACGAAAATCAATGTACATACATATACATACGGTGCGAATCTGTTTCATGTGCTTCAGAATGAGTACTGAATCTAGTCTGTAAGATCAATGGAATCAAATGTGTGACCGCTTGAAAGAGAGTACAGCCAGGTAAATAGATTCTGAAGCGCCGTATTGATGCAACTGAACATGCAAGGGGTTTTAATTTCCGTCACGTTGGCATGAAATTATCGCAACCTCTGCTCCGCTATATATTAGTGTTCTTCTCCGCGCGGAATAACAATGTGACAACTTTTTCCATCACTCGCATATGCGAATTGACGTTTCCAAGAAAACAAAAGACGTCCCCACTGAAATAGAATTATCCCGCGCGAAAAAGAACACTGATATATCAAAGAAGCAGAGGTTGTTTTAATTTTGTGCCAACTTAAAGGAAATTAAAACCACTTGTATGTTCAGTTGCATCAATACGGCGCTCCAGAATCCATTTCCCTAGCTGTACATTCTCAATTGTCGATTCTATCTGCATAACTTCAGCCCCGTCACTTCCAGAATGCGGACGTCGAAGAAGAACAAGAATTGTTCGATTAGTTCGTTCATTTCGTAGATTCAGTGAAGAAAATTACAACAATTTTGAAGAACATTGTATGAGAAAGGTGTTCCGCTTGACACGAATTACCTCATATGAGTCATTCCACGTCAAGCGGGACGGATTTGGCTAAAAAAATTCCTGGATGTTTCTGATTCTTTTGTAATTTTTTACACATATTCTCTGGGTAAAATAGACACAAACATTTTTTTTCTTGACTCAAATGGTTTAGGAGCTGCATGGGTCGAATTTTTAGAAAAAAGCACCAAAAATCGAAATCGCGCTCTTCTTTGAATTTTAATATCTCCGATTCCCTTTGACGTACAAACGTCTGCCAAAACACATTTTGGAGCTCTTGAATTGTACTTTCATGTCATTAATTTTCACTTTGTCGAATAAACAATCTTCCATTTGTTAAGAACAACTATATTTTTTAAACGCAATTTTTGAGATGTTTGCACTCTTCAAAAATTATCAAAATAATACGAGCGTTTTCCTTGATTCATTCCCTACGAAATATGTAAAATTCAGGGTGGAGTTCCGATGGACTGTATATTTAAAAAGCGGTTGATTCACGCGGGATGTCGCGAGCGGCCGCATACATGGAATTCTAAGTACGAAACGGCGCGCGAACAGGGTCTTGCTGCCCCAGTGCTCGTGGCCGCGGGCGCGCGCGACGTCCCGCATGAATCAACCGCTCTTTAAATAAACTATCCATCTGAACTCCATCCTGAATTTTACATATTTCGTAGAGAATGAAACAAGGAACACGCTCGTATTTTTTTCAGAATTTATGAAGGGTGTGAACATCTCGAAAATCACGTTTAAAAAATACAATTGTTTTTAACAAATGGAAGATTGTTTATTCGATAAAGTAAAGATTCATGATATTAAAGTACAATTCAAGAGGTTCAAAATGAGTTTTCGCAGACGTCTGTGCATCAAAGGGAATTCGATTGTTGGTGCTTTTTCCGAACATTCAATGTCAACATCGACATAGAGAATGAGAAAAATTTTACAGAAAAACCACGAAATAAATTAGATCCAGTGCTCTGCCCATGATTTGGCACGGCTCAAAAAAATCGTTTTGAGAGTAGGAATCTTGGTAATTTTTTACAAAAAAATCGAGACCGTCATAAGTGGTCAAAACTCAATTTTTTTGTTATTTTTCCGAACTTTTTACGTCTTAGGCATCAGAAAGCGAGAATAAAAATATGAAAAAAATTTATTCTGAAAGTCGACCGAAAAACGAAAATTTTCGTTTTTCATTCATGGAAATCGATGAAAAAGAACGGGAGTTATGCATAAAAAACCAAAAAAAGAGAAAAAAATCATATAGGCCATCGGCTGTCATCCGAAAATTCTGAAAAAATTCAGGAAATATTTTTTTATACTCCTTCATCACCAGAAAAATCGGCGTCAGTTTTTAAAGAGGTGCGGGTCAACGATTGGTTCACTTGGCATGGAATACCTCAAATATGATAGCTGATTACTGTTGCAGGTCATCAAAACGTGATATTCCAGATGAAATCGATAAAAAAATCACGGCCAGGCGTCATTTTATGAAAAAACGCAAAAAATATCACTCAAAATAATCGTAAAGTAACAATTGTGATTGATATTTTCTTTGTAAATGTTTGAATAAATATATTTTTAACTTAATAAATTGATTTTATCTCAAAAAATATAAAATAAACGTTCTTTGAATTTTGTAAAAAAACCAGATGTGATGGGAAGAAAATGTGGACACTTCTGACTTCGGGAGACGTGAAATAAAGAATAATAGTCATTAAAATGAAGACAACGCTCAAAATTTTTTCATATGTCGGCCTGTGTCATTTTTATGAAAAAACTGAAAATTACTACTATATTGATGTTATTGAAAACCTGATGTGATACGATAAAACGAGTAATGAATTCGTAATCATTGTCACCGAATTAGTAAAAAAAAGTTGACAACATTTTATACGATAAAAATCGTGTCGGCTTGTGTTATTATTTGAGCCCAGGCGTCGAAGACGCAAAAATAAAATGCAGAGCGGTGATTCTAATTCAATTCCGAACACATACGTCCAAAAATATGTTCGTTTCATGCGAAAATAGATCTGCAATATCGTTTTTAGATTGGTCAAATGTCAGCTTCAGAAATTGACATTTGACAAATCTAAAAACGGTATTCCAGCTCTATTTTCGCATGAAACGAACACGTTTTTGGACTCATGTACGAGTATTTGGAATTGAAATAGAATCACCGCTCTGCATTTTATTTTTGCATCTTCGACGCGTGGGCTCGGATGATAATCGAAATGCGTCACCTCCACCCCTTTTTCAGAAAAAAGGAGGTGGGCGACCAGCAATTGCCCTTAAGATGTTGAACTATCGATTTGTGGAATAAAAAAATAAATCGATTTTGGAAAAAGTTATACGTATCTCCCCCCTTAAGTTTGCAATGGTTTTTGGAACCATAGTTTGATGGTCCAATAGTGTTTTTTATAGGGGCTGCTACTTATCGTCAATACATAGTGCTCATCATCTGCATATGAATGGTTGAGCATAAAAAATAGATCCTATCAAATTTGTGAATTTAAAAAATCTTCTGTTGGGTATCGAATATCTATGTATACTCATAGATAGCCAAAGCTACAATGACAATGAAAATACAACTTGTATTAGTTACTGCAATATATAATTCGTATTTTGTAAATTTCCTACAGCTTGTACGTAGTTCATATTAACGATATTGATTTTATGTCAGGCGCACGCGCAGGTTGAATTTGCTGTCTGCGGGGGTGCGGTTGTTACCATGGATCCCAGTATACTAGCTACTATGGATAAAGACGCACTCAAGAAACAGATTGAAAACATGAAATATCAAGCAACAATGGAACGGTGGCCTCTGTCTAAGAGTATCGCAGCGTAAGTTTTTTCTATTTATTTCTCTTTTACGTAATCATACTACGATAACCTCTGCCGATAAGAATCCGTTGAAAGAAAATACCGCGTATTATAAATAGAAACGAAGAATTTATTACCACGTCGCTTCGGGTACGTAAAAAATTTCACGATACGCGATCAACATAGATATTTTCGCCTTATGCGGTTGACTATTGACTCCTTCACTGATGAATTCCAGGAGTTATAATCTATGCTAAGCACCTGTTAAACTCTACTTTGTATAGAGTAACTGATCGTCCCAAAATACAAGTGGATCTATATGAAGCTACTTCTGAAGTACATTGCCGAAGAATAGATTATACCTATGTATTCATTATAGTCCGGATAGTAATTTGGTGTCTATGAAATAAATAATATCGAATTCGCAGTCTGAAATTTTCAAAACGACGCTCTGGCTGAATTACATGACGTTCGGGTTGTGTTTGTAATGTCTTATCAAACGATCAATGGAGAGACGTAATTGTAATGATTACCTGTGTAAATATGTGATTATGAATTCGGAACACTGCTGCAATGAGCATAATTTGAGAAATCTTGTAATTATATTCAATATTACGATTAGTTATTCAAGTGTACCTAATCGTTATGTTCAGCGGAATTTCGAACTACATAATATTAATTTGTTCACAAAACATGACTCTAGGATATACGCATAGGTTTGAGTACAGTAATGTTCATTGATGGAGTCCGCAGTGGCTCGCTATTTTTTCGAACCAAAACTAAAACAAGTTTACAATCTTGCGAATTTCATATGGCCATGCCCAACGAAACAGTACCCAACAAACAATTGGGTTCAGTTGTTTGTTGGCTACTGCTTCGTTGAGCATAGGCAGATGAAATTATTGCAAGATTGTAAACTTGTTTTACTTTTGGTCCAAAAAAATAGTGAGCCACTGCGGACTCCATCATTGAACATTACTGTACATTTCATCTAAATTTCCAGTTTTCGCGATCACTTTATTTGTCGCATGTGACGTATAACTCAATAACTTGTAAGAATGGAAATCTTAGCAAATTTGTTTGTGACGAAATAATATTCATCCATTTACCGATCGGTACACTTGATACGAGTAAGTTATTTTGTATTTGAACCACTGGTGAATTAATATCACAACATCATCTATATAGACTGTGAGCTTATATAATTATGAATCATCCTTTGGTGCAAAAATCTCTACGTCGTAATCCGATTAGATTCGGCTGGAATTTGATTATTTTTTCTGACCGAACGTGTATTACGTAATATAACATAAAATGTATTATTTGCAAAGTGAATGGCTTCTGTTATTTACATATAAGGCATTTGTTCCTAATTGGCCCAACATTAGATTCTCAAAAATCGCAACGTTTTCATGTTTCTGTGTAGATCAGGCAAACAGTGTGAATTCGCCACTTCCCCTTAAAAACCGGAAGTTTTCAGAATCACCCCGAAAATGAAAAGTTTAGTTTTCACTAGGTATACACACCCGGAGATTCAAAGAATCAACTCCGACGATTTTAACCATTACAGGACCGGTAGCCGATATATCGGCATTAGCTGCTTAGATGAATTCATCCAATTTCGTGGTGTTCCGAGTTTTTATTGTCCCAAAAATGATGGAATCAATGCTTAGATGTAACACCAAAGGGAGGGTGGGGCACCACTCTGTGTTGTACCGTGTTTCCTAGATTATCACACTGAATTATATTACTAGAAGTATCGTAGAAGCATGAAATTACTTATATCAAGATGACGTGTTTCATCTTTTCGGCATCATGTGCATTTCTCTGAAAATGAATTGATTTGAACAGATTTGTTGCATTTTCACTACCTCGTACCTCATAACGTATGCTATAAAAATGTCTCTATTTACGCCATTGGCTCAATTTTTCATAAAAATTAATCTGACAAAAAATGTATGACTATATCGACCTAAAAAATAAAAAAGTTTAAATATCAATTTTTTTCTGTCCCGGAAGCCGATATATCGGCGCGAAAGTGCGGTCATCTTTTTCCCCATCCAACGCAACAACATAAACACAAAGTTTTAGGAATTTCAACTTGAAGGTCGAAAAAAAATGTAAGGTCCTGTAAGGGTTAAAATGAACGTATGTGTGCATATAATATATGCTAATATAATCAATTTTATGTCTGACGACGTCTCGAGAACGAATGACTGGATATCAACTTTTATTAGAACAATCAATGAGGTTTTTTTTGAATCTTAGAACCGATTAGATATCAAATAGCGTAATGCCCGTGGTACTCTCCTGAAACAAAAAGGTCACAAGTTTTTTTGTTAATAATAAAATTACGCTCTGCATTAATTTAATGATAACAAAAGAGTGCGAAGTTGAGAAAATGGCATGCTCTTGAAAAAAAAGTTGCTTCTGTAACGGAGAATTTCCGTCTTAATTATGCAATAATAATGATTAAATTTAATAAAACTAGTAAACCTACAGGTTCATCTAGTGGTTAATAAGAAAGACCGGGGCACGACGGCCCCCCTAAGCGAGTAATTGTTTCTTGTGGTCTTTCTTGTGGCTACAAATTGTTTTGATCTATTCCGAACAATTTCAATAGCATTTCACAAAAATGTCAATAAAAAATTTATTTTTTCTCTGGGGCACGACGCCCCCCCCCCCCCCCCCCCTTCCCCCCCATACAAAATTCTAAGACAAAAAATTTGTTCTATAATGTATTTTTGGTAACACATGCACGATTTTCGCGTTTTATATACCTAAAAATAGGGACTGAAGTAGCCGATTATTGGCCGGCCGGCGACCTGAACACTTTAGGCACGCTTACAAACACTTATATCCCTGCTGTAAATATACACACATATTTCTTCATTCATTATGTCAATTATTGTAATAGGCACGTACATACATACTTCAATTTCAATTATATTAAGCGATGATGTATCAATATTTGTTATAATTTTTTTTTTTTTTTACTTAATTTTTTGAGAGGGCGGCCGTCGTACCACCAGGGGCAGGGGCTGTCGTGCCTCAGTTTCCCCTATATTAATCTACACGCCTGCACCATAGATATTAGGTACTAGATTGGACAAGTCAAAAAAACTCAAGGGTATACGACGATATGTCGCACAATAATCCGGTGCTGCCACCTATAATTGTTGGTAAAACAGAAAATTTGTCGATATCGGAAAGGTTACCCGGGGGCTGACATTGAACAAATTTTCTGTCGGTCAATGCAGACTTACGAAACGTTCACGTCATGTTACGGCTGTGTGTCACTTTACATACATTGTAACATCCTACGAATGCAATGGCTTCTACGCTCTAGCGGGTCATAATTTTTTCAAAAAAATCGGTTCAACTCACATATGGGATGTTCCACGCCGAATCGTACGGAGAAGAACCTTGTCGTTTCATTTGCAATGTTGTTTTTTGTATTCGTTTCTCACCAACAGAAACAGAGTCTGGCGAATTTCCGATCCCCCAACTCAAGAATCGCTTGAATTATGAAATTTCACATTTTCCACATATTTCAATGAAAATCCAAACTTTTGAAGGCTGTATGTTTTGAACGGTTTGACGTCGAGATCTCCATGAAACCTCAGTCTAAAACTAATTCAACGTAATCTTTAATGGAATTTCAAAAACCTGACCGAACAAAAATCCCTTCACCGTGATTCGTCGAAAATGAAAAATAACTTTCTAAGAATGAGAATCTAATTTGAGAAAAGATTCTTAAAGAGGAAAAAATCTTCGAAACTCAAGTTTTAGAGTTTTCGTCTATATTCAAAGTCATTTAATTATGACAACTATACATATGGGGCATTCTATGCCAAATTTACCTATCAAATGAGTTTGCATCTGCGATTTCGTTGCAATTGTAATATGTTTAAGTAGCTATTTGAAGACACTTCCCTGATTTTTTTCGATTTTTTCGCCCAATAGTTTTCAAGATATCGATTTTTCAAAAATTTGACGATTTTTTTCTCAATTGTCCATAACTTTTTGGAGAATTGATCGATTTGGAATTTTTTTTTTCAATATATTCATTTTTAAACGTAGTTTTTGAAAAAAAATTGAAAAGAATTCTTCGCTGGAGTTGTAAGGATGCTCTTTTCAATTTTGTATCGAAATCACGTTTTTAAGGATGTGTGGGTCCTTCGATTTTTTTCAAAAAAAATCTCCAAAAAACTTGACTCAATTTGAAAATTTCAGAGCTCGGTCCCGTCGTGGGCCGACCATTTTTACTATTTTTTTCCGAGTTTTGAAATTTTTGAAAATTTCGCATGACGAAGTTGTAATACTTTTTTCATTAACCTACGTTTGAAAGTGCAGTAATTTTCGATTTCTTAACATTTTCCTGATAAATACTTGATATTTTGATTATCGATAATATCGATTTATTTACATTTTACATTTTTAGGTTTGCTAATCTAATTTCACGCGTAGCCGCTCGATGGCATCATTGTGATGACGGTCCATATGATATACACGGTCTTTTCATGAAAGTGACCCATGGGGACCCCCAATTATATGCAATTCATGGTACAAGTACGCTCTGTGTCATGAAAAATAAAGACAATTGAATCTCAGAAGCTTATTACATTGCCAAATGATATTGAAAATATATGTCTATAAGATATAAGTTTTTAGTTGTGTAGTAGTCGTAGTTTAGCAAACTTAAGAATATAATATGCAATCAAATCGTTATTATCGATAATCAAAATATCAAGTATTTATCAGGAGAATGTTAAGAAATCGAAAATGACTGCATTTTCAAACGTGGGTTAATGAAAAAAAGTATTATAACTTAGTCATGCGAAATTTTCAAAAATTTCAAAAATCGGAAAAAATAGTAAAAATGGTCGGCCCACGACGAGACTGAACTCTAAAATTTTCAAATTGAGTCAAGTTTTTTGAGAATTTTTTGAAAAAATCGAAGGACGCACACATCCTTGAAAACGCGATTATGATATATAATTGAAATAAACATCATGACAATTCTAACGAAGAATTTTTTTCAATTCTTTTTCAAAAGCTACGTCGAAAAACGAATATTTTGGGGGAAAAAAATTCTAACTCGATCAATTTTCCAAAAAGTTATGGACAATTGAAAAAAAAACGTCAAATTTTTTAAAAATCGATATTTCAAAAACTATTAGGTGAAAAAAATCGAAAAAATCAGGGGACTGTCTTCAAATAGGTACTTGAACATATTACAATTGCAACGAAATCGCAGATGCAAACTTATTTGATAGGTAAATTTGGCATGGAATGCCCCATATACATAAGATTGTAACATTGCGTTATCTTTAATTGTTATAACCTATATGAGTTATCAATTAGTCAAATAAATAATAGCTGCTGGCTGGGTCGCAAGCTGACTTAAAAGGTAATTATATACCTACAGGGTGTATCACAATTCGCGACAAGTATTCTTCAGGGTCAATCTCGGTCAAAAATGGAATCGAAATTTCCTTTACCAATTTTTCTCAAAATACCTAGATTTTTCGTGATGATAATTGAATAATAGCCAATGAGGCACGACCTTTGAACGAGTGCCTGTCGGTGTAGCGTGCCTGCTTGTGTGCGTGCGTGCGTGTCATCTCGGCTCTGTGATCCCTGCAATCGTTCATATCAAATGTCTCAGGCTAAGACCGGATTTTTGCTGTTATCGCGGAGCTGATGGAGCACGTACGCATACAAGCAGACGTCTCACAAGGATAAGCGCTCGTTTATAGACCGTGCCTCATTGGGTAATAATTAATTATCACAAAAAATCTAGGCATTTTGAGAAAAATCGGTGAAGAAAATTTCGATTCCATTTTTAACCGAGATTGACTCTGTAAAATGCTCGTCCTGAATTTTGTTTCACTCTGTATACTACAAGGAATGACTATAAAAATCTTAAGCAAGTCTTGAAAATTTCAAGTTGACAATTATAAAAGATCGTTAAGCATGAAAAAAGTACTATTATTTGAATAAATGAATATATTCTTTAAACTATTATAGACATCGATTTAGTTGATGGGATGTATTAATATGAAATAATAAGTGGAACAGAATTCAGCTTTAGAATTAGGTTTATTTAATACGTGTTTACAATAGGCAAGCTAGATTCAGACTGACTCATTAGCGCTCTTAGTCCAATGTTACAACGTTCAAATTATAATAGTACTGGTGGTACCTTTCCGTCTGAAACACAATCTCAAAACTTAAATCTTAATTGAACTACAAATTCAATTTGATTACAGGCTCATTCATTCTCTTTTCCCTTTGGTTAATATTTAATTCAGGATTTTTCTTAGGATACGTTTTACGAACACTACGTACCGCACCTTCGTCAGAAACAAATCTATCCAAAACACAACTAGGAAGCTGCTTGTCAAAATTATTTTCTACTACACTCTCTCTCTCTCTCCTGTATATTTACCTTCGTAACTTCTCTTTCAGTCTTCGGATCATTAACTCCAACTTCCTTGTCGGTATCTTTAGTTAAATCTAATTTCTCTGAAACCAGAGCACTACTACCTTCATCTATTTTAACATTACATTTCCTTCTCTTATTACTTCTATTTGTCTTTTCAACTCTCTTTCTTTGTTAACAATTTCTTTCAACTCTTTCTCATAAAATTCACCAGTTTTAACTAACTGATCCACATGCCTTTTCCACAAAACATTTTCAATATTTTCCGGCTTACAGATGTAAGTTCTATCACCCAATTTACTGTTAATACAAGCTTTACTCCAAACTGGTTTCTGAGGATTTCTATAATCTCTAGCATAAACAATTTCACCAACCTCAAAGTAAACCTCTCTTTTGCCATGAAAAAATTGAACTTACTTGTCTCTTATTTTTTCTACAGTTTACTTATTCAAAAAATAAAGCCTAGTCCTAACATTACGACCTAACATTGATTTCGCAGCGGTTTCACCGGTCGTCGAATGAGGTATATTTCTACAACTAAGCAAATATTTACTAATTCAAGTCGGTATCTTAACTGTTTTATTTTTTTTATCTAACAACGCTCTTTTAATCCCTCTTTTGAAAGAACCAACTGCATTCTCTGCTGAACCATTCGTTGTCGGATGATATGGCGCTAAAGTTTCATATGCTATGAAATTACTTTTGCAAAAATTAGTAAACTCTTCTGATGTAAATTGTAGACTGTTATCAGAAATAATTAAGTTTGGTAAACCACATCTCGCGAAACACTCTTTCAATTTCTCAATAGTATTAGTCGCAATTTTCTAACCCATTTCAAAAATCTCTGGCCATTTGGAAAAAGTATCCACAATCAAAAGAACAAGAGACTCGGTAGAGTCTCGCGCCAAGTACATTAGAAAGAAATTTTTTTCAGGCGCGAGACTCAACGAGTCTTTATACCCGAGAGGGAGTTACCATAACCTATACCGCGAATTAGTATCTTCGTTTTTTCCCACCTCGCCACATACACGATTTAGAACTTATTTAATCTAGAATGTGGGCATGAAAAGCTTTCATTTAAGTCCTAGATTGAATAAATCGGTGCCCGGAGTGCTGAGATATGATTATCACACATTTACGAAACCCCGTTTCATCGTAATAATTTCGTCTCCTTCTTTTCCTCCTTCAGACGAAGTTTCTTGCAATTCCTATGAATTAACGAAGAGAGGCCTACACTTGACTACGTAAAGAGCGGAGATTTAACTACAAGTACGAGCGGCGGCTGTCAGATGGCGCCGTTAATTAAGCAAAATTCCACAAAAAGTACTGATATCCCCCAAAAAGCACCTCTGGTGCAAAAACCTCTCGCCAAGTACATTAATGTGTAGATCACTCCACGAAAAAATTAAAAACGTTGTGCTCGTTCGCTCGCTGCGCTCGCTCACTCGATTCGTTTATGATTATCAACATATACAAGCATTGAAATCAGATAAAGCTGCCAAGTACCTGTATAATAACAAAAGTTTGGAATTAAAAAATTTGTTTAAACTAAATAATGTTGTATCGATTGCAGGTCTATATTTGTGTTGATTGGTTTATAATTATTGGTTGAAAAAACAGTTTGGATAAATAAATTGGAGATAACCACATTTATAGAAAAAAAATCAACAACGAAAAAATTAAAAAATTGAAAAAAAAAAAATTTGGAGGTAGTGGTACTTGGCGGGCATTTCGTAGAAAAAGAACTGTTAAATATGAATTGCGGACCATGTCAATGTCCTCTGATAGTCATTTAAACATTGGCCCGCCAATGTACCACTACCTCCAAATTTTTTTTTTTTAATTTTAATTTTTTTTATTTTTTCGTTATAATTTTTTTTTCTATAAATGTGGTTATCTCCAATTTATTTATCCAAACTGTTTTTTTAACCAATAATTATAAACCAATCAACACAAATATAGACCTGCAATCGATACAACATTATTTAGTTTAAACAAATTTTTTAATTCTAAACTTTTGTTATTATACAGGTACTTGGCAGCTTTATCTGATTTCAATGCTTGTACATGTTGACCCCAAAAGCACCTCTGGTGCAAAAACCTTTCGCCAAGTACATTATTGTGATATTTCCCACAAAAATAGTTTTGTAGCCATTTAATCTACAAAAGTATTGAAATCAATGGACGTTGCCAAGTACCAATTTTACTCCCAATTAATTTCTGAATGTAATCTAGTCTTAGTTTTCAGTGGGAATTTACATTTCGATATGTATAATGTGCGTAACACGTAAAAACATGGAACATACGAACTCATAAGAAAAGATCAATTAAAATTAAAATTAGGAAAAAACAAAGACAATAAAAAAAAATTTGGAGGTAGTGGTACTTGGCGGGCATTTTTAATTTTTAATTTCAATTTTTACAAAAATGCCCGCCAAGTACCACTACCTGCAAATTTTTTTTTCTTGTCTTTGTTATTTCCTAATTTTAATTTTAATTGATCTTTTCTTATGAGTTCGTATGTTCCATGTTTTTACGTGTTACGCACATTATACATATCGAAATGTAAATTCCCACTGGAAACTAAGACTAGATTACATTCAGAGATTAAATGGCTACAAAACTATTTTTGTGGGAAATATCACATTAATGTACTTGGCGAAAGGTTTTTGCACCAGAGGTGCTTTTGGGGAAATTTCATTACTTTTTGTACTATTTCGATTCGTACTAAGTCTTGTTCATGATGAATTGTACAAAGATCAATTGTATAATTTATACGTACGAAAAAATTATACATTTTGAATTTAAAAATGGCAAATGGTCGTATGATGGCGCTTAGGACCTTATGCCAGCTGACAAACCTGGGCTTGTTGATTTCATGCTATGCGTTTTAATAAGCCATGTGTAAATATGAACAAGAAAATCACCATATTGACAGCTATAACGCGCCACTGGCTAACACAGTAGCTTCTATTTACAACAAATATGCACTATACTTCTGAACTCTGTGGATTCGAATTCCAGGTAGAGTCAATTACTCTGTAACTGTGACGCAGGGAATATCCGGAGATCAGCCTTACATGAATGTAGAATTGAAACGAAATTTGACCGAAGATTAGTTTTGACATGAAGAAACTACAGCGACGATTCTATCAAATCAGATATTATAATGTGGTACAGAGTGTTCATAAAACCACTCATGAATCCTAATCTACTGATAACAATGAAAATTTATCTGTATTTTTAATCTTCATTACGTCAAAACATTAGAGACAAAAGACAGTTGAATGTTGATCGCTGGCTACAATGGAAATAAATAGCACTTAGGTAGCCCCTAGAACCTTATACCTTGTCATACTATCGGTCATAATTCACATTTTTCGATTCTTATAAACGATTCTTGTCACTGAATATGAGCGGTTCGCCTAGCACGGTGATATTAGAATAACCTGAAAGCAACAGTCAATCACCCTTTATCTGTACACAGAAGATATTGCAGAATGAATTTTGCATGAGTTTAGAAGATTTAACATTTTGATTATAGCTCATTGTACTGAATCGAAATTTGAGCCGAAAGTATTAGTTTCCACATGAAAAAAAACACTGCGGTAATTCTATAAGAACAATAGTACATTATGATACTAGTGCGGAAAGTTGGTGATTCCCGATGAGTGTGAGGTTTGCAACTCACACGAATGGGGAATCACCAACTCGCACGTGTATCATATACTATTTTTTGTAACATCTGTGAATGGAAAGTTCGCAACACGAGCCGAAGGCGAGTGTTAAAAGAAGAAATTAGACGGGGTCCAGGGGCGGAGCCCCGGTGGGGGGTTGGGGGGGCGAAGCCCCCCCAAAGAATTGAGGAACGAATTCATACAGGATTGTAAAAATTAAGTTTAGTAATGTAACAGAAAAAGTTTCACTTACTTCTTTATTTGATATATATTTATAATATATAATTTTTGGTTATTTCAGTACGGATTTATAAAAAGGATCTGCTTATTTCTAAAAAGGAACTTTCATCTGCTTATTTTATAAAATCAAAAACATTTGTATCACAGGTATTCATCTACCTCGCTAATTATAATATATACGTTTCGGCTCTGATTGGACTAGGTAACTATACTTTAGAGCGACTTAAACAAAACTTCCATCACAGCTTATTAGCTTTATCTTTCTCATACGTAATCGTTACGTGACCATAGTTGATAAGTTGAAAAGAAACATCCCTCGGAACTTCAATATTTGACGATGGCATTGAATTTTCATCATTTACAGCAGGATCTGAGTTCGTGGACGTTGATTTAGAAGATAATGGGTTTAATCTTGGTGTTTTGAAACATTGGCCAACGCTCTTAGAACTTGATGCACCGACATTTAGATCCTGAGCAATCTTTGCTTTTTTTTGTAACCCAGTCTTGGAAAAAGATTGATCCGACGACATAACTGATCCTATTATTTGTTGACAAGTTCTCTTTTTTCTTGCATCACAGTCGTCAATATAACTTTCCACAACTTGATTAGACTTCCAACCTCCAAGTCGCTTAATATCAGAAAATTTACCTCCCGAATTAGCCAGTGTTGTTGCTGCAGTACGGCGAGAGCTATGCCCTGTGTACCTTTCTGGCTCAGGCAACTTTAAATATGTCGCAATTTCTTTTGGCATGGCCCCAAATTTGTTAAGTCCGATAGTTTGTCGAGTACACTTTCCTTTCTGGTAGTTTGCAAAAAACTTATCGCCGTTGACATTTTCTGGACGCAAAGATACGTATTTCTTGTACATATCGTAGAATTCGTCCATAATTGTGAATTCTCTTACAAAACCGGTTTTTGTTTTTGGGAGTTTTACGAACAGCACACGATTCCCACGGTCGTCAAGGTCCCTCATAGTCATTTCGCAAAGTTCTGATCTCCTGCATGCGCCTGCAATCCCAAAAACGCAAGCAACCTGCAAACAACATAGAAAATGTAGTCGAAGACGATACAGGATAATTTTTAGTAGATATGGGTACGTTACCTTCATTGCCAGATACTGGGCATCAGAAGCTTCAGTCAAAAATGTTTTCAGCTGTTTTCTGTGAATGTCTTGGCCTTCTGACTTTTGAAATTTTTAGAGTTTTTTTTCAAAAAATTATTCAGCCTTGAGTAAGTGCCAATATTAATCTTATTATAAGCATTGATAGTACATTTTAGCATTGAGTATCGAGCCCACATTGTTGAAGGTGCCATTGTCTCCGCCTGTTTCTTGAAATAGACTAATAGTAGTTCCTCACAGAAAGAGTTTGTGTTTCTGCTTTTTCTCCAGGCTTTGAATTCATTATAAGCTTTCGTGTATTTCAGTCTCGAAACGGTTGGCAACGTATCCAAGCTTGGATCTTCAGCTTCCTCGAGAATATCTGGTGGCACATATTCCGCTACGGATGTACACTCATCTGGATCACTTTCCGACATCATTTGTATTTTATAGTCCTCAGTTTTACACAATTTACGAGACTTGCACCAGGCACATGTTTACAACAGAAAATGGCGAACTAATCTAAGTTCAGTTGACGTGTCGTAGTTGCTGTTTTTGGCGCCAGATAGCGTCAGCTCCGCTGAGCTCCGCTGGGAAAACAAGTCGTCCGCCCGATGGCTCTCATTCCCGCATGGATAAATCGATAAAGTGTGCGGGAATAAACATTCCTGCATGGATAAATCGTGCGGGAATGTGGATTTCCGCACACTTTTTAAGATTATCGGGAATCTGTCATTTTGCGTACAATTTTCTGTACGCAAAGTGCGAACTTGCCACACAGTGTTACAAAAAAATTATAATATAGCAAATACCTAGTATTTGTAGTCTCCGAATGAAGATATCTATAAGTTTACTCATGAATCTTGGTCTACTAGTGACAATAAAAATTGTCTCTATCTTTCATATTTATTGTATTAAATGCTAGAGCTAAAATGATATTCATCGTTGACTTAAGGGAGTATACCCACCTGGGGAATAATTTTTTTTCAAACTACTGCTACGGTCTGAGAAAACATTTTTTTGACTCAGTTTTTTTTTACAGTTGATTAGTACTATTTTGATACATAGTTCATGATATTTCAAGATTTTGTGGTCTTCGCTGCACATAGATTTAGTCCATCAAAGAAAAATTGGTTGTCGTAAGGTAGAGGTTGCTGTGTTTCATGAAATTCCTTCAAATTTGGAGGGAATATTCTATTCGATAATGTAATTCAGAGCCAATCAAATAATAATTCATGAATTTAGTTTTTGGACATAAAAATCTGTGATTGTGAGACTTTTTTTTCCATTGTTTTTAAAAAAGTGTCTTATAATAAAAAATTCTCATGTTTCAAAGGTAATAAATTGAATTGGTAATAAATTGAAAGTTAACTTCATGAAATATTATTGGCTTGGCCCTAAATTCCATTCATATAGAACATCCCATCGAAATTTGAAGAAATTTCATGCAACGTAGCAACCTGTACCCTACGACAACCACTTTGTCTTCGATGAACTAAATCTATGTTCAGCGAAGGCTACAAAATTTCAAAAAATCATGAACTATGTATCAGAATAGCACTAATCAACTGTAAAAAAACTGAGCTATAAGACACTAAAGTTGATTAGACTTTTTTTTTAAGTATATTGAACTTTTTAACTGGTAGATTGAACTTTATTCAAAGATCTATTTAAACTAGATTTAGATATGATCGTAAGCCTGAAATGAGATATAATTCTTTATGACATATAAAATGAACTAAATATGCAAAAGTTTTAGATGACAGTCTCTAATGACTATTCCATTGCTCCTGATGCAATATGTTTTGTACTTTTCGAAAATTTTTACCTCACGTGCTTCTGCGTAGGGGATATCATTACTTTAATAACATTTGCTACAGTTTATATAGTTCATATAGTTGTAAGTAATGTCACTGCACAAAATATAGCAATTTTATCTCCTGCTTCCTCCTTTTCTTATGCTAGCCGAGACGGAGTATTAGTACGGGTATTCACATAACCTCAAAGACTCGAGCTCGTGAGGTAAACGATAAATCACATAGGTTAATATTTATTGTTGTTTAAAAGATATCGGGTCCATATTCGAACGTGTTTACCTCCTACTCTGTGGAAAGTTTTCAATCAAACATTACTTTGTGAATTTTGCACAATTAAGTCTTTTACATGCCGGCTGACTTGAACTGTCAGTTTGACAGATCGACGCGCATTCGCAATGGCCTGGAGCGATGAATTGTGCTGAAAAGGGAGAAAAACTGAGAACGTGAAACGAGCCACCTCAAAATTAAAAATAATCATATCTCAGCTATACGTGCACAGATTCTATTGATGTTGGGCTTAAATGAAAGCTCTTCCGATCCTCATTCTCACATTTAATCGTAGATCTGCATGATTTCACCAAATACGGTGGGACACAGAAAACATTATTCCCCCACTCTGTGGAAAATTGCCGCAGCTGTAAAGAGACTCGGAGAGTCGCTACGTACAAAAAAAAATTTTTTTTAATGTACTTGGCGCCAGACTCTACCGAGTCTCTTGATAATCATAAACGAATCGAGTGAGCGAGCGCAGCGAGCGAACGAGCGCAACGTTTTTAATTTTTTGGTGGAGTGATCTACACATTAATGTACTTGGCGAGAGGTTTTTGCACCAGAGGTGCTTTTTGGGTACTCTTTACCCCCAAACGGAGCAAGAAAATCAATATGAATTCTTTCAAAGGGAAACGCTGCTTCACGAAATTTAATTAACGCAGCTTTCCCTGGTGTCTTAACCATAGGCATACAAGCATTACAATTTTTTGCATAATTCTCGATACTCTTGTCTAATCCAGGCCACCAAAAATATTGTCTGTGCCTTCATTTTTACAATTCCCATATGAGTACTGAGGATTTCATCAAGCAATATGGATCGTAATTTTTCTGACACTATGACTCTGTAACCCCACATAAAAATACCATTCTCCAAACTCATTTCATTAGCTCGAATAACAAAAGGTTTCAACTCCTCGTCGGCAAAATCAGGCCAACCATCCCTGGTATACAAATAAACCCTGCTTAAAATTTTATCATGCCTTAACTCGTTTCTAATCTCATCAACCGAAACAGGTACTCGGTCTTCAACCAAAAAATGAAAATAATCTCCCATTTCTACTTCTGATTGTTGAACTTTTAAAGGAAGACGAGATAAATCGTCTGCACCACCGTTATAATCCCCTTTCACATATTAAAATTTATAACTGAAACCACTCAAAAACAAAGCCCAGCGTTGCAAACGCCCCGCTGCCATTTGAGGAATTCCTTTATTTCCACCAAAAAGTGCTTGCAAAGGTTTATGGTCTGAACATAAAATAAATTCGTTTCCCAACAAATATTGGTAAAACTTGCTCACGGCCCAAAAAATTGCTAGTGCTTCCCGATGAATAACAGAATAATGCTTTTCACTTGTACGTAAAACTCGAGATGCATAACTGATAGGCTTTTCGGAACCATCAGGTGGAATATGTAACAAAACCGCACCTATTCCAACTTTAGATGCATCACAAACTAACTCAATTTCTAAATTCGGATTAAAGTGTATTAAAAATCTTTTAGATGACATTTCATCTTTAATCTGTTTAAAAGCTTTTTCACTTTTTTTCTGACCAATTAAACTCTCGCGCTTTCAGCAACTCATATAATGGAGCTTAAATCACTGAAATTCTCGGTACAAATCGAGCATAGTAGTTAACCATACCAACGAAAGCTTCAACTTCCTATACATTCACTGATTTAGGTACAGTAACAATCGCTGAAACTTTTTCAGGATCTCTTCTTAAACCATCTTTATCAATAATATGGCCAAGTACTTGATTTCAGATTGGAAAAACAAACATTTTTAAAAATTCAATTTAAATTCTGCCTCAGATAAACGATTAAAAACTTCTTTCAAATTTGCCAAATGTTCTCCCTCGTCTTGCCCTGTAACCACAATATCATCTAAAAAATTGATAACTCCCTTAGCACCCAAGAAAACTTTTTCCATCATTTTCTGAAAAATAGTACAAGCTGGTTTAACACCAAAAAGTAATCGATTAACGCAATAAATTCCTCTATGTGTCGACCAAGCGAGAAGCTCTTTTGAGTCTTCCGTCAATTCCAACTGATTATAAGCTGCAGTTAAGTCTAATTTTGTAAATTTTTCCCCGCCACTCAAAACTGCAAAAATCTCTTCAATACGCGGAAGTGGATGTTTAACATCCTCAACAGACGGATTAACAGTAATCTTATAATCTGCACAAAGTCTAAGTTCTCCTTCACCCTTCAAAACAAGAACCAACGAAGTACCTCAAGAACCATTGTTTTTCAATGTAATAACACCTTAAGCTCCTAACTTATCCAATTGATCGTCCAATTTTTTTTAAGAGCCAACGGTACCGCTCTAGGTTTAATAAAAACCGGTTTGACTTTTTCTTCCAATTTAACTTGTATGCGCTAGCTGCGTCGCTCCTGAATTCGATCGCTGCGACGTCTAGCGGGCGTCGACGACAATAGCGGGAAACAGCTGGTTTCCACAGCCGTACAAGACGTTATATTATAAGCGCGAATATAGAAACTAGGAAGTATCAATGCCTACTGTGATGATACACTGTGGGTTTCAGGCGGTTTTGATCAGTTCATTTTGCCCGAAATCTATATCCAAAGGTACCATGCACATTCATTAGTACAAACTACGTGAAAAATTTAATAATCAGGTCGCGCTCGAGAATTTCGTGCGGACTGCGGACCGAAGCAATGTTAAATTTTTTTTCCATATAGAACAAATCATGAACACAACGAAACTTGTTTATAATAGGACGATCGGACACCCAAAAACTCGAATAATATTAACTAAAATCGTACATGTATTTTCTTATCATCTACGTAGGAACTAAGCTTTTCGAGAGTAACCACGTATCTGATGTCGTTGAAATCATAGATGATGGTAACCGAACCATTAAAGGGAAAGTTTTGCCACAAACTAATGTCAACAATCCACAGTATGATGTAACGATCGAGGTCTGTTCACAGCGAAAATTGAATCAAATAGTACATTACGATACGAGTATAGTAATGTACTCACCTTTCGGCTCGTGCTGCAGTCTCACACTCGTCGGGAAAAGGTTTTCCGTCGAGTATTGTACGAAATTTTATGTTACAAGATGTGAAAATGTACTTCACACCGCGTGAAATGAAATCAGCTATTATATTTTTAGTTGCAGAATGATCGGTCAATTTTACGATCAAATTGCGCGTGTAAAGCTGGTTTATCTCGACAAGGGTGCAAGCACATTGCGGCTGTGTGTATTTATATCAACGACGAATGTACGATTTCAAAGACAGACCAGCCGTTAGAATGGAATAAACCCAAGCAGTCACAAAGCGCAAAATACAAAAAGGGCTGTACCATACAAGCTTTATTTCCTACGAAGTTCAAAAATTTAGATCGAAGTACATCCTGTACGATAGACGAGGTAGAATCTTTATCACAAGAAGTTCACGAATTGCGCGACTCCTTCACTAAATATTTAGAGACCGAACGAATTGTAGAAGCCGAAAGACACAGATCCAAACAAAAAGAACTACTCCGAAAAAATAAACTCCCGCAAAGTACCGAAAAATTATACGCTTTACAAACAACTGGTCCCAGTTATCATTGTTATACGTGCGAGATGCAAAATAGCGACACCAAGGTTAAATTCAGGCGAATGGAATGTCCCAAGGAATTGCACGGTTTTTACCAAAAAGTTGAAGTGAGCAAAGATGAATGGATTCGTATTGCGATAGAATCGGAGAGTCAGTCCGGGTGTTTTCAGTGGTTTCGTGAGAGATCCAAACGAATAATGTGCTCTAAAAAAGCTCATCAGGTCAAAACGAGGCAAAAAAATTTCGAGGGTCTCGCAGCACAAATGAAAAACGATCAATTTGACGGGAGAATGAACGAGGCTATGAGTTGTGGAATAAAAACCGAAACAGAAGCTCGCAATTTCTTTACTTCTTGCACCGGTCTCAAAGTTGATACGATCGGATTAGTTATCAAAGTAAACCAACCGTTTTTGGGAGCCAGTCCAGATGGCATAATCGTAGAAGATTACTCCTTGTTGGAAATAAAATGCCCCTTTTCATGCAGCGATACTGTCATTGTAGATCGCGAAAACAAGATATCGAACGTCCCATACTACAACGACGAAGATAATATGGAATTGAAGAAAAATCATACGTACTACACGCAGATACAAGTGTCAATGTACATTCTAAATATGAAAAGGTGCCATTTCTTCGTATATTGCAGGCAAGACTATGTGCACATAAAAATTGACCGGGACGAGGTTTTTTTGATGGAATTAATTCCGAAAATTGAAATGTTTTATTTCCAGTACCTTCTACCGCTCTTACATTAAACTTATGTTCAAAATACCTGTAATATCTGTGTAATATCTATTTATTCAATACTTGATACATTTGATTTATAGTAATACAATGCAATTGATAATTTATAATTATTTATAATGTATAATTATTATACGTTCGTATCAATAGTTATTATGAAAATTACACATTTTAAGTTACAGTCAATATAGTTTAGTAATTCGATTCATGATTTCATTCTTTTAGCCCTCATCTTCTATCGAATTAGATTCCTTTATCAAAGGAGGTTGACTGTTAGCAATTACACAGCACATATGCATCACAGAATCTATGTAAGGCAATAGCTCGATTGGTAAGTGTCGCAAAATTCCAGACAATTTAATTCGCTGTATTGCTCGTTCGACGTGTATTCTCACAGAGGCTATGCTATATCCTGTTTCAACTTCTGCTTCGGTGAATTGTGGATTGAAAGCAAACGGGGGAATGACAAACATTGCATCGCGTCTGCTCAACTCAGACTTGATCTGAGGAAATCCCTTGTCTGCCAAGACTTGATCGCCAGATTCAATCAAATCGAGAAAACCACAATCATTTGTGATAAAGCTATCAGTAGCTTTTCCCCCATAGCCCTTTGATATTTTGCATATATACACGTCAGGTGTGATGACTACCAAAAATTTGACTGTAAATCTACCTTTATAATTTGAATACATTAGGACTCTTTGTTCCATAGTTGGTGGTGTGTCTGTAGGTATTTCTGTACAATCTATTATGCACCTGCAATTTGGATATTTATAAAACGATAAAGGGAGATTTTTCTTAACGCTCTCTTTGGATGGCCAAAAGATCCAAGTTCGCGTTTTGATCGACAAAGTTTCTAGAATTTCATAGAAAATCTTCGAGGCAGTGGTACTATGAACGTGAAAAATACCTGCGAGCGCACAGAAAGATATTCCTAATTTAAATTTCATGAGAAATATTAACAAACTATCTTCCTTTCTAACTGTCATATAAAATGCTGGCTGCCCATATTTGCCTAGTTCTATTAAGTTTAACAAAACTTTGAAAAAGCTGACACTGACCCCAGCTAATTGCCGCATCATTCTATCAGATCTGATGTCTGTGTAGCCTGTGAATCCCGGACGCATTTCATGTTCTGGCCCACACCGTTTATCTTTTTCAAGAGGAACATTTAGTTTATCAGGTTTTTGTGGCAGCTCAATATATATTTCTGTTTGTGTGGAGGCATTATTTTCTTCCTTCCAACAAAACAGAATATCTTTTTTCTCCCTGCGCGTATCTGTCCACACATCGGTTTGGCACCCAATACTTTTTTTTGTCGTCGCAACGTTGCCAAGGCAATTTTCCACCTCATCGGTTCCTGTAAATAAATTCAATCAAAAACATCAACAACTGAGCTTTCACTTTCAAATTTTTGCAAAACTATATGAATCCCAACCCCTCTCTACATCAATTTGCTCCTGCACATCTGAGCTCCTTTCTGCCGAAAGCTTCCTTCTTTTCAAGAGTCGCTCAAATCTATCCAGAGTAGGTTTTTTTTTGGACTATCATTAAGAAAAATCGTTGGAACATACGCAGGGCTTTCGGCCAACTCCGATTTTTTTCCTCCTACAAAGTGGGCACAACAGACGCGTGAATCTTTCGTTGGCTTCCAATCTTTATCGTTTTTTCTGCTGTACGAAAAGGATTTTGTTAATTTCTAGCGTAATATACGTCGGATTAGACGAAGAAATGTTCGTGTAAACAGTTCTTGTTGACCGTATCCAGCCTATTATACCTACCTCTTTTTCACAGCGTGTATCCACTGTCGTCTACGCTCCACTTCCCAGCTTCTACCGGAAAATCGATATAACTGAATATCCGAATTTTTTTGTTTTGAATTAGAACAGCCAAAAACACTGCACACTCTTCTTGAATGGCGAAAATCAGTTAAACTTGACATAGCGTTCGTCACTTTACTCTATTATAACGCCCGCTAGCCTCAGCTGGTTGTGCCTTGCGGATGCTGAATTCCGCCCGCAGAGCGCAGCACTAGAGCTACGTAGCTAGCGTATTCCCTCAAATTTGTACTTCCCTAGCTTGCTTTCAAAAAGATTAACATACCGATTTAAAAGTGTCTTAATTTCTTTATCTTTTTTAACAACATTGATCGAAGCAATGTAAAATCCTAAAATGTTCATCAAATCTCTTTCCATCAAAGGTCTACAACCGTCTTTAATAACGACAAAACTACCTTCAGCTTCAATTCCTGTGTTGCACAATTTTACAACAATCTGACCTATAGGTAACATCCTGTATGATGGTCAGACTGTACCATCATACATTCTCAGCTTAGCAAAAGTTTTGTCCAGAATACAATGTGATAGAAACTCCTTGTAAAATTTCTCTGGAATAACTGATCTACCCGCACCAGAATCAATCTCCATCATCACAGGCTTCCCTTCAACCAAAATTTCTACCATCTTTGGCTCAACCAATTCAATATTGCAATTAATTTTTAACATATCACAAGCTTCATTTAAACCGTTTTCGTTAATTTCAACAAAATTGTTATCTGATTTCTTTTATTTACAAACTTTAGACAAATGCCATATTTTTTTACAATTCTTACATCTATAAGTCTTATACTTGCATTTTGCAAAACTATGCTTATGATGCCACCGCAAAATCTACATTCAAGCTCACTCGACTGCCTTCAGAAACTTGTGATGCATGCTTCTTCTTAATTCTTTGTTATCTTCAACCTTCTTCTTCTGAAATCCTTTGTTGTTGCTTGCAAAAACTTTGTGTAAATTAACTGAACTGGATTTAGCTGCTGTTGTTAAATAGCTTCTTTATTCCTCGCTGCTTCCAAAATTGTGTTTAACGTCGCCATAGACTCTTGTTCACAAACTTTGTCCAAACCCAACCACTTTTTAGACCCGTAACAAATTTGTCTTTAATTTTATCGTCTAATTGAGCGCCAAACTTGCAGGTGATAGCTTTACTTTTAATTCTAGCATACCATTCGTTCACTCTTTCAGAATCACCTTGTGTTAAGTTATGAAAGTCTATACTCTCCTTGAAAACAGAAACCCCAGATACAAACTGTCTTTTCAAAATGTCACAAAGGTATATGGTTTGGCTGCTGGTAAACACGGATCACACAAGTCTTTCAAAACTTTATAGGCACCTTGACCCACCAAGGTCATCAAAACAGCCACCTTCCGATATTCAGGTACACTGTTCGCAACAAAATATTGATTTAGCCTTTCTTCATATAAATCCCAGTTCTCGCCAATACAAAATTCGGACAATGAGCGTATCGAAAAAACAAATAACATTAGGTGTTTGTACTGCTTGGACTGTGTTTGAACTTTGAGCCTGGCTCTGCTCCAATACCGTTGAATTTCGCCATCTTTCCTCAATTTGTTGCTGTCGAGAACTAATTTGCTCTTGTTGAGCAGCTACCCGTGTAGAATTTAGTTCGGGAAGGCCTTGACAACACAAAGGCCCCTATCAGGATCAGTTGTGGATTCCATAATAATAGATCCCTATCACTGCCCGATCAGGGCCTGTTCGGGTGATATTCAGACCCCCTCGAAAATGAATAAATAATAAATCTTCATTACTGCCCGATCAGGGCCTGATCGGGCAATAGTAGAACTCCATCGAGAATAAATGTTGAGGTTCTGACAAGGCCCACAGATCGGGGCCTGATCGGGCAATAGTAGGACTTCATCGAAAATAAACGTTAAGGTTCTTACAAGGCCAACACATCGGGGCCTGGTCGGGCAATAGTAGGACTTCGCCGGAAATTAACGTTGAGATTCTGACAAGGCCAACAGATTGAGGCTTGATCGGGCAATATTAGGACTTCATCGAAAATACATGTTGAGGTTCGGACGAGTATGGAGTACCTGTAGACCCCAGAAATTTCATCTACACTTTTCTGCCTTAGTTGTTCATAGGGAACGACAGGGGACATTACGTTATACTACTCAGTTAGCGTGAATTGACGGACACCCTGTACAGGAGGAAACTTTTGCGTTTGATATCTTGACCAGAGATTCAAATATTGAAAATATTAAATAAAAAAACGATCACACACACAGACAAAATGTGATTCTCCGTAATTAAGTTGTAATTGGTCTTAAAAATATCATGATACTTGGTAGAAAAAAGTGAAATCCGATAGGATACATATTTTAATAACAATTTTCAGAGAGATCTGTAGATTGGAGTTTCTACGATAGATCCTAAAATATCAGACTATTGTAGAAATAAATATTTTTTCAATATTATGGATATTATTAAATATCTATTGTAAGCATTAGATCGAGTGAGAGCTTGTGGAACTCTAGGCAAGAAATTAAATTAAAAACATATTTGCAACTTGGATGTTTAGTTAAGATATCTTAACCGCATTGAAACACTGATATCATTGAGACAGATGCAAAATTCAAAACAATTACAAGAAAGTGACTTACTTTGTCAATAGGTAGTTTGGCGTAGTTAGTAGAGCGTGCGACTAGTAATACAAGCGAATGCGAGCGTCCCCAGATCGAATCTCGGCACAATAATGCGAAAATTTTCTCATCTCAAAATTCTTACTTTGTACCTAAGTGCGATTGTTTGCGATTAGTTGGTGTTGATCAACGCTTAATACCTTGTAATTAATTCATTTTGAGTATCTAAATTAATTTTTTTTCGCGCAACTATTTGCGTAATGTCATATTCCTGATCAGGTCCTGATGTATTCTCCTAACCAGGGCCTGATAAATTGACCTGATCAGGGCTTGGTCTGCGAAACGTTACATTTCCTGACAGGCCCCAATCGAAATTCCTGATCAGGGCCCTAATGCTAAATCAGGCCAAATATTCGGGTCCTGGTTTCAGCCCGGCCAAAATTTCTGCACGGGTAACTGTTGTTGCTGTTGCTGAAGTTGATTTTGCCACTGCTGCAACTAAGCCTTTAAAATTTCTTGTTCAAACCGTTTCTGTTCTAACAAATTCTGTTCTTGCAGCCACTTCACCTTCTCGGCATCCAATTTTTTTAGCCTCATCATACGGCACGCACTATTCAAAATAAAAAAAAAACTTTAGTTTTTCTCATCGCCAATTTATGGGATGTATTATTATGAAATAATAAGTGGAACAGAATTCAGATTTAGAAATAGGTTTATTTAATACGTGTTTACAACAGGCAAGCTAGATTCAGGCTGACTCATTAGCGCTCTTAGTCCGATGTTACAAAGTTCAAATTATAATAATACTGGTGGTGTATATGTCGCCAACTTCAATACATTACAGTTGAATATTAATTTGAAACATATTTTATCTTTTGATAAAACCGTCTTCAAAGTCAATTGCTATATCTTTAATAGTTTACAAGATATAAACTATTACAGGGTGAATATAAGAAAAAAGTTCCATTTTTCATAAAGAAATGCATGTAACTGACGATCTATAATAGCAACGAACTTGATCGACTATTTATTTGAAAGATCGACTAATGGCCCGTAAAATCGTCTTGGATGCTAATTATACCGTATCTCTAATAGTTTAAGAGTTAAAGCTGTTAATAACTTACCAAACTGAGCGGCCGCTCTCACTTCCATAGCGTACCCAAATATAAATCCTATAAAAATTTGAAAAAGTTTTCTTCCACATTTTGATGAACATCGTTGGTTTCGTTTTCGTTTCAAAAATCTGTGAAAAATCTTTAAACATATGCGGTGATTGTTAATAACAAATCGCTTGCCTAATGAACAATTAAATTATCAACAAAAATGTTTATTCATTCTTTTTTGTAGAGAATTGTAAATGATTACCAAAAAAAAATTTTTTTTTCTCAATATATCGTTTAAACAACTCAAGAATATAAAAAATTGATTATTAGTTATTAAAAATTTTTTCAACGATAAATTTTTGATCTTAAGATCATAATATCCTCTAGCAAATAAAATGCTAAAAGAAAATATTTTCACAAATATCTAACTTCTACTCAATTTGTTTACAAAATTTTTGAACAAATGGCTCCAAAAATTGAAAAAAAAACAAACGTTTCTGCATACCTGTTCATTGAATGAAAATACTAATAATAATATAATTTGATTTAAAAAAAAATTTTAACCCTCTTCTCAATTTTTCGGTTTCTTGTGAGCTCAGATAATTTATAACTAATAGGTTATAACAATTGAAAATCATGCAATATTATAATCTTGTTGAGTATAGCTGTCAAAAGGTCTCCACAAAGAGAAATAATTTTAGCAGCTATTCTTAAAAAAATTACACGACTTTGAATATAAACGAGAACTCCAAAAGAAATGGCTTAGTTAACAATATATGTTCAACTGTTGAAAAATCGATGAAAGTTTCTTTGTATCGACGGAAATTCATTCTCGCAAGTATCTAGATGATTCCATGATGCATTTGAATTTTTTAATTATTATTAAATTGTAGAAGAAAAAAAATTATATGCTGAGCTCTACTTTCAACATTAAATTATAGGTCCAAATAATTGAGATATGAGCTCCGAAAAGTGCCGAATTTAGCAGATTGGGGTTTTTCTAGCCTATCGAAACGTTACGTGACATTATCTGAAAAAATTCACGATAACTTTTCTCAGATAGTACATGGGTAGTACTACTAGCCCAAGCAACAAAGGTCAAAGGACCCCGCAGAATCGTTATGGGAAATGGCTTTCGGCTAATTTTTTTGAAACTTTGTAAAATGGTAGTCCTCAACACGTAGAACAAAAGTCTCTACAGGCCCAAAGCTCCAAGGTGGTTAGTTTGAGAGCTACAGCCCGTCAAAGTCGAACTTTCTCACCCATACGATGTATAGCGTGAGCACGGGAGTGACGTCTTTATCGGAGATATATAGGTATTGTGAGGGGTAAATCAATGGTTCAAGCCTTGGGGAGGCGAAGAAACACCGCATTTGAAAGAAAAAAAAAAAATTGAAAAAAAAATTGAAAAAAACATTTTTTTTTTAAATTGAGAAAAGTCGAGAAAAATGTCGAAATATCGTTTAGAAATTTTTTTTTTCGCAATCGCTTACTTTCGATTGTTTTTTTTTTTTTATTTTTTTTTTTTATTTATTTATTTTTTTTTTTTAAATGTTGTGTTTCTGCACCTCCCCAAGACTTAAACCATAGATTTACCCCTCACAATGCACCATGCCAAAGGAAAGCGCGGAAAAACCATCCTAAGAGGTCGCTCAATCGATGTCTAGTTTTATCGGTAAATATCGATTAGCACATCGTGAAAATTTTTCTCGGCGGATTCCGTTTGCGGGGTGTATTTCGAGATTGGGATACACACATTCAGCGGTTGAAAAAATAATTTTGAATTTCGTTTTTTTTTTTGACACACCCTAATATATATATATATATATATATATATATATAATATATATTATATATATATATATATAATATATATATATATATATATATATATATATATATATATATATATATATATATATATATATATATATATATATATATATATATATATATATATATATATATATATATATATATATATATATATATATATATATATATATATATATATATATATATATATATATATATATATATATATATATATATATATATATATATATATATATATATATATATATATATGTATATATTGTAACGTGGCGTTTCACCAACCCCGTTCCAGCCCGAGAAACGACACAGATTTGGTCGACGTGTGGCAGGCTAAGCAAAAGGGAACCAACCGATTTACCAAAAGTTAGGCAGGGTCTAGACTAAAAACTAATGTTTTGTGTGTATCATTTTGTATTTTGAGCGCTTCGGCGCAAGGTAAAGAAACACTGAAGGGATAAGGTACGACCAACGAGGGATACCAGCGAAGAACTTCACCAGGGACAAGGACAGACCTATAATCTCCGGTATTGCCTGATTCCGACGCACCTGCTAATGAGGAAGATCGTGCAGGTCAAGTGATGTCTGAGAGACGACATTCCGGCTAGCGATCCAAACTACCGCCAAAATCTTCCGTCAGGTACTCCCGAAACTACTTTGGATGCCACGTAGCAGGCGTACAGGGCTCGGCGAAATGCAACAATGCCTCCCGTGCGTGACTTATCGGCCTGGTGCCGAACCATCAATGGAACATCTACCGTCCAGACTCTTGTTATCGTTGCACATGCGTTCCTACGGAAAGGAGCCGTCATGAGTGGAGGCGCAATGCCCAACATGACGCTACCGTTGGAGACGACGATTGATGTTGTGATGCCATCGAACTCCAACGGAGAAACTTCAAAAGAAGAGCGCCTGGAAGTAGGCAAGAGGTCTGGCAGTACCAGGTGAGACGACGGGGATGACTTCATGTGACGTCAGGAATCAACCACCGTATAGGTAATCGCGTTGCGGAAAATTCCGACTGAGGTGCGCAACGCGTACTAATTATTCCAAATAATTGCGTCGACCTACTTATACGGTGGGGAAAAATAGGCCAATCAGGGATCATCAGGATCATCGGACAATACCTCAGGCCTTCAAGACGAGAGTTACATCGCTCTCTCTACGTTCAACCAGCTAAGCAGCAACACGTCGACCACCTCTTCCGTCTTTCTTTCTATCGCTTCTTTTGTTAAATTTCTATCTTTCGTAAATCTATCGTATCCTACCGTCTATTCTATCGTTAGTTTGTTAGTAAAGTATTGTTTAAAGTAAATTCAGTGTCAAGGAGGATACGAGGTTCAGGAGAGAATTAAGGTAAGGCTTTTGCCTCATACGGTAAAGTTACGACGTCGCTAAAGATTCTGTAAAGTTTGTGAATAAGGTTTTTGGTACAGTAAAGAAATCTGGGAAGCCGAATCTACCGACTCTGAGGTGCGTAAATGCCGTCGTGGATTCGTAGCTGACCACATTTTGAATAAAGTAAAGTTTTGTGAAATAAAGGATCTGTGCGACCTCGTGACTGAAATACGTAGTAACTTAAAATCATTTAGCATGAACTAGCATGATCTAGCATGTCTTAGTTTTTGTAATATTTTTGCTTGAGTAGAACTTTTGTAAAATATGTAGTATCGCATTTTGTGGAAATTTAGTAGAAAACATTAGTTAAGAAATCGGTTGGTTATCCCTAGAAAAGTCTTGAACGTAGAGCAGCCGCGGACGCGCATTTGTTATTAGTTAGAAAATATTGTGTAATTTAGCTTCAGTAAATTCAGTTTTGATAGCCGTCCTGCGTTAAAGTTTTGTCTAGAATTAGGTAAATCTTTCGTAATCTAAGAAAATTCTCATCTCTCGTACTCTCGTTACGGAAACCTATCGTAAATTTATTTGTTAGTTTGTTTAGAACTGCGACCATCGCGCTGTGATGAGTTAACGTAGCTGATTTTGTGTTGTATAGAATTTTGAGAAAACTAAGGTTTCTGAGTACCGTATATTTTGTGAGATTTTGTTAAGTGATCTGAAAATTTGAACTGAATAAATTGTGCAAAAATTGAATCATTGTCTGACTGAATTATTGTATGGTGAACCTAGCCACTCTACTTTTAGTATGTGTCTCTGAGCCTAGCCAGCCATCCGTCGAGCCTAATTTGTTGGTGTGTTGCGTATTATTTGTTAAGTAAGATGGTGCAACTGCACCTGGCGCCCAGCGAAATAAGGTAAAGTCAGTAAAGTTTATTGAGTATCGTTCAGGGGCTGCGACGAAGAGTGAATTGGTGAGTCTAAAAACAAGATTCGGTCACAATATATATATATATATATATATATATATATATATATATATATATATATATATATATATATATATATATATATATATATATATATATATATATATATATATATATATATATATATATATATATACTCATTATATATATTTATAAATATATAAATATATATGGGGTATTCCATGCCAATTCGACCAACCATGACCCCGACCCCCTCAGGTTTTGAAATCAATTTTTTATAGGATTCGCCTGTCTTCAAAATGCAACGTCAATTTTTCTCAGATCTTCATTATTTTTGGTTATTTTTTTAGGAATTTTCAAAGCTAAAAAAAAAAACGCTGCGTTCAAAAAATCTGAGAAAAATCAATAAAATTCTACGAAATAAGAACATTTGTCCACAATAATTCTATAGTGGTGTTCTCAAGGGGAAACCCGGGACAGCACTAAACCAAGGGAAAAAGTCCAAGTCGGATACTATCTTTTTTTTCAGACGACAATTTTTGTGCCCAAAATAGTACCGCATAGTTGAAAATAAAATCCTTTTTTTTTACGTTCATTCAAAAAAAAAAAAGTGAAAAAAAGATAAACAAAACAAAAAAAAATCAATTTCATTTTCAACTATGCGGTATCATTTTAGGCACAAAAATTGACGTCTGAAAAAAAAAGACGGTATCCGACTTGAACTTTTTCCCTTGGCTTAGTCCTGTCCCGGGTGTCCCCTTGAGAACACCACTCTAGAATTAATATGGAAAAATGGTCTTATTTCGTAGAATTTTATTGACTTTTTTCAGATTTTTAAAACGTGGCGTTTTTTTTTTAGCTTTGGAAATTCCTAAAAAAATAACCAAAAATAACAAAAATCCGGAAAAATTGACGTTGCATTTTGAAGACCGACGAATCATATAAAAAATCGATTTTAAAATCTGAGGGGGTCGGGGTCATGGGTTGGTCGAATTGGCATGGAATACCCCACATATATTTATATATTTATAAATATATGGGGCATTCCAGCTCAACTCAACCAACCATCGGCACTCGTGTCTTTAAATTTTTTTCGAAAAAACATATGTCAAAGTCCAGATAAAAAGACAATGTTTCCGTAACTCGGAGGTCTTGCATTCAATTTTTGACGGTGATACATCCTCCGCTTCATTCAGACGGCGAATATTTAAAAATTTTGTCCGATGTAAATACGGAAACATAGAGAAAAATGTTAAATACAAAAAACCACCGTTATCTTACGAATTTCAACCGCAATTAATTGCAGAATTTTTGAATCATTCTTCGACCCAATTTTGCTCGATAAACGTCCAGAATTTCGATTTTCTCGAATGTCGCCATAACCGATTTAGATGAATTTCTTACACAAAATACTAGGTCAAAAAACAAAATTTTCAAGACCTTATATAAAGGGAACTGACTCTCATCGCAAAAATATCCCTAGGCCTGCCGAAGCGTAGACGTAGACCGCCATTAAATATGCTAGACGACTGTCGAAATATTTGTTCAGGTTATGTTTCACAGGTTATAAAGATTTGGAATTGACTGATGCGAAATAGAGTGAATTAAGATGGTAAGAATAGTCGAGAGGAGTATTTTATTGACCAGCATTTTTTTTCAATTAGCGAGAGGTGCCATGGGGTTATGTGATGTTTATTTCGTTAAAGTGAACGTGAAATTGAGAAAATTCAACTACATATTCATTACAATAACTAAAGATTAACTAAAACCCTGTAATGCGTTGATTCATTGTTATAACTTGTTTATTGAATCTCTAAAACATTCATCACGTACTTTCACTCTATTTCGTGTACACCTCCACATTATCATGACCCTGAAAAACTTCTGACATCTGTCAACCAAAAATAATGACCGCCGCCGCGAACCATGGAGTGATCGCATATGAAATTGCAACTGAACTAGGAATATTCTTAGTGTATTGGCTCTCCCTTCAAATTTCAAGGAATCCAGCGCCATCGTCGTTTCACTGACCCGTTTCACCTGGCGCTCACGGTATAACGTGTAGCTCCCCACACGGCACGTTATATTCAGAAATATTTATAAATGTTTCAACATTTCATAACATAATTTCAGGAATATGTCTGAAGTGTTTCTGAAATATGTCAATCGCAATACAACACTTTCAATATTTCTGGAACGTTTCTGAAATATATCAATTGCAATACAACATCTTTGATATTTCTGGAACGTTTCTGAAATCTGTCAATTGCAATACAACATTTTTGATATTTCTGGAACGTTTCTGAAATATATCAATTGCAATACAACATTTTAGATATTTCTGGAACATTTCTGAAATATGTCAATCGCAATACAACATTTTTGATATTTATGGAACGTTTCCGAAATATGTCAGTTGCAATACAACAGTTTTGATATTTCTGGAACATTTCTGAAATATGTCAGTTGTAATACGACATTTTTGATATTTCTGGAACGTTTCTGAAATATATCAATTGCAATACAACATTTTTGATATTTCTGGAACGTTTCTGAAATATGTCAATCGCAATACAACATTTTTGATATTTCTGGAACGTTTCCGAAATATGTCAATTGCAATAATACGATCTTTATATTTCTGGAACCTTTCTGAAATATGTTGATCGCAATACAACTCTTTCGATGTTTCTGGAATTTTTCTGAAATATGTCGATTGCAATACAACATTTTCGATATTTCTGAAACGTTTCCGAAATATGTCGATTGCAATACAACATGTTCGATATTTCTGGCAAGTTTCCGAAATATGTTGATCGCAATATAACATTTTCGATATATCTGGAACCTTTCTGAAATATGCCGATTGCAATACAATATTTTCGATATTTCTGGAACGTTCCCGAAATATGTCGATTGCAATAAACATTCTTATAGATATGTCTGGAACGTTTCCGAATTAACTATCTAATATTAATCTATATATGGACGCGTACATATAAATACCAAGAGACTCGGCAGAGTCTCGCGCCAAGTACAATAAAAAAATCCATACAGGGTGCGCCAGAATTAAGTGCACAAAATGATAGGGGTGATAGAGGGGCTCGAGCTGAGTAAAATAACCTATATAACATGTAGTCTCCGGAACACCGGTCGCGAGATACGACCGGTTAAAAAATCGCCTGAGACGCCGGCACGTAGGCAACCAAGTACACAGCAAGCATCCGTTAGCCGTCTAATTGATAAGCGCGCTCGGCTGTTGATGCAAGTCATAATACTTTCGGTATTGAACTTTCGCCAGTTGAACGATGTAATTTGGAGCACCTCTTGGAATTACTTGCTCACATGATAAAATTTGGTATCCAAAGTATTTGTGTTCGACATTTTCGAATTCGAAAGTGGTATGACTCGCATCAACGGCCAAGCACGCTCATCAAATAGACGGCTAACAGTTACTCGCTGTGTGCTTGGTTGCCTACATGCCGGCGCCCAAGGCGATTTTTTAACCGACCGTATCTCGCGACCAGTGTGTGACAGTCAGCGCTCCAGCCGCCTATCGATAGATAAGATCTAACTATTCTCAATTGCTAATAAGCATGTCTCTTTACCGACTTACTCAAGAAATCAGATCAGTCCTAAAATCAGGACATTAGTCAAATATGATGAGCGACGTTTCCGCAAGAGAGCTGCCTCGTTCACTCTGCGAGAAGACGCCTGCCTAGCAAGTTGTACATAGTTTTGTCTCCTCGTAGTTTCGCACATATAAGTAACTTTGCAATCAAATTTCAAGTAAATACAGTTTAACCTGTTTGATACATTACTTTCACTGATTATTTACAATAACGTTGGAATCAACGTATAATCAAATCTCATCACTTTGGCCAACGGCATGTCCAAGTCATCGACGATCGGCTACAAGTAATCATCACATGTCTCCGATGAGACCTGAGATTGAATCCATAAACATCTTCAACATCTGATGCGGTGAGACACGAAATTACGGATCAACGAGAATTTACCAACATTCCACACGAGACACGCAAAGACGTTTGCAAATCTCGTGCCATCAAACATCAACTCGACCACGTTTTCACCGAATGGAATTTCGCCGACATCCATGATAAGTAACCTCGCATAAATCGTATATCTCTACCTGAGCATCAGAGAATCGTATATTTGTCAAAAAAAGAGCCGAAAAGTTAATTTCTTCAAGTATCACAACTAGACATTTGTCAATAATATTGTTATATTAAAATGCAGAGTAGTTACTCACAAGGTATTTTGTAATATTGTTAATAGTCAGGCGTATTTTAATCTAAAGTATGAATGGTGATGGATGAATGAACATATGTTGAATATTCAGAGTCTCATTTTCTCTCATTTTCTTGCTTTACAATAACCTAAAATTTCAATGGTAGTTCTTTTGCCATAATAAATAAAAAAAATATCCTTTCTTTTTTCAAATAAATAAAAAATCGAGACTATAATTAAAATTTGAGTTGCATTTCTCTCTCTCTGTAAGACTCATTTACTCCTCATTATTTCCCTATCCTATAAAAACTAGACCTAATTAGAAGACGTGTAGCGGGGCTAGACACTAAATTCGTTACAAGTGTTTCGAAAACCACATGTTATATAGGTTAATTTACTCAGCTCGACCCCCTCTATTACCTCTATCATTTTGTGCACTTAATTCTGGCGCACCCTGTATAGGTATATAGCCGCGCAAGACTCGACGAGTCTTTTTACCCGTACGGGAGCTAAACGTCATGGTGGGGGGACAGTATTTTCCTGATTTCTTTCGCCTCACGATATCAATGGGATTGAGATTTTTATCTCAGAATGTGGGCACAAAGAGCTTTCATTTGAGTCTAGCATCGATTGAATCGGTGCACGGAGAGCTGAGATATGATTAATCTAAGTTTCTGAGTACCCGTTTCGATCGGAAATTTTTCGTCTCCTTCACCTTATTCAGCCAGATTACAGTCCACTAAAGCTATGCGGATGAGAATGAGAAAAGAGTGTCCGCTACAGCACCACTAGACAGCAGTAATATAAGCACTCGACATCAGTTGCTAGATGGCGCTCATATCGACAATGTTAACGTAAGATCAAGAATCAATTGCGCAAGACGACGGACTCCCGGGACAGAGCTGTCAGTTCGGTCACAGAATCATAACCTAGTTCTGTTCATATTCATTCCATATTCATACGTCTTAACATTTTGCAAATTTTATTTTCTTATTCATGCTCCCTATAGTTACTCATTATGAAATTTACGTTCAAAGTGAGGGTCGGAATCATAAAAATCTCTCATGAAATGATTGAGCGCGCAATTTTAAGGTTGGGTTTTAGATGCGGTTATTGAATCGCATGAAGGTTAATCTATACCTTATATGACACAATCGATTATGCACGCATAAAATGAATAAATATTTTAATTTCCGAATATTTTCGTATATTTGATGCGTCAAATATATATCATATTCAGTAAATGCACGAAAAAAGATATCTACATAGTGCTTGGAAGGCAACAAATGGTAGTGGGTGCCATTAATTCAGGCCTCTGTGCTTTCAACACATATTATTTATCTTGCTTTAGTTTACGAATAGTGGCTATATAGAAAACTAGAACTATATAGAAAAGATTATATGGTAACTGGTAAAAAAGTGTTTGTCAAAATAATAATTTGTATTAGACTACCACATTTAACATTACTGTTTACCGAGGGATTCAGATGATATAAAATGTATCGCCGTTCATGCATGCATTAAGATACTTATTGAAACAATTGGCAGAATGATGACGACCGAGCGAACCTAGCGAGCAAGGATATAGGGAAACCCAATCGAGCGAGCGTAGCGAGCGAGCACAATTATTAGGTAGTCAAGCAAAATTCTACAAAAAGTAGTGATATCACCCCCAAAAAGCACCTCTGGTGCAAAAACCTTTCGCCAAGTACAATAATGCAGTCACCACCGACAAGAAAATCCATCAACAAAGTACTATAAAAATGTTTACTCACAAAAGACTTGAAATCAGATACAATTGCCAAGTACATACATGTCTTCTGTATAGTAAAGGCTCACAACAGAAAATTATCAAATAGTTATTATTAAATAGTGTTGTTTTTTTTCTGAATAGTGGCTTTTGATAATCTGTAGGGGAAAAATTAGGAAAAAAAATTTAGAAAGTGTACTAGTACTTGGCGGGCCTTTATAGCAATATACATATTACAGAACAAACTACGTACCAGCCTTAGTGCAGTGCACTCTTCCATTTATCTATACCTGGCCCGCCAAGTACCACTTTCTAAATTTTTTTTTCCTAATTTTTTCCCTACAAATTATCAAAAGCCACTATTCAGAAACAAACAACACTATTTAATAATAACTATTTGATAATTTTCTGTTGTGAGCCTTTACTATACAGAAGACATGTATGTAGTACTTGGCAATTGTATCTGATTTCAAGTCTTTTGTGAGTAGACATTTTTATAGTACTTTGTTGATGGATTTTTTTGTCGGTGGTGACTGCATTATTGTACTTGGCGAAAGGTTTTTGCACCAGAGGTGCTTTTTGGGGGTTAAGATACTAGCCAAAAATATTTCAGAAATATTCCAAAGACGTTTTCAAAGATTATTTTAAAAATATTTCCACAAGTGCTTGAAGAATAATTCCGACATATTCATAGTCCATTTTTTTCGAGAGAAAATAAACTTGTGTGAACATATCATAATTATAAGCACGTATATGCAAGAATCTTTTCGCCGTGATAAATATATTATAAGCTATGCAATGTAGTTGTTCACTGAATACCATTCGATATAAATATGCGAAGCTCACAATTGATAATCTTTATTGTTATCAGTTCCAAAAATATGTATCAAGTCTCACAGGAGGTCATTGGAGCTAGATTGGAACCGGTCTTCACTATTTCAACGACGTTAAGCAACTATACTCAGGACCCGCATTTGGATGGGTGACCGTTTTTAGACGATTACATTTCATTGGCATGCGTAATCTTTGAGTTGTCTTTGGTTAGCGAATAGTTCGATAGGTATGTTTCGTTCTTGAATATGTACTTTGTAACGAAATACAACCTGCCTCCGTGAACTTTCCAAATAATATTTTGAAAATGTATTCAAGAAATATTTTATGAAATGTTGGAAAAACATTTCAGAGACATTTCAATGAAATATTGCAAGTACGTGGGATTACGGACATAGGAATGTTTCAGAAATATTTCATTGTAATATTTCTCAAATATTCCTGAAATATTCAATGCTGTGTGGGTGAGGTATGATAAGATATATTACTGGAAGATTTCTGATACATAACTCAAACCTTGCTGACACATTGCTGAAATATGTCAGAAATATTTCGTTATTTATATTTGCGGACATTAGCATGTTTCTGACATATTTCTGAAATGTCGCAATGAAATATTACATATTTCAATTGAAACATTTCTGGAACATTTCTGAAATATTTAGTGCCATGTGGGTCAGGCCCACGAACTTTATACCTGCCAAGGGCGGTTTTTGACGGTACTATACCTGCCACGGTCTGTAGGAGGGAACGGTTGTGCAGGGTCCTGACCTGCAGCTGTTCTGGAATTCAGTAGGATACATTTTGTTGCGATGGCTGGGAGTGTGAAGTGTTTCATTTGCAATGAAAATATTTCTTGTGGCGATATCGTAGAAGTGAAAGAGAAAGGAACTTTGGAAAGAGCTAGTGTGGAAGGAAAGGATAATAAACATTTAGTGTTAGAAGGTGTCAAAGCTATAAAAGTTCATGTTGTTTGTCGAAAGAATTATGCGGGACCGGATAGTATAAGAGCTGCACTCACCAAAAAAGATGTGGCCGATGCTACAACATCATCTAGCACCACGCAGCGCACTGAAAGTTTGCGATCACCTTTGCCTGCATTCGATTTCAAAGGAAAATGTTTATGTTGTTCAGAAAATATTGATGAGGCATTCTATGAAAAAGAAAAGACGCAGCCTATCGCTAAGCCTAGAAAAGTTTATAACGTTCACAGTCTAACTTTGAAGGAAAAAGTACTCGAAGCGGCAGGGAAAAGAAACGATAAATGGGGAGATGAAGTTAGGCATCGTGTTATCAATACTACTGATTTGGTTGCTGCCGATGCCATATATCACCAATCCTGCTTCGTCTCATTCTTTTTGCATTCTATGCGAACCGGGAAAAAAAGAGGACGTCCTAAGATTGAAAATGTGACGACGGCTATGGAAAAGATTCATTCGTACCTTGATAATCACGAGGATTATCAAGTATTACTATCCGAATTGATGGCCCAATGTACAGAATATGTTCCCAACGAATCTACTGTAAAGACTAAATTGAAAGAAAAATATGGGGACAGAATTATCATCACACAAAATCAGAGAAAGGTTCCTGTCGTTCGTTTCCGTGATTCAGGAATGGAAATATTGACAAATTCCTGCTACAACATAAAAAAACGACGAACGTGAAGAACGACTGCTAATAGTTGAAATTGCAGCCGCTATTATAAAAGAAGACATCCAATCAAAAGTCCATGAGACTGATTCTTATCCCGCAACTGATGATTTTCTCAGTAATGCGAGTACTGACATTCCTGAAACTTTGAGAATCTTTTTAGACCATGTTATCATCAGAAAGAAGGATAAAAATAATGAAAAAGCCAACAAGAAAAGTATTTCCATAGCTCACGCTATGATTTCGGCAATTAGACCACGTTCTTTTTTATCGCCATTGCAAATAGCCTCGCCGTATTTTTATACAGGAAATATGGAAATGAAGATTTGGTAACTCTCCTCTCAAATGTGGGCTTCTGCTCTTTATATCACGATGCCTAATCATTTCAAATGTCAGCGATCTATCATCCTGTACCAAGCATACTTCCAGGATCATTTTGTCAATTTATTTTTGACAATGCTGACTTCAACGTTTCAATTATTAATGGTTCAAACACCTCTCATAGTATGGGGGGCATCAAGTGTATAACACCTACAACTTGCTGTACAGGATTATGTGAATGTATAAAAGCGGGGATTGATTGCACAACGGTTTGCAATAATTGTCATGGAGACTGCTTCAATGGTCCGAACATAGTCCATGATGAGAATGAAAATGAAGACGAGAACACTAATGCAGATGAAGAAAGGGCATCATCGATAACAAGCTCAAGACGATCTTCCTATGCGGAGAGCACTATCCCGATGTGGTCGATGAGCAACGCCCTAGTACCAGTCACACTGCAAAGAAGCTGCGCACGCGAATGTAACAATATAGTGAGTACATAAAAATATGCGAAAAGTAACAAAACTTTATAATGAATCAATTTTACGTAATTAATATAGATTTCTGTTTTCAGAGTTTTCACAGTGATATATATGGGCCATTATACGCCATTCAATTCATATTCTGCCGCCCACAGCCTACAATCTGAGCGATTCATCAATCTGCTTCACGTTCGCCGTCTATTTACTCGCGAAATATTAGTTTTTGTAGAGAATTTAATGATCTTTAATTTTTGTAACCACTATTTTTCTAATAAAGTTGATGATTAACGAGTTATACGACAAAAATCATTAAAAGGCACTCTTTTTCCAAGATGGCGGCGATTCCGAACCTCGAATTGTTCAGGACTTTCAACAGGTTTAATAGTAAGCTAGAATAAACATTCCCACTAAATTTCAAAACTTTCGCATTTATTATTTTTATTTTCACTACATTGCCTGGGCTATACAACCTATAGCAGATTATGAGACATATATATGAGGTCAGCACAGGAAAAAAAAACACAGTTTACAAGAAATGACCCTGATACGAGCAAACGAGCACCGCGCGTTTGCTTCCGTTAACGTTATTGGACAAGAGCCGTCTGAGCGTCTAGACTGCTCTTGCCGGGGATCTTGCTTGTTTAAACCACAAAAGTGGACCTGCAGGTTTGAAAGAAGATGCGGTCTGTTTGAGGAAAAATGCAACCTTTGGGTTTAACAGTATGAAGTAAGTTTATTATGGGAATATTAACGGGTTGACAACTAGAATAGTACATTTCAGTGCGAGTATGGAAAGGCTTTTTTGGCGAAACGAGAGGTTTACGGCACGAGCCGAAGGCGAGTGCTGTAACGAGTTTTGTCAAAAAGCCTTTACGTACAAATTACGATCATTATTTTTCATCCCGAAAGCCGAGAAATCGCAACGAAGTTGCGATTTTGAGGTTAGAGTGATGAAAAATATATAATGAGTAATAAATATATAGAAAATACGTAATGAGATAAGAGGAGGAGGAATTTAGGTAGGATTGAGCCGGTGAAGCGGTGTACCTCGGATGAAGCGGGGGTCGACTTTTAAAGACCTGCCACCAAGGAAGCCGAATTCTGAGTCGCCGTATAGCCCTAGCTGACGCGTGTCCCAGCGGTGTTTCCTGACCTAGGCCGTTCCTTCAGAATCGGAGTACTACCAGTGACAAGGTGCGACACGGCCCAGCCGAAACCTTCGAAGAGCACTTTGTCTTCGATTTCACGATACTAGGCTGCTGGGTCAGGGGTGCGGCGACTTTTATCCCCGACGGATGGTTATTGGCGGGGATGGAATTCGCTATTCAGCTTCTTGGTGGCATGTTTCCCAATTGTCGACCGATTTTCGGAAAACCATTCCGGGTCACCTCCTTACCGGCTCATACCTGTGTATTGAAAATGCTGACATTATGAGCTGTCCGTCTCCGTCAGCGTGGTTAGGTACGTAATTGCGTCACGCTGTGGCTCGTTCGTAACAGCATCCTCCGCCAAGACGCTATCTTCGGTGGTAACCGGGGGTGGCATCTAGTCTCCTAGAACGGCCGCGTGGCGTCCGCCCTAAATGACCATGAAGCTATCCACGGACGGAGCTCTTGGCGGCGGTGGCAGGATTGCTCAGGGTGGTTCCAGCCTCATGGGTGGCGGTGGGCTGGGTACTTTGTACAGCTCAACTCTGGGTGTTGGTAGATGGTGAATCATTTCGCTTTTGGTCCTTCCTTTTTCTTCTTCAGCCTGTCAAGGCGTTTCAGGCGCCGTTTACCGTCCGGTCTTGTTATTATGGCGGTATTCAGGTCCAGCATCTCAACGATCTCGTACGGGCCATCGTAGTGAGGGTCCGACTTACGTCTGACTTCTCGTTTGGCATAGACTTGATCGCCCACCCGGAAGTGGATAGGGTTGGCTTTCAGGTCGTAGCGGCGTTTCGAACTTTGCTTAGCGGAGTTAAGGTTGTTTCCGCCCACTTCCGCTAATTCGCTCAATCTGGTTACCAATTTTTCCATATACTTGGTTGTTGTTGGAAGATGTTATGCCAGTAGTAGGGTTTCAGGCGTCCTTTTCAGTTTCCCAAAAGCCATCTCGTGGGGGGTGAAGTTCGTCCCCTCATGTATTGTCGAGTTGTAACAGCGCATAGCGTCGGGTAGAAGATCGTCCCATTCCGCCTGGTCGTCGATGAAATTTCGGATATAGTCGACGAGTCCAGTGTGGCTACGCTCTAGTGATCCGTTTGTTTGTGGATGATAGCCTGAAGTCAACACATGTTCACCTTGTTTATCTGGAGAAACTCCTTCATATTATCACTCGTAAAGCATTTCCCGCGATCGCTTAATAGAATCAGTGGCGTGCTATATCGTTTGTAATACTTCTGGTCGAGCGCCCGGATCATGGAAAGTCATGTTTGATCAGGTAGCTCATAGGCGTGTCCCAGTTTAGTCAGCAAGTCCAGTATAGTTAGAATGTATTTTTTCCTTCTTCTGGTAGTTGGCAAAGTTCCCACTAGATCTACGGCAATTTTTTCCCAGGCTTCTACTGGTGTGTCGGTTCATCATCGGTTCTCTAGTCTTAATGCGTGATACCTTCTGCCTCTGACAACTCTCGCAGCATCTTATCACATCTCGAACCTCGTTACGCATCCCGGGCCAGTACTAGCGTTGCTGCAGGCGTCTATAGGTCTTGGTGGACTCCCTTGTGCCCTCCTGTTCTGCCCTCGTGCCACTCCTTGACGATCTGTTGTCGCTTGTCGGGTGTCGGTGTTTCAATCTCACCTGTACAGAGGTGAATCTGGCACGGATAGTCCTGGAAGACTTCCTGGATCAGAGATCTTACGATCTCTGGCTGTAGAGTGTCGATTCCGTCGCCCTTCACAGCTAGTCTTATATCGGTAGTTTTAGTGGTTCCCATGACAGTCTTCAGCGCCTTCAGCCCATCAACTAGGCCGTTAGGTGTCATCCTATGATAGTACTGGTCGATGCTGGCTATGGAGAAAATTTTTCTTTTATTCCGTGTAGCAACGATTACGTGACCTTTCCCTTGGATCGCTTCCTTGAGGGTTTCGGGGTGGACCAGCCCCATTTCTTGGAGTTGTTTGCCCACCGGTGTTGTAAGTAGGCAATCCGTGAATATGAAATGAGCTCAGTTACCTTTTCTCATAGTCAGCGTCTCGGGTGTCAGTCGTACCTTGCATTTCGTGTATGTCGCGTTCTTTCCCTTCCGGTACTTCTGTCTTTTGGAGGCTGCGCGTCTCTCCTTGTCCTCGTCGCTTGTGTCGTCATGTTCGGAACTGTCATCGGAGCTAGTCGGGAGCAGGGAGTGGGTGGTACCAGCCTCCCCGTGTACTTCAGGCTCGGTTTCTTCTCCCGAAGTATCCGGTAGAGCAGTTGGTGAACCATATGGAGTTGAGCGACCCGTCGGTAGCAATGACCGCCTAGGTGTCGGTTGAAAAGACACTCGATTTCTGCGAGGTTTATGCCCTGGTCCCGTCGTAGCTGGATCAGGTCCCTGTGACAAGATATTAGTAGGTTCCGTACCTCGTGGGATGGGTTCTCGCATTTTCTCCGTTGAAGGCCTGGGGATTGACTGAGCAAGTTCTCTGATGCACTCCCGGGCCTGTTTCAGAGTCAAGGATTCCGTATCGTCAGCCAAAGCGATGTCTTCACGATCCAGTCGTTGTTGTGTGGTCTCCGCGGGTCGACTGTCCGACAAATTCCGAATTTCTACGGAATCGTGATCATCTTTTGTGTCTTCTTCTATGAAAGTCTCAAAGTCCAAAATCGTGAGATTCACCGTTTCCCCAGGTCTCGGGAACTGGCTTATATTCCGGATCCTTGGTATTGTCTTTCACTTTCAAAGGCAAGCAGTGTACAACCGGGTTGCGAGATAAGACGTCAGTGTTAGCATTTGTGGTACCTGTCTTGTACACGATTCGGAAATCGTATTCCGCTAATCTGAGTCTCCAGCGAGTCCGGCTCGAGGTTGGATCCTTAACGTTGTGTAACCAAACCAAGGCTTGATGGTCCGTGTAGAGGGTGAATTGTCGTCCATATAGGTATGGCCTAAAACAGTTTATTGCAAAAATTACGAGTATTGCAGTACCCTGACTTCAATCGCCCATTTGTCGTGACGACCGACGCCTCCGATTATGCCATAGGCGCTGTACTGAGACAACGCGCAAGGGGGGAGGAGAGACGGATAAATTATGTCTCGAGAACATTATCCCTGGCCGAAGAAAATTATTCTACTACAGAGAAGGATGTTAGCATTTGTGGTACCTGTCTTGTACACGATTCGGAAATCGTATTCCGCTAATCTGAGTCTCCAGCGAGTCCGACTCGAGGTTGGATCCTTAACGTTGTGTAACCAAACCAAGGCTTGATGGTCCGTGTAGAGGGTGAATTGTCGTCCATATAGGTATGGCCTAAAACAGTTTATTGCAAAAATTACGAGTATTGCAGTACCCTGACTTCAATCGCCCATTTGTCGTGACGACCGACGCCTCCGATTATGGTAAATTTGAAGAAAATTGGGAAATAAAGTTTCTGCATCGGTCCGTCTTTTCTAGATCGGTCAGGTTCAAAGGCAAGCAGTGTACAACCGGGTTGCGAGATAAGACGTCAGTGTTAGCATTTGTGGTACCTGTCTTGTACACGATTCGGAAATCGTATTCCGCTAATCTGAGTCTCCAGCGAGTCCGGCTCAAGGTTGGATCCTTAACGCTGTGTAACCAAACCAAGGCTTGATGGTCCGTGTAGAGGGTGAATTGTCGTCCATATAGGTATGGCCTAAAACAGTTTATTGCAAAAATTACGAATTGTACTTGTTACATTATCTTTATTAATCACAGTCGAACAACTTGGCAAGCTGCTAACTCACAGACAAAGCATACTTCGGGCGAGAAGTTGCACACTGGTTAGACTATTGGGAAGAATAATTTTCTTCGGCCAGGGATAATGTTCTCGAGACATAATTTATCCGTCTCTCCTCCCCCCTTGCGCGTTGTCTCAGTACAGCGCCTATGGCATAATCGGAGGCGTCGGTCGTCACGACAAATGGGCGATTGAAGTCAGGGTACTGCAATACAGGTTCAGCACACAAGGCATCTCGAAGATTCTCGAAATTCTTTTGCTGCTCCTCCCCCCATGCGAACGTTGCTTTCTTCCGTAGGAGATTGGTCATTGGCTTGCTTATCTCGGCAAAATTAGGTATGAATCGGCGGTAGTAGCCGGCGAGTCCAAGGAACTGTTGCATGTTCTGCCTCGTCTTTGGAACCGGAAAGGGCGTAGCCGGATAAGATGGTCGAATCCCCCCCAACGGTTTTGCCAAAGGGATGGTGGCTTTTTATAGGGCTTGACAAAAGACTCTTTTAGCCAAAATTTCAGATCCCTAGGTATCCAGGGGGCCCTATATTCCCAAAAAAGTGGAAAATCGTTTTTTCAAGATATCTCGGCTCTAAAGATAGCTAGCGAAACCAGCCGGACGACAAAAAATTTGTCTTAAAAAGAGCTATCTATCAAAATTGTTTCATATTTTTCGGCGCCAAATTCAAATGTTTAGAACGGTTTTTAATTTTCAAAATTAATTTAGATAAATTCTATAAATGAATACGGACTGGAAAAAAATTATTTTATTTATTTCATTTTTCTCTACACTCTAAAATTTTTTCAGAATTTTCAAATTGGTGGAACATTGAAAAAAAAATAATAATCTTTTTCAAATCATTTTTCCTATTTTTTCGATGATTCACTTGATTGCGTCCATCGCAAATCACTCATTCTTCTGTATTTCGTCAACATTATATGTATATGCTGTGCTGATATATGATGATATAAAAACATCTAAACATAGATTGGGCGTCGGCTGAACCATTTATTCCATTATACATATATAGACTCAGTAGTATGATCTTTATTGTGTCCCGTATGGTGTACAATCTTTGTTATTTATGCTTTTTACAATAAATTATATAGACTCGATAAGATCAATAAATCATCGGTTAATTTTTTCATACTTTTTGCCACAAGAATTAGTGTATTATTGTGGAAGATTTATCGTTACAATTATCGTAGAATCATGCCACAAGATTTCATATCTACTTGTTCAAATGCTTGCAATCATAAAATCGTCTATTTATCCGCTAACGGATTTCTAATAAAAATATTCTTTTAAATATTATTTGCACTAGTTTTCGATTAAAACATCCATCTAATTGGTCCGGAAGTTTAATATGTTGAAAGTGGGAGTGCGTCATGGAGATTATACTAACTAGGAGACACCCTATATTTCTCCAGATATAGCCCTTTTTTTTAATAAGATTTGTAGGAATTTGTTTTAATGGAATATAATAATGAATCTGATGTTCGTAGATAATTTAAAGGTTATATAAACAAATATAAATGATTTTTTTTTTCAGTTAAACCAAGGTTTTGGAGCTTGGTCAGTGTTGTATGTAAGTGGCTGTGTCCAAGCCACAGGATAATGTACCAAGCTACCGTCGCCTACAAATATTTAAAAAAAAGGGCTATATCTGGAGAAATATAGGGCGTCTCCTAGTTAGTATAAGCTCCATGACGCACTCCCACTTGCAACCATATTGAACTTCCGGACCAATTGGATGGATGTGTTAATCGAAAACTAGTGCAAATGAAATAATTAAAAGAAAATTTTTATTAGAAATCCGTTAGTGGATAAATGAACGATTATATGATTGCAAGCATTTGAACAAGTAGATATGAAATCTTCTGGCATGATTCTACGATAATTGTAATGATAAATCTTCCACAATAATACATTAATTCTTATAGCAAAAAGTATGAAAAAATTATCCAATGAAATATTGATCTTATTGAGTATACGTAATGGAATAAATGGTTCAGCCGACGCCTAATCTATGTTTAGATGTTTTTACATGATCATCATATATCGGCACAGCACATGGGGTATTCCATGCCAATTCGACCAACCCATGACCCCGACCCCTTTAGATTTTGAAATAAATTTTTTATACGATTCGCCGGTCTTTAAAATGCAATGTCAATTTTTTCAGATTCATATTACCTTTGGTTATTTTTTTTTTTTTTGAATTTCCAAAGCTAAAAAAAATGCCACGTTCTAAAAATCTGACAAAAATCAATAAAATTCTACGAAATAAGACCAGTTTTTCCATATTAATTTTATAGCGGTGTTCGAGGGGACACCCGGGGCAGTACTGAGCCAAGGGTAAAAGTCTAAGTCGGATACTGTCTTTTTTCTTCAGACGTCAATTCTTGTGCCTAAAATACTACAGCATAGTTGAAAATGAAATTCATTTTTTTTTTTTTTTTGCATGAAAAAAAAGGATTTTATCTTCAACTATGCGGTACTATTTCGGGCACAAAAATTGACGTCTGAAAAAAAAGACAGTATCCGACTTGGACTTTTTCCCTTGGTTTAGTGCTGCCCCGGGTGTCCCCTTGAGAACATCACTATAAAATTAATATGGAAAAAATAGTCTTATTTCGTAGAATTTTATTGATTTTTTTTTAGATTTTTAAAACGTGGCGTTTTTTTTTCGCTGCGTCTAGTCGTCCGGACAGCCGGATGAATATGGGTTTTTTATACGTCCGGACAGCCGTATGAACAACCGGAAATTTATTCGTCCGGACAGTGGGACGAATAATTTTGAGTTGTTCGTCCGGACAGCCGTACAAATTATTACAGGTTATTCGTCCGGCCAGTGGTACGAATCATTTATAGGTTATTCTTTCGGACAGTCACACAAAACTTCAGATTGTTCCGTCGGCCGATAAGGTACAAAGTGGCGGCATTACTCTAGGTCGCGATGGTCGCATGCGCGACTAGACAAAGACAGCGGGACTTCTTATGCGGCATTTAGTCCATGCTCGCGCGGCCTATCCTTGTATGTATGTTTATTAGGGTGTGTCAAAAAAAAAAACGAAATTCAAAATTATTTTTCCAACCGCTGAATGTGTGTATCCCAATCTCGAAATACACCCCGCAAACGGAATCCGCCGAGAAAAATTTTTACGATGTGCTAATCAATATTTACCGATAAAACTAGACATCGATTGAGCGACCTCTTAGGATGGTTTTTCCGCGCTTTCCTTTGGCATGGTGCATTGTGAGGGGTAAATCTATGGTTCAAGTCTTGGGGAGGTGCAGAAACACAACATTTAAAAAAAAAAAAAAATAAATAAAAAAAAAAATTAAAAAAAAAAAACAATCGAAAGTAAGCGATTGCGAAAAAAAAAATTTCTAAACGATATTTCGACATTTTTCTCGACTTTTCTCAATTTAAAAAAAAAAATGTTTTTTCAATTTTTTTTTTCAATTTTTTTTTTTTCTTTTAAATGCGGTGTTTCTTCGCCTCCCCAAGGCTTGAACCATTGATTTACCCTTCACAATACTCCATGCCAAAGGAAAGCGCGGAAAAAGCATCCTAAGAGGTCGCTCAATCGATGTCTAGTTTTATCGGTTAATATCGATTAGCACATCGTGAAAATTTTTCTCGGCGGATTCCGTTTGCGGGGTGTATTTCGAGATTGGGATATACACATTCAGCGGTTAAAAAAATTATTTTGAATTTCGTTTTTTTTTTTGACACACCCTAAATTGTTTATGTTCATAGCCGCGCGTATCGAGTGTCCTTTTCTCGGAACTGAAGAACGGGAAAGACGAAGTTCGCGCGCGTAATTCCATCGAGTTCGAACGTGACAGTTGTGCAACGAATTACTTGAGGTGAACGTGCATCATACTGTCAACGTCTAATAAGCACCAGTGGTGACAAATCAAACGTCGGTTTTGTTTGGTAAGTACATTATACATACCTACTATATATTTTATTTCATGTGATATCTATACTGAATAACAATTTCACGACTTCCATTACATTGTAGAAGATTATTACGCAAAGAAAGAAGGATATTTCTTGATTGTAGATTATCTTCACCTATGTTATACAATTTTTGCGATGTAAGCACAGATTAAATTTATGTAATTATGTATCTAATATAGCAACTGAGGCTCGAAGTAAGACAAGAAATAACCTGGCACAAACTGTGAAAGACCTTGAAGAGGACTATGGTATGTTACAAACATTTTTGTGTCGTCGATATGTTCGATTAATAAGAAATGCGTACCTGCGTTCCAAGTATATTTGATGCGTTATTGGCAAAAGTCAAGAATTTACGTGAATATGTATACTTTATATGCAAGGTGTGGAATGTCAAATCTATGTCAAACTGTGAAAGACCTTGAAGAGGACTATGGTATGTTATAAACATTTTCGTGTCGTCGATGTGTTCGATTAATAAGAAATGCGTACCTGCGTTCCAAGTATATTCGATGCGTTATTGGCAAAAGTCAAGAATTTACGTGAATATGTATACTTTATATGCAAGGTGTGGAATGTCAAATCTATGAGGAGGACGGTGAATTTTGGGGATTATTTTTTGTTACGCTGGCTATGAAGTCTAGCATGCAATCTTATCCAGAATTTGTTGGTATCGATGCGACTTTCGAGCTGCTGGATTTGAGAGCTGCTGTTTCCTTTATGGTGGTAGAGGATTCTGAAGGAACAACTGAAATCGTGGCTGTATGCATATTGATGTCAGAAAATAAGAATAGCATGCTGTGGTACATAAATGCCTTCACATCTGTTCATAGTTCCTGGGATCTTATCAAGTGCGTCATGGCGGATAAAGATTTATTGGAACGAAACGTCATCAAAGATTCTTTTCCATCTGCGAATGTCTTGATATGCGTATTCCATTCATTGCGCACGTTCAACCGAGAAATAACCTGCGACAAACTAGCTATTACTCCGGGACAAAGAGACTTCGCTAAAGAAATATTCCAGAAAATGATTTACGCTGATTCTGATGATGAGTATAACAAGCTATACGCTGACTTGAATAATACGCCACGACCAGTAGTGAAATATTTTGATGATAATTGGCACGGTATTCGCAAAGAATGGGCCTTGTCCGAGCATCATATGCAGTACAACTTCCTCAATGTTACGAATAATCGTATCGAGTCCCTTAACTCAAAAATCAAGAGCGTAGTTAAGAGATATAGTTCGCTCGCAGATTTTTTCAAATACATATTCACGCTAATAATGACAATGAACAGTGAGCGAGACCATGAAGCCGCATATACGTATCAGAAAGTACCAGTATTGCCATACGATGACGATAGCCCGGAATATCTTTATTCGCAAATATTATCAAGATACGCCTTTAACCACGTAAAAAAAGAGTTAAGCAACCGAGACGGGATTACAATTATGGAGCCTGTAATAGGAGAACCTGATACGTACAAAATTCGGTCAAGAAATAAAATACTCCACACAAGTACACGCGCTTGTTCCTGCATATTCCTTCATATACATTCATCAATGAGACTCCCATGCAGGTATTTTGACCATTATTTCATTACCAGAAGTACTATTAAGGTCGCTAACGGAAGTTCTAGTAACGCGTGATATTCCGAAGTCGTAGAATACTTGTGTTTGGTTACTACTGTAGATTATATAATGTTGATATTCAATGTTCCATCTATTTCTACGTTCTGACGTCTATAAATTATTACTGGAATCTTACTTCAATTTTACGGATTAAGTCGAGCGGGAGCCGACGTATTTTTGTTTTTAATCTACAAATACAGGCTTAATTAGTCGAGTTTATCGTGATGAGTGTACATAATTGTATATGAAGGCTATTTTTTTGTTCAAGACATGTATTTGCTGTAAGAGCTCGATTGGGCGAGGAACTAACCGACGAGTCACTGTGTCTCGAACGTTGGAAACGTTCCTATTATTTCGCGGAGCAACAAGTTTTCGGAAATGCAGATTCAGGGCAACTTCCAGTTCCTATTGTGATATCTGGGATGGGAAAAAATAAATCATTATCCCAGCACTATGAATTTCGGAAAGCTCTTGAGTCAACAAGGCAACTCGCATCACTAGCTTCAGAAGCTTCAGGCGCTTTATTTGTACAAAGAATGGAGCTTCTTTCCAAAATTAGTATGAAATGGCAGTAAAATTTAGAAGTCTTTATCGGTGATCCTGATGAGGAGGTAGATGAGATAGCCACCGTCGCGCAAGGCGTGAGTTCTGCTGAGGAATCGCGTCAAACACCAGATCTGCCGATTATAAATCCGTTGGAGCCTCTGCCAGGATGCAGTTATACACATCCTCAAGGTTCGAGACGGCTCGTCACTTATCCTGAAAGCGACAGTAGTTCGACGGACGTTGAAAAAGACTCGCGTACTGCGGATGTTGAACAAGATTTGAAAGGTGAGCGATACAAACATTTAGAGATGCTCAAAGTACCACCAGTCCTGGAGCAAAGGGGACGTCCTAAGGGGGCGGAAGAAACTGTCATTGGATTAACGAAGAACAAGACAAAAGTGGCAACCCGTCGCACGCCTTTTTGCAAGCTTCGTTAAAAAGAAAGGGTACAAATAATGCTGGGATGGTTTGTATCGCAGGAATTGGTCAAGCCAATTATTCAAAAACCGATTACAGATAGATGAATCTGAGGTAGAAGTTAGACCAGATAAGGTGACGAGCGCAGTTTTGGATGAGGATGTTAATCTCGGTCTCATTAAATCGTATTTTACACCGGATGCGTGGCTTCTTTTGAGCGAGGTAGTCAAATCTGAGCAGCGAAATCCAACATGGGAATGTACGGTCTATACAGTGGACCTAAATGCGACGTTAGATGAAAACATTGACCCCAATTTAAGCACGCATACGGAAAAAGATTGTATTCGGTGTGACCTTTGTCTGTCGTGGTTCCATTTCAAGTGCGTGACTCTGAGAAGGGCTCCAAAAGCTATCTATTGGTACTGCAGCAAGTGCCAGAGCCATGAGAAATGAAAAATAAGGTTTATCTGTTGCAATATAATCTTACCAAGCGTATACGGTTTATGATATAATAATATATACAAGTAAGCGATAATAGAACTAATATAGTAATACTTATTAAGATATTATAATACTTATAAGATATGAATGTGCAATTTTATAACATCCGACTATGTTGTTTACTTTTTACTTGTACTACATTTCATATATGGTTACTAAAAAATAATATAATAATTAAATTATTCGTCTAGATATTTTATTCGGACGAATTGGCTAAGAAATAATTCGCCTGTTACATTACGCAGAAGAATATGACAAAATACATATACGTATGTTAATTTTGTTATGGCTTGATTGTCTGGTTATGTGAACAAAAATATTCTAAGCTATTCCAATCCTTCGAGAGTCACAGACACCTTCTGAATTCGAACCATCGATGCTCGTGTGTTGATCAATGGGGTGGCCTAACCTATTGTAACCTTTCGCGAGCCACAGCCACCGTCTGGATAGTAGCACGTGCGTGTGTGTGTAGATCAATGGGGTGGCCTAACCTATTCTAGCCTTTCGCGAGTCACAGCCACCGTCTGGATAGTAGCACGCGTGTGTGTGTGTGTACATCAATGGGGTGGCTTAACCTATTCTAGCCTTTCGAATAATGCTGCGCTCATTCGTCCGGGTCTCGGACAAATAGCCGCATCGAATTAAATAATAGTTGAAAAAGATTGTGATTCCGATATAAGTGGTGGAAGTGCTTAGGCCACTACTAAACTCGATAAAAGCAATTCGCAATTCGTATGTAAATTCATCAAGGCAAAAAGGCGTCGTCATCCTTGGTAAGTAGCCATCCCGTATCTCCTCGTTGCTGACTGGGATGGAAATCTACGTCTTACTTCTGGCCTCGAGGCGTAGAGTACAGGGTGTACCGAAAAGTTTGGTAACCGTTTCACAGGGTGATTCTCCAGCTCGAGATCGGTGAAGATCTATCAAAACTTGTAGCCGCAAAACTTACCTTGAACTTCAAGATCAAGGTCAAAATGTGTATTATCTTCAAAAATCCTACTAATTCGGGGGATGAAAAGTCCCCGAGGAACCATGGGTCTAGATCGATTCCTTCCCATCAAAAAAGATTCCGGAAGATGAAAGAAATTTGGTTCAATCATAACAACAGAAATTCCAATCGGTGATCGACCACAAGACTTCGGTTTCGTCTTAAATTTCTTTTTATCATATTTTTAATTTTTTTGAAAATTTTATTGGTTTTTTTTTCAAATTTCTCAATTTTTTTGAGTTTTTTTACATTCTCTTGAATTTTATTGAATTTTCTTTGATTGTTTCGAAAGTTTTTTGAAGTTTTCTAAGGATTTGTGGACTAGGCTGGTCATCAAGCGCGACTGCTAAGACTGATTGATCATGACGGTTCGATCTTATGAGTCTCGTGCTGTCAACGTCGTAATCTGCAGTAAAGATTAAGCGCAAGACGTAAATGTGAAAAATTTAAAAAGAATTCAAAGAAATTCAAATTTTGTTTTTCAAAATCCTAAGACTTCAATAGACTCTGAAAATCTTCGAAAAAATGCGAAAAATCAATGAAAATTCAAGAAAATTCAAGAGAATGCAAAAGTGTAAAAAAAATGGAAAAATTTGAAAGAAAATACGAAAAATTTCAAAAAAATTAAAAATATCATAAAAAGAAATTTAACTCGAGACCAAAGTCTTGTGATCGCCAACCGATTAGAATTTCTGTTCTTATAATTACACCGAATTTCTTTTATCTTCCGAAGTCTTTTTCGATGGGAAGGAAACGATCTAGACCTATGGTTCCTCGGGAACTTTTTATCCTCTGAATTAGGAAGATTTTTTAAGACAATAAAAATTTTGACCTTGATTTTGGAGGCCAAGGTCAGTTTTGCGGCTACAAGTTTTGGTAGATTTTCACTAAGGATATAGTTTATCGACTCATAGAATCTTTGAAAACCGTTAAATGAACAGAACTTTATAATCTGTACTTTTATTCCGTCAATTTCGCAAAGTCCTGAAAAAGTTGTATTTTTGGTTCGAAATGAATTCGGTAAAAAATTCATATCTCCTAAACGAAATCTAGCCCCACGATAAAATTTATACCCATTCTTTTTACACTATAAAGAAATATTCTCTGAAATTTTGAGCGATAAAAAACGTATGGTTGTTGAGAAATTTTCAAAACTAATTTTATAATAATTTTCTTTCAACTTTCCGCAACCCCCTTATTTTTTTGTAACTCATCGCGTCACTTTGAAGTTTACTTCAAACTGAAACTTTTTTATACGCAACGTTTTTTGTGAGATGTGTAGTTTTCGAGTTATGCTCGATTGAAACATGGATATCGTCGATTTCCGGATATATCGTATCAGCTGCTAACGTCTGAACGTTTTTTAATGAAAATCTACAAAAATTTATACGTACTCTTATTAAGTGCCACAAACATTTCTTAAAGCTTGAACTAATTCTGAGATCGTCATAATTCATACAATTCATTATGAACAATACTTACTAGGAGAGTATCGCATCTCCGGGTCATGGATCTTGACCAAACTTATAGGGGTGTTTCCTCAAGCCAAAATATGAAGTACCTGCTGAATAACTCTCCGGATTGGGCGTTTACTCTATCAATGAGATTATCAATATCGATTTGATCGCAATATTATGTGGTAACTTACAGGATTTTGTATGCTGTCAGTAGGAGAATTTAGACTACGTATTCAATATTTCGCAAGTCGGAAGAGATCTTCAAATTCACCAAATGAATATTGTACGAGTAATAAACGACGAGAAGAAATATGTCAATAGACGCAGAATAAAGTGATTTTCTATAGCTGGGATTTAAAATTTCAAAAATCTGATGTACATACAATAGTGATGGGCAAGAAATATCGATATTCTGAGAATATCGATATTGGCCTTCCGATATATCGATTGTCTGGTATCGATATTGGTCTTTCGACATATCGCTGATATCGACACTGTTGCGTCCGATATTGATGGTTGAGTTAATGTTTAGGCACGCATTTACATCCATTTCGAACAAGTTGACGCGTCGTTTCGAGCGTCGTTCACAATTTTTACAATGCCACCATCAAAAAGTTCTACTTGGCAGTATTTTGAGAAAATTAATAATTTCGAGGCTAAATGCAGTCTCTGTGCAAAAGTCATTCAGGGGGTATCTAAGTCTCAAAGATTATTTTTCATTGATTTTCGCTTTTTGGTCTATTAATGTTGCGGGGTTCTTGAGCATTATTTTGGTGGCTGGCGGAGTCCGAAATTCGCAAAATTGACTGAGTTATGAGCAGATATATACAAAGCTGCAGCCGCCGCTACACCGCGACTCACGAGCTCCTCGGGGGCAATTGATAGTGCTCATCTGTTTTTTAATGAGAAACTCGTCATACAACATATCATTTGTTCCGTGCGAGCGTTTAAAATGATAATAAACTAAAACCGGGTGTCAAAAAAGTTTGACTGGAGATGTAGAGGTATCAAAACTACTGAAACTTTGAAGCTCGTTTTCTCGTAACCACCTTTTTCAAAACTGCGACCACAATAACTCCAGAACGGTTCATCCGATCGACCTGAAATTTGTACTGTAGTTTCATGTTATTATGATCTAGGCTTCTATGCGACAGATTTTTGATCCGTCGTTCCGTTTCTAAAATACACGTCGAAACGTTATTTGAAATCAAGGAAGCGGACTTTTCTCAGTAAAAAAATGCATAACTTTGCCGAATTTCAGTTTATCCAAAATCTGTCGCATAGGAGCCTGAAGAGTACCTTCATCAACAAAACAATCCCAAACTTTTTATTTTTAAATACTCCGTTCGGCCGGGATCGTGATCGCAGATTTCGGCACAGTTTTTCGCCGACTATTACTTCAGTGGCTGCAACGGCCACAATTTTGATGCTACAGTGACCATTTTTTGTTCAAATTAAAGCTGAAATTGTGCACTTTAAAACCGTATTTTTTATATTCATGCCCGTACATGTCCCTCAATGCTATACCGTTATGAAAAGTCTTAACGTTTGATAGAGCTTGAGACTTAGATACCCCCTTAAAACGTCAGGGAACACGAGTAATCTGCAATCGCATATAAAAAAAATTCACAAAATGTGCGACACCCAAACTATACAGACTAGTACTCCACCACTGCAAGAAAATAATGAATAAAGCTTGTCAAGAAACAACAGTAAAACGTCCAAGACTAAGTGACAGTGCAATGAATATTCCTTCATGTAGTGAAGATGACAATTCGAAGGAAAATACTCAACCGCAAAATCCACAGAAGAATTCATTGCCGAGCCAAGAAACGGTGATAATATTGTTTTTCTAAGCTAGTCTTATTCAAAATTCTTAGCATTTTTATTCTCTATTCAATTCTATGATACATATTTCTTTTTCACAGATAAAAGATTGCTTGGAAACTATTGCGTCGTTCAAGGATGGTGGTATGAGATACGCGAAAATTAACGAGGCAATTTTATTTACGATATGCAAGGATATTAGGGTGTGTCACAAAAAAAAAACGATTTCTGGCTACGTTTCTAACGGATAGTTCTCGTCAACACAAAGAGATTCCCCGCTCGAAAAATTTCGTATGTCAAGGCTAAGTGGTTCCGAAACTTTTTTTTAGTTTTTTGGTTGTAGAGTAAATATCACATTTTATTATTTTTATGATTTTAATTTATTAATTTTATTCGGATACAGAATTTCAAAAATTGTTTACAAGTCAATATCTTTTTGAAAAATATTGATTAACTACAAAACTATGTGAATTGACACGGAAATAGATTTTTTTGTGTGTTAATCAAATGGGAAACTGAAAAAAGTTTCGGAACCACTTAAGCTCGATGGAGAAAAATTTCACTATGTGGGATTCTTCTTCTTGATAAGACCTAGTGACTTGAAAAGTAGCACCATGAAAATCAAAAAAAAAGTCAAACTGACACACCCTACAGGATATGCAACCCCTATCTATTGTACAAGATGAAGGGTTCAAAGAACTGCTCAAAGTTGTTGCACCCCATTATGAAATACCAAGCAGGCGTACTATAGGTCGTATGCTCGAGCGTAGGTACGAGATATCCAGCAATCGTTTCCGAACCAAATTGAGTTGTATCGAACAGCTAACCTTGACTACTGATGTATGGTCGGATATGCATCAGACCAGAAGCTTTTTGGGACTCACTGTGCACTTTATCCATGAAAATAAATTTCAATCGGGCACTTCAGGAGTCTATGATCTTGACGAACGTCATACTGGAGAATATTTAGCAGCTAAATTTCGAGAAATCTGTGAATCTTGGTCTATAACACCACAGAAAGTGCTCGCCGTGGTCACTGATAGTGGGGCGAACATGGTTAAAGCTGTCGAGTTAGCATATGGAGAACTAGTACACATACCGTGCTTTGCGCATAGAGTCAACTTGATTGTCGAAAGATCAATGAGTAATGTTCAAAACTTGAACGAATTGCTAAATAAGATCAAGTCAACTGTAACTTGGTTTAAGCATAGCGTCGTTGTCGCTGATGAATTGAGAAGAGCGGGTTGTGATCTGAAATTGATCCAGCCAGTACCTACTCGTTGGAATTCCAAGTACTTCATGATCGAAAGATATCTGAAACTCCGTGTCAAGGTTAACTCTGTATTGAGTCAACATACTTCTGCACCTGAAATAATAAATGCTCGAGAAGCACAAGAATTACACGATATCATGATTGTACTTCAACCGTTCGAAGCTGCAACAAGGGAATTATGTGGCGACAACTACGTTACGTGCAGTAAAGTAATTCCAATGCTACCAAAATCTAAAACTGGATCACATTAAGAAATTAATTGGGAGCAAATTTATTTGTACTTGGTAACGTCCATTGATTTCAATACTTTTGTAGATTACATGGCTGCAAAACTATTTTTGTGGGAAATATCGCATCAATGTACTTGGCGAAAGGTTTTGCACCAGAGGTGCTTTTTGGGGGGGATTTCATTACTTTTTGTACCATCTCGATTTGTACTAAGTCTTGTTCATGATGAATTGTATAAATGATGACGCTCTAAGAATTAGTTCAAGCTTTGAGAAATGTTTGTGGCACTTAATAAGAGTACGTATGAATTTTTTTAGATTTTTATTAAAAAACGTTCAGACGTTAGCAGCTGATACGATATAATCGACGATATCCCCGTTTTAATCGAGCATAACTCGAAAACTACACATCTCACAAAAAATGTTAAGTATAAAAAAGTTTCAGTTTGAAGTAAACTTCAAAGTGACGTGATGACATACAAAAAACTAGGGGGGTTCCGGAAAGTTGAAAGAAAATTATTATAAAATTAGTTTTGAAAATTTCTCAACAACCATACGTTTTTTATCGCTCAAAATTTCAGAGAATATTTCTGCATAGTGTGAAAAAAACGGGTATAAATTTTCTCGTGGGGCTAGATTTCGTTTAGGAGATATGAATTTTTTACCGAATTCATTTCGAACCAAAAATACAACTTTTTCAGGACTCTGCGAAATTGAAGGAATAAAAGTACAGATTATAAAGTTCTGTTTATCCAACGGTTTTCAAAGATTCTATGAGTCGCCAAACTATATCCTTAATACTTCTTATTATATTAACAATATTGGAAAGTGCGGATAATAATATCTATGTGCATCGCATAATAAAGCCTGTTCCTTCTTTAGAGTCAATCTTGTTTGGAAATATCATTCTTGTAGAAATGACATACCTCATATAAATATAAATTGATGAGTGCTTACACTTTAAATGCAATTAGAAAATTATTTATGATGGTTTCATGGTTTTCCGAAAAGATGAAAAAGGCTTAGGCCTTAATAAACGACCCAGGCCTTGTTAGGCTACCTAGTACCATTATTTTGTTTATATTATAGTAAAAATTACAAGGCATGAAGACATATTATTCATTCAAATGTATGTTTGAAATTATAAGAAGCAACACTTGCCGCCTTCATGAGATAATTATCTTTAAGTAAAAATGATATAAAACGATTTGAAATAAGGTGGGCCTTATATGCCTCAAGTGCCTTGTAGAAGAATATTCTCTAAAACTTTCAACCCCAAAAGGCGTATGGTTATTGAGAAATTTTTAACACTAATTGTATAATAATTTTTTTCAACTTTCCGGAACCGCCATATTTTTTTGTATGTCATCACTTTAAAGTTTACTTCAAACTGAAACTTTTTTATGCCCCACATCATTTTGTATGTTGTATAGTTTTTGAGTTATACTTAATTATAACTCGTGCTACGACGCTCGCTGTTTGAAACATACAAATTTCCTCATTGATCTATGGGAAATCCATGAGAAATTTCAGTATAATCTTTTCTCCGTGTACAATTGCCGTATCTAGGCCGTCGAGCTCTCATACGGATATAGAGACTCGATCGAGTCCCGCGCCATGCGTTGGAAATTCTTCTTCATGTACTTGGTGCGAGACTCTTGATTTAAAAATTTGCCGCCTTGTAGGCTACTTCGGGGTTACACGCGCGCCACAGCGAGGCTACTTCGTTCCGAGAGGTACTGGCAACACTGCTGAGTGGCGACGACGGAGACGGAGACGAGGACAAAAATTTTTGATCGAATTGAGCATTTCGGTAAATCGGAATATTATATCTCAGCTCTCCGTGCACCGATTGCATAAAAATTAGTCTTAAATGAAAGCTATTTGAACCCATATTCTGAGATAAATATTTGAATCTCGTGTCCAACTCGAGACGCAAAATATAAGGATAATACAATCGTCGTATCGGCGGTAGAGCTCTCATGCGGGTATAGAGACTCGGGTCGATTCTCGCGCCGTGCGTTAGAAATTCTTTTTAAAGTACTTGGCGCGAGAATCTACCGAGTCTCTTGATGATACATCACCTGACAGAAAAAGTAAGGAAACTTTTTCTCTCAAGTTCCATTGCATTGGAATTACAAGCATCACTATTAACCCAAATTTCAACTCGCTGTGGTCAAGTCGAACAAGGTAGTTTACTGGCATTATCTACTTTACTGGATCCAAGATTTAAAAAAATCCATTTCAAAGATCCTATTGCATGTTCGAGGGCCATCAAAAAATTACACGATTGTTACGTCGTAACAAAAAGAAACAGTAAGATAGCGTATGCAACAACAATCTTTAATATGACCATATATTCAAGCTATCGTTATTAAATAATTTGTATAGCCACGGTGAATCATAAACCGTCTGTGATTTCTATATTTCGAGGAGTACATTTGGTGATCAAATGTGCAGCCATAAAACGCAAAATTTCCCATTTTTACAACCTTACCTACGGGACTTTCAAGGGTTTTTTTCTCTATTGTTCGGTCACGTTCTTTCGAACGTATGTATGTACAGTAATGTTCAATGATGGAGTCCGCAGTGGCTCACTAATTTTTTGGACCAAAAGTAAAACAAGTTTACAATCTTGCAATAATTTCATCTGCCTATGCTCAACGAAGCAGTACCCTACTGAAAAAGTTCATGTGACAAATCACATGATGTTATGAAAGAGTTCTCAATGTAATTTATCATATGATTTGTCTTGTGAATTTGCTAAAATATATGAGAAATCACGTAGTAAATTACATAAGGACGAATCATCAGATATAACGTCAAACAAATTACACGATGAACTATACGATTGACCATATGATTTTTGATATAGTATATCTGATGATTCGTGCTTATGTGATTAATTATGTGATTTGTTATATATTTTAGCAAATTCACAAGACAAATCATATGATAAATTACATTCAGAATTTTTTCATAACATCATGTGATTTATCTCATAAACATTTTCAGTAGGGTAGCCAAAAAACAACTGAACCCAACTGTTTGTTGGGTACTGTTTCGTTGGGCATGGCCACATGAAATTCGCAAGATTGTAAACTTGTTTTAGTTTTGGTCCGAAAAAATCGTGAGCCACTGCGGACTCCATTAATGAACATTACTGTACACGCATAATTATTCCCAGAAGGGCCATGTACGGAGTTTCCCGCTCCTATGTCTAAACCTTTCCGCCAAATCCTCTTGACAAATCCTCTTGACCAATCCTAAAAAATGACCAATCACAAAAATCAACCAATAAGAAAAATCCACCAATTAACAAACTCCTACACCCCTCCACTTTTCCGAAATCCTACCAATTTTCATTCTAACTAGCAACTAAAAAATCAGTTTAACTCCGACGCTCAACAAATACAGAACAAGGAAAACCACATACAAGAGCAGTCGATAGCATTTCATTCAGTAATAACAACTTTAACCATTTTTGTAAATATCAGGCAGTGTGAATAATAAAGTAACTTCATAAACGTGATACGAACATCTTCGATATCCTTATTATTCATATCCCTGAATAACTTTAACTTAACTAACCACGCAATATTAATTTGGCGCGTAGTCACAAGGCCGAGATCGAACCTCGTCTCGGACCCGACAACGATCTTGTAAAGATATCAGGAGAAAAAGTTGTTGTGTCTGATTCTGCCAGTTCAGGTGAGCTCTATATTTTGTGTGTCATACTAATTTCGGTACTATTAATAATGTATATAATATAATCATGTGAAGAATTAAAAATAATTCGTAGGAGGAGAACAGTTTAGTCTGTGGAGCGATTATCGTAAATTGGTGAATGATTCACTCCAATTGCATAAAGACACTAGGGATTCTGAAGTCACGCAATATCTGCGGAGTCCACTAGGTCGCCTTGGAGATTCTCCACTACTTATGTGGAAACCCAATAAGCACTGGTTCGTAGAAAATACGTATAAAAAAGGCATATACTCTACGTTTATACCGAGTCAAAATGTTCCTCAGTTAAGCGTGTATTTAACATGTCCAAGAAACGTTTATCCTACACGTTTAAAATTTCTAAACAAGCAACGTTTAATCAACAGATATTCACCAAATCTCCCACCGCGGTTCAAGAACGTTTTATTATTTTGATGTACGTGAAAAAAAAATTAATATGAACCTCCTAACTGCTTACAATTAATCGTATTTACATATATATATCGATTAAAACGCACCGTAAGCTAACTAAGAAAATCGCCGCAATTTTTGTCCTAACCGGGATTTGAACCCACGTCCGCTCGCATCGCTAATTTATAGTCGCACGCCTATAACCACTACGCCAAACTATCGCATGGTACATCATTCAAGGTTTATCTACTTCTGTCCAGGACCTGTTGAAGTATCAAATTAATACTCGAAATCTTCCAATGTCACCAAAATATTGTAGATTTTTTCCGATAAGTGATTTTATAAAAAATTCTAATATAAATACTATGATATTAATTTTAATTTTAATTTTTGGAATTTATGTTACCAATTTTGACGATCAAATATTATTTCACCCTGAATTATATCATTTTCGTGATAATCAAATATGATTTTAATTAATTATTACTATCAATAAATATATCAATCTATTCTTTATAGTCAGGGCAACTATTACCGGAGTTGATTGAAATCAATATTCGTAGTTAGCGTTACCATTTCACGCAGATTCTCTCGACTACAAAATATAACGTTGAAGTTCCGTATGAAACGGAAATACATCTATTCCTCATAATGAGGACGACTGTTACCCTTATAGTTGCTAAGAACAAGAATGGTAAGAACAACGTAAAAAGAACGTGTTAAATACACGTATCATGCATCCGTTTGATGAGCGTTCATTATTGGGGTATAATTATCGGTACGGACATCGTTGTTAGAAGACCTTCAATAGACGTCCGCATTTTCGATCGATTAGACCTATAAATCGAGTGCAAATTATACGTTGTTATTATCCAGAATCAAAACGTATAATATACATACATAGAATAAACGTTATCTTTACATCCGTCAGATACGTGTAATACGCGAATACACAATGATAAGAACAACGTAAAAAGACCGTGTTACATACACGTATCATAGATCCGTTTGATAAGCGTTCAATATTGGGGTATAATTATGGGTACGGGCAGCATTATTGGAAGACCTTTAATATACGTATGCATTTTCGATCGATTAGACCTATAAATCTAGTGCAAATTATACGTTATTATTATTCGGAATCACAACGTATAATATGCATTGATGAAAGAGTTTATTCGTATAAAAATCGTGAATTATGTACGTTGTTTTAACGTTGGGTGATAAACGAATTTCAGAAACGTGCAATATTAGATGTGTCATATACTGATACCAAAAATCAACTGAATATACATGTAATACTCGTAAAATATACGAATCGGTGCTCATTGGGAAGAGATGGCACTCGCCTACCCTAACTTGGCTAAACTTGCAGCAAAATATCTGTCCGTAGTTGCAACGTCCGTCCCATCCGAAAGACTGTTTTCCAAAAGTGGACAAATTTTGACTGACAGGAGGAGTCGATTGACAGGCGAAAATGTGGCCAAGCTCTTATTTCTCCAGAGCCTTGACAAATCTGCGTGGTCTTATTGGTTTTTTTTTTTTTTTTGTTTTTTTGTAGCTGTAAACTTTTATAAATATAGAAATATCTTTAGGTATTGTATTTCATGTGTATTTTATAAATTATATAAATTCTTTCATACATGTATGGGGAGATTGCGTTTTTATACCTGATTGAATAATCGCTTGGGCCACTTTTTGAACATTGTTTGTTATTGTTTTTAACAATTAGTTCGGATCGCTGGAAAAGTATCGATATTCGGCGAATATCGATATCAAGCATTCGATATTTTTCTATAATCGATATTGACGTTTCGATATATCATTTGATATTGATATCGATATATTCATTTAGGTGCCCTTCACTAATGCCTGGTCTACACGCTATGATTATGTTGATATGATTATGTCGACCTATGATAATACGAGCGTGTAGACGACTTCACAGCATCGTAATGTGGAACTATCGTAATCTTTCTGAAATTCCCTGATTATCATCGTCTACAATTAAGTCGAGCGAGGTGCGAGGTTTAATCGATGTATCGAAATTCCATCCGCGGCGCGCTTTTCTGTTTTTGGGGAAACAAAAGGCAAAGCCTTCACGGTTCACAGTCTACGTGCTATCTAAAAATTCTAAATTACGCGCGGAAGATGTTCCTGTAGGTTATGTTTCGGCGGGGGCCGTCGAGTATCGACTACGTTTATCGCAACCCGATCAAAGCGTGTAGTCGAGACGTCTAGTTATGTTCTGCTCCAATAATCATACCATGATAATCATACCAACATAATCATAGCGTGTAGACCGGGCATAATGTACAATAATGACTGTATTCAATGTATAAATATTCAGTGCAATGTAGAATCTCATGACGCCGCACAAAAACTGGTTATTTCATAGCAATTTGCAAAACGCAAGTTACGCTGATTTCTATTGTACATTCAGGTAAATGAATAGAATAAAGGCCGAATCCAGGGAGTTATTGAGCAGGTACTTCATATTTTGGCTCAAGGGAACACCTCTATAAGTTTGGTCAAGATCCATGACCCGGAGGTGCTATACTCTCCTAGTTCGTACGAATTGAGATGGTAAAAAAAGTAATGAAATCCTCCCCAACAAGCACCTCTGGTGCAGAAACCTTTCGCCACCGTGCATTGATGCGATATTTCCCACAGAAATAGTTTTGCAGCCATTTGAGGCCGGCGGGCCAATTAGACGGCCCGAATTCAGCCGTTTTCGCGAAGCGTTGTAGGACGGGAAAAAAACAATTAGCCAAATGAACTTTTGGGGATAGTTTTATATATATTTGAAGAAAAAAAAAAAAATTGTGCAATCTCCATCAATGTATTTTAACCCGAGTAATTGATAGATTTGTAGAGCGCCTCGCCACTGAAGTACCCAATTCCCGTACGACATACAGCTTGCAATTTTTGTCTGAAAAAAAAAAGAAGGTTATTAATTTTGATGTATGTGTCTTCTATATGAACTACGAAAATCGGGAGAAACACGTAAATTCGAATCTTTGTGGAAGGTAGAAAAAAAAGTGGATTTTCAAGAAAAAAAAACTTCAACTGGGTACAAAAGTAGCTTGAAAAAAGTTTTTTGAGTATTTTCTTAGTCCTCATAGAAGCGAAAACGATACTGAAGATGACGCATTTTGAATGGAGTCGATAGCTCATTTAGTTTTTTTGCAATCCTGTACACAAATTAGGTAAAATCGTAAAAATGAAAAGTCGAGAAAACGCGCTTTAAAGTTTTCGATAGGAAAAATTATACACTTTCGATTACTTACACCAATAATCTCCTAATCAGCTATTCCTGGACCATATAGTAGTCCTTCCTCTTCCTCAAAGAATTCATTTTGCTGCAATTGATCAAGTCTCCTTGCTGTACGAGCCTCCCTGCTGGATAATGACGCGCGCCTGTTTTCTCTGTCGAGCCGTTGCGTGTCCACCTTATCAGCAAACATTTTGCATTGTTGGCCGATACTCAAGATACATGCTTCAGCTTCCGGATAACTTAACATGTTTTTTTCAATGTACACTCGCCGAGAGTCAGAGAAAAACTAAACTAAACTGAAACGACCGCTAATGCTGCAGCAAGAAGCAGAGGAGAAACACATACAGAGACGTACACAGAAAGCGTATACACGTGTATACTATGATAAAAGGGATTTTGACTAAACATATCCTTACACAAACGCAAAATCTCGTTTGGGAAGGTCGTTGAGTCTTTTAAATTCGGAGTAGACAGTCAACGGGCAGAGCACTACGACAAGCTGAAACGAAATCCACGAGAAAGAGATTTTCGATGGCCATGCCGCCTACATTCATCTCGCGTGACTAATTCCAGCCGCCATCTTGTCCAATCTAGTACCGTATATCTATTTTGCTGTTGAAAGAAAAAAAATAAAATATAAACATAATTTTTGAACAACCATACCACTACTTACGAGTAATTTAACAGATCAATCAGAGATGGAGAAAAATTATCAGTATAATCAGTATAATCAAACTAACCTTTCAATACATGAGTTTTAACCCTCGATCCATCAAGGTATTTGAGGCACCTTAATTTCCTGAGACATTTGGCACGGACATAAACGACCCATGTTCAGGGTTCTAGGATTAAGAAGACTAGACTGTTAACAAATGTAGAACTGAACAAAGTTTGAAGCTACTCAGGCAATAATATTACCATGATGGATTTCTATACAACAAAGAGTTGATTTAAAAAAGTGAAAGTTAGAAAGGAAGAGAAAAGAAATCAATCTTGAATTAGAAAAGCCAGGGACACATATCAGTAAAGTCGTATACAATTCAGATGTAGTTTTAGAACAAAGTAGACTTCATTTTTCTACGCCCCTAACTCTTCCAACAGTCCATTATAATTATTAACAATTTATAATCCGCAGCAAAACACGTGTTGCTCCGTCGGAGGCAGGATGTAGACGGCAGGTTCGTGAACTACCGTAGACAAAAGAACTTGAGAAAGGCAACAAAGGTGTGCGTCTAACTAGTGTGGAAGAAACACAGTTGAACCTAACTACTGGGAAGAGGTTCATCAAGAGACTCAGTAGAGTCTCGCCCCAAGTACATTAAAAAAACAATTTTTTCACGCGCGAGACTCAACGAGTCTATATACCCGAAAGGGAGTTACCATAACCTATACCGCAAATTGGTATCTTCGTTTTTTTCCACCTGGCCACATACACGATTCAGAACTAATTTAATCTAGAATGTGAGCATGAAAAGCTTTCATTCGAGCCCTGGATTGATTAAATCGGTGCCCGGAGTGCTGAGATATGATTATCACACATTCACCAAACCCCGTTTCATCGTAATAATTTCGTCTTCTTCTTGTCCTCCTTCAGACTATGGAGTCTATATGTAAGGAGACCGAACTAAGTCATCCCCTCCCCTGAAAAACGTGCTGGTTTTTGGCGCCGTATAACATATAGCTATCATAGCCTATCATACGACGCGCCCCTAGTAGCACTAAGAAAAGGCTCAGGTCGCCATGGAAACTGCGGAATTTAACTGTTATTTCAATATGGAGTCTATATTGAAAATCTGCACAGCAGTTAAATGACGCGGTTTCCATGACGACCTGAGCCTTTGCTTAGTGCCACTAGCGGCGCGTCGTATGATAGGCTATGATAGCTATATGTTGGACGGCGACAGAACTTGACACGCTTCGGTGTTACAGAGATCGGTCTCCTTACATATAGACTCCATACTTCAGACCAAGTTTCTTGCAATTCCTATGAATTAACGAAGAGAGGCCTACACTCGATACGAGCGGCGGCTGTCAGATGGCGCCGTCATTTTTTATTCTATCTTTCCACGGACGTATGTGGAAGGATAGGGGAGCGATTTCATAACTTTATTACTGCTATCACTACGGTTACTTTTCATATGAAGATTATAAGCCCGAAAAAGGAATAATTACTGCTATCACTGACGATAAATATCATAATTGTTCATCGATGCTTCCCCCGTGGCTAACTTTTGTTTCGACTTTTTTGGAAACGAGTTTCTTTTCTACTCATCTTTTATACCTATGCCTATGGCCGGCAAAGTATTTGACAGACGGCAGCCTTTCGGCTAGGGATGGGCGATGTTCAAAATAAAAATCGATTAAAATATAATCGATGTTTAAAAAGCATCGATGTTAAAAATCGATGTTAGACAAAAACATCGGAACATCGATTATTTTAATCAAAATTAAAAAATTCGTTAATTCATCATTTTTAGGTATACCTATGTATATTATATTATTATATAGGTATATTTACATTATAGGAAAAAAGAAACGCATGTAGTTTCAAATATACTGAATATTTATTGAGGTTTCGCATTAAATTGATTTCACATGATGATTATTTCAGTTGAGTCTGGAAGAAATGTAGTAGTCTGGTGGCTTCGGTCTCCAATTCCTCAATAGTCTGCACCTGGATTGGTTACAGAAACCTCCGAATTATAATCATGAAATCTCATTATCGTTACGTGGATTCAAAATAATTCATTTATTTCTTCACACGCATGCATAATATAATTGAATAATGAATATAGTAGGTGTATCATACCTGTTATGGAGTGGGGCCACAGAATAGGCACATGCTGGGATTCGGGTAAATTCAGAATAGAGGAAATTGAAATTATTGTGGTAATGTGGTATGGATTTATAATAATGCATTTGTTGATGGCAACAAAACAAGAGAACATACATATAATACACTTCCCGTATACACGCATACATGACTTCATAAAAATTAAAATCTAAAGGTTAAAACATTCCCCATTCCTCCCGTGTTAGCGAACTCAGAAACAATATTTTATTCAAGTGCTCACCCGTCAGGCGATTGCAAGTTTCATTTTTTATGAACCCAGCTTTCGAGAACAATCTCTCTGATGGTACTGATGTTCCGGGGATGCACAAATAGCGCAGTGCTATTTCGGATAATCCAGGAAACGCGTGCATCAATGTTTTCCAATGGACAAACGGGTTTTTCGATCTTAGGGTCACTGGCTGGCTTAAATATTGCCGCATTTCCAACCCCGTACATTCGTCATGTATAGTAACATTTGAATCTTTTGATATAAGGCTATCGTGTAGCTCCCAAATACTTCGTGCAGAATGTTTCTCTGGGTCTGGTTTGTTCTTTTCAGCTTCAGATATCTTTGGGACGATTTTTTTGATTTTGCTATTGATATTGGATATAGCTGTCGAAGCAGCCAAGGCACTTTCGAAGTAAATTTTCTTAAATCTCGGATCCAGTATTGTTGATATCCCGAGGATGGGATTTGTCTCGAAATTTCGAAACCTACTTTCAATCGTTGCTTGAAGTTTCATTTTAAACTCCGTGGCCAATCCTGTTGCTGGTGTTGTTTGCCGAATTGCTGCTTCCATAAATCGAACTATGGGTATGATGATACTACACGTGGAATAAGAGTCACCACTTATCTCTTTAATCACGTTTTCTACAGGTTTTATAAGTTGTGCTACTTCCTTTAAAATTTGAATCTCTTCCCGCTTGAGCATATCTGGAGAGTTGGTGCATTTCAAAAGAACTGGATATACATATTCTTCTAGTAGTAAAAACCTTTCCAGCATGTAAAAGGTGGAGCTCCAGCGGGTGGCAACGTCCTGGATAAATTTCAATGTCGTCCCTTCACTTTTCCCGTCTCGGATTTGTAATCTTTTCAGCTCATCAGACGCGACAACACTTCTCCTACATAAGGTAACGATACTCTTGACCTTAGTTATTATGTTTATCAACGTTGGCATCCTAGCTAAGACATCTGGTACGAGATGCGACAAGATGTGCGCAAAACAGGAGATGTGTTTTTCACTACCAACAATGTCAAGAACAGCTTTTTTGATATTTGCTCCATTATCGGTCACCACTCCCATAATTTTTGCTCGGTCTAATTCGAAATCATCAATGACATGATTCAAAGCTCTGGCAAGGTACGCATCAGTGTGGTTTTCGTAAAGAGGAACTACCCCTAAGCATCCATTTTTCATTTGTAAATCGTCCGATAAATAATGAATAGAAACTCCCAAGTAGCTCTGACTACTGATATCGGTCCATACATCACAGGTCAAGGAGTACGAGTGTACTTCTCGCAAATTCATTTTGCAACGTTCTTTGATTACATCGTATCGCGAGTCTATGAGTTTCGTCAAAGTCCTCCTACTCGGGATGGTATAAAGGGGTGCCACTATTTTCATCAAGGACTTGAAGCCTACGTTTTCTACGGTTGAAAATGGCATGTGATCAACAGCAACCATATATAAAATTCCATTGGTAATCTTATCAGAGGTTTTCCCGCCATCTGCAACACATCGCGAAAAGGGTATGTTAATAGATTAAATATTATGGAAATATGAAGAACGTGTTGTTCAAATGATGTTTGATTGCTGACCTGCGAACGAAGTTACTCGTTCAAATGCTTTATCAATAGAGCCGAGTCTGTTCCCCTATGAAAAATAATTTTTATTAGAAGTTGTTTTGGCTGTTATTTTCCATATCTATTACATCTTTTATTTATTGCTTCTTATTAACCTTTGATTTAAGTTTTATCCTTTTTACGCCGGACCGATTTTCACCTGACTCATTGCTTGACTCATCAGATAAGTTGTGTATTCTTTTCCGTTTGCCTACTAATGGGCATAACAATTCGTGTTTCCTATTGATGTGCTGCGTTAAATTTGTTGTATTGCCCGAGTGCTTGAGAACTTTGTTGCAAATATTGCAGCGAGCAGTAAATACACTTTCCTTTTTGAAGTGCTTCCAAATTTCACTTTTTTTTCTAGAGCTATAAAAAATAGAATTACTTACACATGAAGTTAAATTATACGAAAAAATACAGTTATTCAAACTTTTTTTGCGTGTCTCATGAATTTTCTAAAGATGAATCAGTGTATTGAATGATGTTCAGAACATGCAGTAGAATGATTCTGTTAATAGAATACAATTGTACTTGCCGCGATGACTGAGTACTTTCAACCAAGTCCTGATCCTCATTATCTGAAATGTCAAAAAATAATATGGAAACCATATAGTAATAATCAAAACCGGAATCAAAATTACTATAAAAAAATAAGCATAATTTTAATACCATTGGTCTCTGGGTCCACAGTTTTTGATAGCATCCAAGATTCATTGGATGCCAACTCGCTTTGTGAACTACTGTTTGCTGCAAGTTTAGGCTCTTTGTCGGTATCGGACGTTACTGCAGACTTGCTTAGTGAACTACTGTTTACTGGTAGTTTAATCTCATTTTCTTTAACGGACGTTACTGTGCTACATGAACCAATATTAGCTTGGGGCGCTTCGGTAGGACACAGAGGTTTCGTTTTCTCTGGTAGTTTGACTGGTGTGCTTTGAAAAAAGTACATCAATTCCAATCAATTCAAACATGAAATATTATAAATACATTGCATTCTGATTTAAATATGCAATATAATATATACAGTATGAAGTGAGTGAACAGCCGAAATCCTTGATCGAGAAAAGCTTCCGTTATTAATTGTTTAAAGAGATCATGAATTGAAAGTAACTAAGAGGATTCTCCATCGGCCCTCAATACTTACTAATCTACATCATCAATCGACCGAAATAAAGTAGTTATTTCACCATCAGCAATGGATATTTTCTTTGACTCGTACAATTCCCAGATAAATTCATAAACTGCTTTGTCATTGTCTAAAATTATAAAATTGGAAATTAAATGCGAATTATAATAATGGTCATTTTACAGAACAAAATTATACAATATGCTATGGAATCGATTGGCAAAAACGTTAAAACGTGCATATTCATGCAACGTGGAAATATTGGGATAAAATATACGTACGCTTTAATCTGACATACTGGCTTGTTGTTAATTTCCCCACGCCATAAGGATCTTGATCGTTTATCTGCAAGTAGATCTTGTGTCTTCTCTGGTCTATGGAATCATTACATATCATTGTGCAACGTCTATTTCTTGGAATAATCATAAAATATGTCAAACTTATAGCATGTCGGAAGTTCAGAACGTATGAGACTTCTGTAGGCCGATAACTGACCAAATGAAATAGTTAAAAGGAAAAACTTCATCTTACCCTCACTCTCATCCATGTTCGAAAATTTTGAGAATATTCTATAGTTCTATACTATACAGTTAATAGTATGCACTATATACACATAACAGTATACAAGTCTCCAGAATTCCAGCTATGGAGAGCTCAGAGAGGATAGGATCCTATCCTCTTTGGGAGAGCTGATATTCCATGTAGATTATGGAATGTAGCGTCGTGGTGATACTGGCGATCGGCGATGTCCGAATTTGAAGGTTATCTTGAAGCTTGGGAAGTTGCAACTCTCGAAATTGAACTTTAAAAGTAAAATGGAAAACTGTAAACTAAATAAAGTCGGTCGAAGGACTTTATTACCGAAGGACAAATTACCACAAATAACGGACTCGTGATTTCAAAATCACTCGAATGTTAATGGCGCGGCGTTACTTCAACTTGCGCATTGCGATTTTTCCGTCGATGTTTGATAAAAAACATCGAACATCGATTAATCGAACCTCAAAAACATAGACTGAAAATAATCGATTATTAACAAAAAATAATCGACGTCTTCGATTAATCGGTAAACATCGCCCATCCCTACTTTCGGCACTGTCATTCGTATAACCTGTAAGATCGCCAGAGCACGAATAGTTTCTTCCACATAGTGCATGAGCTGTCAATTTGAGACTCGATGAATGGTAAATATTTATATAGGCTAGCATATCATGGAGATCCTAATGCCCGAAACTTTTCACAACCTATAAATATAACGCAGGGAAAAAGACGCCGTTGATGAGCTTAACCTGTGCAGTGATTTTAACTGTTTTTCGATTCACTGCAACGAATCGCTAATATTATAAGCTTATTACGTATAAAATTAAACCAACGCACGTAGTTAAGAAAGGGTTGATAATATGGAAATTTCTTCTGATTCTCATTGTCAACAAATTAATATCAATCCGTCTCATTTCATTATACGTGTTCTCATCATCCATTCATCTAGCATTAATGGCGATGAGGTTTATTTCGATCCCTTGATGATATAACGCAAACAAATTGAATTCCTACAATTTACTAGACAGAATTTAATACACAATTTCAATTTAATCAATCGTGTTACAGCAGTGTAGAGGGTTGACATGAAACGAACATTCATTTCTGCGCTATAATATTCGATGTTAAATTTGAGCAATTCAAACTCAGAAAATGCCAATACACGCAGCAAGGTTCATTCTGCGCTTGTGGCAAAACTTTTGAAAATCGACACACAGTTCTCATCGTAGAACCATACTTGACCTGGGAAAGGGTTTTCGAAGATGAATCTAACATGAGCTTTGTATGCAAATCCTAATAATCGATACATGGGGTAATTTACCATTGTAGACTCGAGCCGGCAAGGGGCCTCGGGGCTGACTTTGAGCTTTGGATTTTTCCAAAAATTTGGAGGTAGTGAAGGACTTTACGGACCTTTCAGTGAAAAAATACTGTTGAATATAAATTAAACTGTGTCAAAATCATTCAATAGTCATCTATACGTATATTGGCCCACCAAGTACCACGTACTCCAAATTTTATGATTTCTCTTCAATTCTTATATACATGTACTCTCTTCCGCTCTTTGCCATCATCCCTTTTCCTTTCCCTGTTCGTTTCGATTTTCATCTTTCAATTGTATACTGTGAAAAATGTATCTGTACCTCACAGAGTCTATAATACTCAGAAAATAATTGAGAAATGAGTCCACCAAAAGTGGCACTAGGGCGATTCAAGATTGAAGCTGCTATTATCGCACAAATACGGACAATATCTCTATTTTTCTCTTCCTTTATTATTTAAGATTTGATTTAGAAAAAAAAACGTATACAGGTTCGCCAGGATAATTTTCCCACCAAATCCAGAGATACTGTCCAACATATGCAATCAAGGATTTGGCGACGGTCTGAGATTCCTACATAGAAATAACTTTACAAGCTGCACAAGGTATTTAGCTATTCAGCCCATGTATTAACTGAAAATATTGAGCGAGGAACTCCGAAAATTCGATCGAGCGAGCGTAGCGAGCGAGCACGATTATTAGCTGGTCAAGCAAAATCCCACAGAAAGTACTGATATCCCCCAAAAAGCAGCTCTGGTGCAAAAACCTTTCGCCAAGTACATTAATGTGTAGATCACTCCACCAACAAATCAAAAACGTTGCGCTCGCTCACTCGATTAGTTTATGATTATCAACATAGGTATACAAGCATTGAAATCAGATAAAACTGCCAAGTACCTGTATAATAACAAAAGTTTGGAATTAATAAATTTGTTTAAACTGAATAATGTTGTATCGATGATGTAATGTTATATTTGTGTTGATTGATTTATAATTATTGGTTGAAAAAACAGTTTGGATAAATAAATTGGAGATGACCACATTTATAAAAAAATATTTATAACGAAAAAATTAAAACAAAAATAAAAAAAAGTACAAATAAAATTTGGAGGTAGTGGTACTTGGCGGGCCTTTCATAGAAAAAGAACTATGAAATGTGAATCGCGGACCATGTCAATGTCCTCTGATAGTCATTTAAACATTGGCCCGTCAATGTACTACTACCTCCAATTTTTTTTTTGTTTTTTCAATTTTTTCGTTATCAATATTTTTTTATAAATGTGGTTATCTCCAATTTATTCATCCAAACTGTTTTTTCAACCAATAATTATAAATTAATCAACACAAATATAAACCTGCAACTGATACAACATTATTCAGTTTAAACAAATTTTTTAATTCCAAACTTTTGTTATTATACAGGTACTTGGCAGTTTTATCTGATTTCAATGCTAGTATACCTATGTTGATAATCCAATGATTAAACGAACTTACCTAAGTGAAGTTCAATCATGATTGTATGAAGCGCCTCTTCCGAAGAGATCAACTGGTAGTACCCCTACTTTACACCGGTGTCGCCACATATTTAAAGCTGAGCGAAAACCCCATGTCGCTTGATCCCGCTTCTGATTCCTCATTTCTTGAAAGTATTACCGTAACCGTTGGGATTTCTGCTTTTTGCAGAGATGAGTATTTATGGGTGGGATTGATCTGTTCGGAAGAGGCGCTTCATACAATCATGATTGAACTTCACTTAGGTGAGTTCGTTTAATCATTGAATTGTATTTTGCGCATCTTCCTCAAGATCAACTGATAGATGTTTAAAGATGCTTACGGTAATGGTCCACAAATAAAGAATAAAGTCCAGAATCATATTTATATGAGTCCTTGTAACTAGTCTTTATTAGGTTGTATTCTTTGGAATTATCCACAACTGAAACGTAATTCGTTTCTAATAATAATTTCGTAATTCGTTTCTAATGATAAAATTCTTTGTGAAAAGAAGCTTTTCAAGGCGACTGATAAGTGTAATTGCTCAAGGGCCCTAGATATATCATAACAGTGTAAGGGAGCTCTGGATGTTTATAATATTAGGGTGGTCCTGGTTTTGGATATTTTTGACATTGCTTACGGCCGCCCCCCAGGATCCTTCCAAATATATCAACAAAAAAAAATCGCTGTGAAGTCTTAGCCCTTAATATTAATATTAACACGTGGCTGAAAGTAACCAAAGTTACAATTGCAAGTTATACATGTATTTTTGTGCATCGATCGTACGAAAATTGTCATCTCACGAAATAACTGATCAAAAATTCTGAAATTTGGCATAGTTGATGTCAACAACGAGAGGTACAAAAGGATATTTTATCTTGTTTCTTTTTTTTTTTTTTTTTAAATAAATTTCCGACTCAAGAACTTTGAATTCATTTTTTCTCCTCTCGTGCACGATAATTAGCAAGTTTATTTTCGAAAAAAAAGAAATAAAAGAAAAAAAAAACAACAACAATACCTTGTACCTCTTATTACTGGCAACAACTCAAGATTAAGAATGTTTGATCAATTATTACGTGAGATAACAATTTTCATACGATCGATGTACAAAAACACGTATATCTTGCATTTAAAACTTTGGTCACTTTCAGGCACCTGTGATTATTATTGTTAAACGCTCAACCTTGACAGGCATTTGTTTTTTTTTTCTCTTCAATATATTTGAAAGTATCCTGGGAGGCGGCCGTATTGAATCGCAAAAATACCCAAAATAAGAATCACCCGGAATTTTTTATATTACATTGAATACGATTTAACGCAATCATTAGATATAGAAAAAATTATCAATAATTTTGCCTCCTTAAAAGCAAGGAAAGTGAAGTTGTATTAATTTTTGTCTATTTTTTCATGTATTAATTTCAATTTTTAATAATTAAAAAAAATTTATTTGTTTTGCAATTGTTTAACTCGAATGAAAAGTTTTTCAGACACTATATTTTTCTTGAAAATTTAATTCTATTTACCTAATCACAGAGGACAAAGGATGAACACAAAATTTGTACATTATTATCAATTTCAAAAAAATTTTTTTTACGTAGGATAGAAGCGCCAAATTCAGATTCTGCCCCGGGCGCAAGTTTTTCTTCGCACGGCGTTGAAGGTAAAGGTAGTCTAACACAATCTTCGGGTACCATGTCTTGTCATATTTAGGGTGGCTGGGTCTTAAGTTATAGACCCCCTTAAGGGGATGGTCTAGTCGATTTTTACCGGCATAATTATTCTTTCGAACATCTCGGAAACGAAGGTCTCAATCGGATTGTCCTTTTGGCAGCGGATGATTGACGAGCAATGAGTTCGAGTTAGCATGAAAATTCAAGGAAATAAAATGATTTTTTTTTTTTTTTATATCGTCAAGTGTGAGCGTGTCACTTATGTCGACTTATATCAGAGTCTACGCATCCTTTTCGGAAAAACGAGCTTCGAAGCACCATTCTATAGGGAATTACGAACACACCCATCAAAAAACATCTCTGTTTTATGCAGAAATGAGGTCTGATTCTGAAAACTCGTAGTTCGTTGTGATTAGCGGTTGTAAATTGTTGGGAAGCCATGATAATTCTGGGTTCGCGCCGAGGTTCCGCCATTGCCCGAGGGAGAGCGCTCAGCTCGCGAATCGTTGCATCGTCTTCTCCTTCGCATAGCTACTGAGTGAGAAGAAGACGCAGCGATTCGCGCGCTGAGCTCTCCCGCTCGGGCAATGCAGGAACTAAGAATTGTCATGAGATCCCAACAATTTACAATTGCTAATCACAACGAACTGCGAGTTTTCAGAATCAGACCTCATTTCTGCATAAAACAGAGATGTTTCTTGATGGGTGTGTTCGTAATTCCCTATACAATGGTGCTTCGAAGCTCGTTTTTCCGAAAAGGATGCGTAGACTCTGATATAAGTCGACATAAGTGACACTCACACTTGACGATATAAAAAAAAAAAAAAATCATTCTATTTTCTTGAATTTTCATGCTAACTCGAACTCATTGCTCGTCGATCATCCGCTGCCAAAAGGACAATCCGATTGAGACCTTCGTTTCCGAGATATTCGAAAGAATAATTATGCCGGTAAAAATCGACTAGACCATCCCCTTAAAGTGAAGTGAAACGTTTGTCAACACCTCGAAAACGGGAATGGTCAATTCTCCGAAACGACTGAACCAATCGCAATGAAATTTTGGGGGATCACGCATTATTTTAGTAGAAAGGGCCTGATTATCTTACAAAAATTTTTACAGATTCAGATACCACCACATAAATCGTGCGATTATTCACTGTCACCGTAGATAAGCGCATTTTCGAAATAATCAGGCCCTTCGCAATGGAAAACTACACATTTTGAGCATAATCCCGTTTCATTCGATATTGAAATGGCTGAAAATTGACAAATCTCCGTTACTCAGAAGAAGGTGACACTTTGTACTGACATCTCACTGAGTATACGTGTAAACCGAGCGGCGGGACCCTCTGCTTTACCGCGGTGAAGGGGATCCGGCAGTGGCCTTGAACCGTTTCACTTCGCCTTAAAGGAGCGTTTTATTCTGATGTCTTGGGCCATTTCAGGTCCTACTATTAATGATATAGCGGATCTGATACCGCCGAGGGAGCCATATGATGCTCCATTCTTATATTCCGTTGTAAGAAAGAATAGAACATCAGGAACTGAGCTTTTGTAAGGATTCAACATTTTCATTTTGCAAAATCCCCACCATTTTTTTAGAGAGCAGTCATATTGTCTTAGCGAAGAGTTACTTAAGGAGAAAATCATAATTTCTATTGAATCGTCAGGGGCACCTTTTAATTCAAATGCTTCCCGGAGAGTACTGCGGCAATCAATGTATTGTTTCGCCACAGAGGATGAGGGTCCCTGTTAGAGGAGAGTCACAAGTTAATATTTGGCCCGAAAACAATTATTTCAGAGATTATTTGGGCTTGAAATAATGGATACCAGGCTTGGGTTGGCCAGTTCGGAACCACTACAATGGCTGTTGAGCCTTCACTTCTAATTCTTTGTAGAACTCTAAGAATAATGGCGAAAGGCGGGAATGCATAAAAGTAGTAACCCGTCCAGGATAGGGTGAAGGCATCAACAGTCAGGCTACCTGGGTCACGAATCCACAATACGTAAGTTTTACATTCAGTGTTAACTCTACTAGCGAATAAATCTATCTCGGGATTTCCAAATGTTAAAACAATTCTTTTGAATGCCTCGTCTGACAATTGGAATTCCGTTTCTGGCTCTAGCCTGCGTAATTCAAAATCTGCCTCGGTATTATCTTTTGTGCTTATAAAGGTTGCAAAAATCCCAATTTGACGTATTTTGCACCAATCCCAGATTTGGCGTGCTAGACTATTAAGGTTTTGGAAACGAATGCCACCCATTCTGTTAATGTAAGATATAGCTGTCGTATTATCCAAACGCAATAATGTATTACATCTGCTCAAGTTGTCGGCAAAACATTTTAATCCGAAAAAGGTTGCTTTTAACTCGAGTACGTTAATATGCATCTCCCGCTCTACTTTATTGCAAAACCCGTGAGTTGTTTCATTTTCGCAGACTATAATACCCCCATCCTGACAAGGACGCGTCCGAGTAAATCTCAGTACAAAACTTAGGAGTCTCGATCGAATTATTCGTAAGGAAAATGTTATCATTCCACCAAATAAAATCGGTCTTCAAATTCTCAGGCAAACTCATCTTTCTTTCATAGTCGTCTGTATTTCGGTCAAGGGCTAAGTATTTTTCACGTTCAAATGCCTTCGTGTGACCTCACCCATACTTAACGGCTGGGCAACAAGAAACTAGCGTTCCTATTAGTTCTGCGAACTTCCGAATTTTGCACTTCCTAAGCTTACTGAAGCTAGCAATCTGCCTTCTCACACGATCTTTCTTGTCGTGCGGTAGTTCAATTGACATCTTTACTAAATTAAAAATGAACCCTAAGTATTTACACTGCTTAGCAGGTACAAGTATGCTTTTTTGTATATTGATAACAAATCCGAGTGCTTCTAACATAGAACAGGTAGTTAAGACATTCTGGTGGCATTCTTCAAAAGAATTGCCCAATAACAATAGGTCGTCTAAGTAAACTACTGAAAGATGTCCTCTGCTTCTAAGATATGCTATGATAGGTTTCATAATTTTAGTGAAGACGTACGGCGCCGAGCTAAGGCCAAAAGGCAGGCAAGTGAATTCATATAACTTGTGATTGAATTCAAATCTCAAAAGTTTTCTGTCTGATTTTGCAATCGGGATGACATAATATGCATCCTTCAAATCTACGGTAGCCATGAAACAATCAGCCAATACTAACTTTGATACTGTCCTCCAGTCTTCTAATTTGAAGTGTTCTGTTTTAACAAACTCGTTCAACCTCTTGAGATTCAGAATAAGTCTGTGGCTACCGTCTGGTTTTGAGACCAAGAAAATCTTTGAAAGCAGCTGGCCCCTTTTCGAGTTACATTTTCTGAGCACACCTTTTTGATCTAATTGAGAAATCAATTTTGGAATATTTTACTGTTCTTCCCTTGACCAGGAAGTCTCACGAGGGGTTACATTTCGAATAACTCGAAACTTTAGGGGAATCTTATATCCCTTGATCCATGATAGTATCACAGGATCTACCGTTAGTTGTACCCATTTATGATAGAATTTTTTCAGCCTTCCCGCTAATGAACTCACGGGTGTTATGTGTGTCTCCTTGATCTGCTCCGTTCCCACTTCTGGCTGGTCTTCTGTTGCGGTCGATTCCATTGGCTCCTCTTGGTTGATGCCGTTGGCTTGTACCCACCTGACGTCGCTGGCATCTGATTTGGTCTTGGTCGACGGGGTGAAAACTTTACGTTTTTGGTATCCTTGTTATTCTGTGTCTTGGGTGTGGCCTTCAATTCCTTACTAGACCTTCCAAGAGCTTTCTTTGCCTGTATTTTTCTGACAAGTCTTTTCCGAAGAGCATCTCATCAGAATCCAACGTGTTTAGAGTTTCCTTAAACAGGCCGTTTAGGTTAGATAAGATTAGGGTTCTTCTAGTACTGGACTCATCATGATAGAGATCTGCCAACAGTCGAGCAATATCACTTAGATGTTCAATCAGGGATAGATTGAGCTGATCCTTGGCGTCTCCTATAACTCCTGACAGCGCTTTTCCAGTTGCGGCTAGTGCAGCTACTATTTCACATTGCTTATCGGTAATGCGAGTGTCTCTCTTAGCAACTGTCTCTTGCAAGGCCACCTTCACCTCTGGATTTATTTTTGGTGGATCCATGAACAAACAGTTCATCGGTGGTGGGTATTTTTGAATGATTTTTGCCCTGTCTTCCTCTAGAAGGCCTTTTTTTGACAATTTCGTCCCACCGCATTGCAAGATCTGGGTGGATCGTAAGGGCCAGAACTCGATCCTGTAGGAATCGATGGCCGATGACACTTAATACTTCATTATCCAAGGTTACTTCAGTTGTAACTCGGACTGTGTCGTCTACTGTACCCTCTGTGACCTCCTGTGGAGGGATGATCTCTGACTGGTTTGGTAAGGCTCCTGGATTGTCCACCCCATCCACGCTTAACTCCGTGGAGTCTTGTTTGTCCTCTGGATCTGACAGGTAGTGTGCTTCCCTTTGGGGCGTCTCACCCCTAATGGACCTCGTAGGGCTCTCCGAACCAGCAGTGCTCGGACTTCCTACGACTGCCTATCACAGTCAAAGACACAAAATGTCTATTACGTTGTCCTTTGAAGACTGTAACTGCTACAATCTAGGAATTTTACTTTTTTTTTTTTGGGTGGAGGTGGGTTGCCGTAAAAGTAATAACTTTGGCCAGGGATAACTCAGATGAAAGTAATAATTCTGTCAAGTAGCTAGGAGGCTTGTCCCGTATCTCATCGCCTCTTTTTTTTTGGCGGAATTTCGATCTGAGTAATAACTCGATCCGTTAGCTAATGATCGATATATACGTGGACCTTGTTAAAATTTTTCAGAGTGATAACTCTTTCGCCAGGTAACAGCCTGTTCACGTGATCGTTGCTTTCTTGTGGATCTTTCAATAGAGTGATAACTCTATCAATAGGAATTATCCTGTCCACGTGGATTCGCTTCCGTAACTAGTACGCGCGGGAGGCTAACATAACCTTATACTTACTATGTCTCTGTTTGTTGCGCTTTTTCTTCGACTTTCGTTTTAACCTCTTTTCTAGACGTCGTAGTCTCTTTTCGAGCGTATTTTCTTTATCTTCGTTGTCTGTTGACGAACTTCTTGCTTTTTTTGGACTCATCTTTCATACATGTGGCACGTCCGGCACAAAGAAAAGGAATGAGGAATCACAAGAGGGATCAAGCGACATGGGATTTTCGCTTAGCTTTAAATATGTGGCGACACCGGTGTAAAGTAGGGGTACTACCAGTTGATCTTGAGGAAGAGGCGCAAAATACAATCATAAACTCATCGAGCGAGCGAGCGCAGCGAGCTAACGAGCACAACGTTTTTAATTTTTTGGTGGAGTGATCTATACACATTAATGTACTTGGCGAAAGGTTTTTGCACCAGATTGTTAATATACCGGGGGTCGACGTTTGAATTTTGTAATGAGGGTCGAAAGAACTTTCATTTGAGACCAAAATCAAGGCAATCGGTGCACCGACAGCTGAAAAATGAAAATTTCTGAAATCGGATGAGTATCAGTTTCACGATAAATTCGTCTTCTCCTTCGACCAGTCTCGTTTTATCCGTCGTCAACCACTAGAGAGTTTATCGCAGACATAGAGATCAGTGATCGCAGAGATGAAAATTACATGGATAAAAATATACTGGGAGTTGTCACTCTCGACTGTAATTACGTGTTGCATGCATTTTATGGTGTAAGAGAAACATACAGTCCTACTGCGCATGGTCGTCTTGGCTACATCCGAGAACGGGAGAAGCCTAAGGAGATAGAAGAAGAAGAAGTGCATGGCCGTGCACATAACAACTGAGATAGTTGAATAACAGCTGAAATAGATAAGAAGAATATTACGAGTAGCTGAAAACCTTATCTAGTGATTTTTTGTTATGCTTGGTGGAAAATATGAAGAAAGTCCGAAATGGAAGATTGTCATTCAATATTAGCTTCGATGCCCTCCGAAAAATATGAATTTCATCGTTCACGTGAGGTTCGCGAGATTTTAACGTTACATATTAAGAGTTTACATCAGGTTGCTGAGGTGATCGAAATAATGAGACATCACGCTTATGGAGATATTAAATTACTTCTATAGACGACTAGATAAAACCGAGGTGAAAACATGACTTTGCCCAAAAAAATAAAATTTGAATTTCCTATTTATGCTTTTTATTGTTGGCTTGAGGTAAAACAATAAATTAATTAACGTGGATGTTTGACGATATAAAACAAAGTATAGGTTTATCAGGGGAACACGTTTTTCGAGATTCTAACGTTACATATTAAGAGTTTATATCAGGTTTCTGAGGTGATCGAAATAATGAGACTTCACGCTTATGGAGATATTATTACTTCTATAGACGACTAGATAAAACCGAGGTGAAAACACGACTTTGCCCAAAAAAATAAAATTTGAATATCCTATTTATGCTTTTTATTGTTGGCTTGAGGTAGAACAATAAATTAATTAACGTGGATGTTTGACGATATAAAACAAAGTATGAGTTTATCAGGGGAACACGTTTTTCAGCGGCATCAGCCAGTACACTCAACATTTCATAAAAGCGGGAATAAAAGGAGAGGTGGTCGCCGCACACCGTGACTTCAGATAAATCACACTGATTCACTCTATATAACGTCCCTCAGATAGTTAGGCATAACGAACTTTGATTACAATATTAATGAATAGATATACATATATATATTTTAACACTTCCCCTTAATCAAAGGTTCTCATCGAGGTTTTAATCCTAATTCTTTTACGTACATGATACCTCTGGTGCAAAAACCTTTCGCCAAGTTCAATAATGTTGTCACCACCGACAAAAAAATCCGTCAACAAAATACTATAAAAATGTCTACTCACAAAAGACTTGAAATCAGATACAATTGCCAAGTACATACATGTCTTCCATATAGTAAAGGCTCACAACAGAAAATTATCAAATAGTTATTATTAAATAGTGTTTTTTTTTTCTGAATAGTGGCTTCTGATAATTTGTAGGGAAAAAATTAGGAAAAAAAATTTAGAAACTGGTACTTGGCGGGCCAGGTATAGATAAATGGAAGAGTGCACTGCACTAAGGTTGGTACGTAGTTTGTTCTGTAATATGTATATTGCTATAAAGGCCCGCCAAGTACCACTTTCTTAATTTTTTTTCCTAATTTTTCCCCTACAGATTATCAAAAGCCACTATTCAGAAAAAAAACAACACTATTTAATAATAACTATTTGATAATTTTCTGTTGTGAGCCTTTACTATACAGAAGACATGTATGTACTTGGCAATTGTATCTGATTTCAAGTCTTTTGTGGGTAGACATTTTTATAGTACTTTGTTGATGGATTTTCTTGTCGGTGGTGACTGCATTATTGTACTTGGCGAAAGGTTTTTGCACCAGAGGTGCTTTTTGGGGGTGATATCACTACTTTTTGTAGAATTTTGCTTGACTACCTAATAATTGTGCTCGCTCGCTACGCTCGCTCGATTGGGTTTCCCTATATCCTTGCTCGCTAGGTTCGCTCGGTCGTCATCATTCTGCCAATTATTTCAATAAGTATCTTGATGCATGCATGTACGGCGATACATTTTATATCATCTGAATCCCTCGGTAAACAGTAATGTTAAATGTGGTAGTCTAATACAAATTATTATTTTGACAAACACTTTTTTACCAGTTACCATATAATATTTTCTATATAGTTCTAGTTTTCTATATGATAAATAATACGTGTTGAAAGCACAGAGGCCTGAATTAATGGCATCCACTACCATTTGTTGCCTTCCAAGCACTATGTAGATATCTTTTTTCGTGCATTTACTGAATATGATATATATTTGACCCATCAAATATACGAAAATATTCGGAAATTAAAATATTTATTCATTTCATTCGTGCATAATCGATTGTGTCATATAAGGTATAGATTAACCTTCATGCGATTCAATAACCGCATCTAAAACCCAACCTTAAAATTGCGCGCTCAATCATTTCATGAGAGATTTTTATGATTCCGACCCTCACTTTGAACGTAAATTTCACAATGAGTACCTATAGGGAGCATAAATGAGAAAATAAAATTTGCAAAATGTTAAGACGTATGAATATGGAATGAATATGAACAGAACTAGGTTATGATTCTGTGACCGAACTGACAGCTCAGTCTCGGGAGTCCGTCGTCTTGTGCAATCGATTCTTGATCTTACGTTAACATTGTCGCTATGAGCGCCATCTAGCAACTGATGTCGAGTACTTATATTTCTGCTGTCTAATGGTGCTATAGTGGCCACTCTTTCCTTATTCTCATCCGCATAGCTTTAGTGGACTGTAATCTGGTTGAATAAGGTGAATTAGACGAAAAATTTTCGATCGAAACGGGTACTCAGAAACCTAAAATAATCATATCTCAGCTCTCCGTGCACCGATTCAATCGATGTTAGACTCAAATGAAAGCTCTTCGTGCCCACATTCTGAGATAAAAATCTCGATGCCATTGATATCGCGAGGCGGAAGAAATTAGGAAAATACTGTCCCCCCACCATGACGTTTAGCTCCCGTACGGGTAAAAAGACTCGTCGAGTCTCGCGCGGCGTATATACTTATATATATGGATATTTCTTTTTTATTGTACTTGGCGCGAGACTCTGCCGAGTCTCTTGATGCTCATTGCTAGGTAATGCTTTTGTTAAAGCGTCTGCAACCATATCATCTGTCGGTTTATATTTTATCGCAACTATTTCTCTTTTTACCATATCTCGTATAAAATGATGTCTAATGTCAATATGTTTTGTACGTCTATGATGCTGACTGTTGTTTATGATTTTCTGCGCACTTTGACTATCATTATAGGTATATTTTGATTGTTTTCTTTTCATTCACAATTTCTCCCAACAAGTTTCTAAGAAAACTTGCTTCGTTTGCTGCATCGCTTAGAACTAAATATTCGGCTTCAGCACTAGATAACGCTATTGTCTTTTTTTTCCTAGACTCCCAGCTTATTGCAGCGTTTCCAAGTTTTGTAGCCAATCCTGTATACGATTTTCTGTCAGTTATGTCTCTCCCCCAATCTGCATCTACAAAGGCTTCAAGATCCTTTCCAGTTTTTTCAAATACAAGCTTGAAGTCTTTGGTACCTTTTAAATATCTTAGCACTCCTTTTGCGGCAATCCAATGTGTTGTATCGTGACACATATTGTATTGACTCAGCAAACTTGATCTGGTATATCTGGTCGTGTACACACAGCTAAGTATAGTGATCCTCCTAATTGTTGATATGGATATTGACAATTGTTTACAGCGACTTTTTCTAACTTTGTGTTAGGTGCCATTAGTGTCTAAACAGCTTTTGCTACCGTCATGCCAAACCGTGTTAGCAAATTTTCAATATAGTGGCTTTGGCATAAACTTAGAGTACCTTTCTTTCTGTCTCGAATCACTTTCATCCCTAAGCAGTCTGTTATTGCACCTAGGCATTTAATATCAAATTTTCTTTCAATTTTTTATATAACTTTTCTTTTTCTAGTTCACTATTACTAAAAATAAAAAAGCCATCTACATAAAGTGCTATTATTACTAATACATTTTTGGCTTTCTTTATATACCTATACGCAAGGTTCACATTTTGATTGTACATATATAACCAATATTTGATAGAACTTTATGAATTTTCTCATTCCGTACTCTACTCGCCTGTTTCATTGTCAGTTCATACAGATTCTTTTTGGCAAACAAACTTTATCTGTATCTTTGTTATTGAAACCAGCGGGTTGTTCCATATCTATTTCCTCGGTTAATTCACCGTTTAGAAATGCAGTAGTTACATATACAGGGTGAGTTTTCTCCGGGGTCCTGAGAGGGTGTGGCTTAAATCGGCCGAGACTCGACCTCTTCCTATTCGTACTCGTTATTATCAGAAGAGCACTGATTGTGGTTACTATTTATTTGGCTCTTACCGTGTGTCTACAATATACGGAAATGTGTGTAGCCTTGTCAAAACAATGAGATAATATTATTTGCCTCAATTTCTGAATAGATTGTCTACCGTGAGCTAGCTTGCTCAGAATAATAAATCGATTCAGAGACAAGGATACCTGTATCTAAATGAAGATTATCATCCTGACAATTGACAATAACAAGTATAAATAAAAGCAGGTGGCGTCTCAGCCGATTTAAGCCACACCCTCTCAGGACCCCGGAGAAAACTCACCCTGTATATGTTCTATTTCCATGTCAGTCTTATTTGCTATTGCAAATAATAAACTAATGGTTGAATGTCTTACGACCGGCGCAAAAGTGTCGTTAAAATCTACTCCGTACCTTTGACTATAACCGCAAGCGACTAATCTTGCTTTAACTCTTTGAAAGTTACCGGAAGTATTATTTTTAACTTTATAAACCCATTTGCACTTAATAATATTCTGATTCTTTGGCCTGTCTACTAATTCCCATACATTATTATTAATTATTGATTTATATTCAACATTCATTGCCTGTTCCCATGCATCTTTATTTGCACATGAAACTGCTTCTTTGAATGATTGTGGTACGCCTTCGCATGATTTATTAATTAAAGATACATACGACATGTCGTGGTCGTCTGACCACTTTGGAGGTCGACGCTTCCTCATAGGTCTTGGGCTGTCCTCTTTTCCAGGTTCATCTGGTTTATCCTCGATGTTGATTAGAGTATCATCCTCATCAGCTGTGACTAGACTTTCTGAGGTATCATCTTCATCTTCATCAAAAGAGGTTTCACTTGTCAATGTATCCCCTGAATCCAGACTTTCTTGTTCAGATTCGGTATCAGTGTCATCGTTTTCAAGTTCTTCTCCGATTTCAGGTACTAGAGATTGAAATGGGGTGACTTTCATTATCGATTGATGAATAGCATCATCCTCAGTAACTCTGGTTTATTTAGTATGATTCTCCTTTGAGTCATTTTCAAGAAACTTTATATCTTGAGCTTTTATTACTTTACCAGGTTATGAAGGGTCTGCAAGCCTATACCTTTTAGTGTTTTCACAATAGCCTACCATGATATATTTCTTGAATTTGGAGTCAAGCTTCTTTCGTCGTTTGTCTGGTACATGCTTGTATGCTGTACATCCAAATACACGTAGATTACTCAAGTTTACCTTCGAACCTGTTCATATTTCTTCAGGCGTTGCTCCTGGGACTGCAACTGTTGAGCTTCGATTTTTCAAGTATATTGCGGTGCATACTGCTTCTCCCCAATGTCGCTTCGATAGTCCTGAGTCCTGTAGCATTGACCTAGTTTTTTCTATTATGGTTCGATTGAGTCTCTCAGATACGCCATTCTGTTGGGGCGTATTGGGAAACTGAGAATTCTGATACGATATCTGGTGGTCTAAATTGGAACTAGCGCTTGAAGGATTGAATTTCCTGCCCCAACCCCCGTGACGTACCCCTCGGCCTACAAGTTTCGTATTCGCACTCTAGTGAACAACTTAGAAACTACTGGATGTAGGATAAAATATTAAGCTCCGCCCCTACCAAGGATCCCAATACGTCACATACGTTTCCTGAATAATACCGTGTCCCTCTCAGAATTTTTCAAAAGCAGCATGACAGTATTCCAATGCATCATCAGTTCTTAGTCTTTTTATTTTCAAATCTGTTTGATTTTCTACTAATTTCTTGAATTCTATGAACATTTCTAGCGTCTGATATTTCGATTTAAGCAGATAACCAGAGCTTTTTCTTGATAAGTCATCAGTAAACGTTAACAAATAACGCGATCCATCCCACGTGGTTTCCGACATAGGACCACATAGATCAGAATGAATTAATTCAAGTCTTTCTTTAGCTCGTTTGCTTCACTTTTAGGAAAGCTGTTTCTTCTATGTTTTCCTTCTATACATGGAATGTAGTTATTTACCTGTTCGTTATCTTGAAAGCTTATTCCGGTAGCAAGTCCGTTCCTTGGCATAATCATACTCTTCTGACTCAAATGTCCTAGACGTTTATACCATATTTCTTGCGATACTTGATTTGTTGACAATGCCACAGCTTCTTGCGTAGCACTCGTTTCATTCGTTGTTATCGCAGTAGATCCTCGCATCTGTGAAAGTTGTTGAGACGACTGATCCAGCCTGTAGATTCCGCCGACATTAGATGCTGAAAAATTATAATTGCCTATAATTTTACAATCAGTATTATTATATACGCGACACTTGTCTTTATCGAATATTACTGTTAAGTCTTTTTCTGTCATTTTACTAACAGAAAGTAAGTTTGCAACTATGTCAGGCACATAGGTTACATCTACAATAGTCTTTTGGATATTACCTTTAGAATTAACTTTAACGTCACCAGTACCTTTACTGTTTAATTTCTGATTGTTCGCGACAGTAATCTCTCTTGAATTTGAATCAGTGTAATTAGCTATCCAATCTTTACGCATACTCATATGGGTCGTACACCCCGAGTCAATGAACCAGTCTTCCTTGCTAAAAGCAGCGGCACTCAATGCAGTCGTCAGCATCAAAAATTCATCCTTTTCATCTGAGGTTGAAGTCTGCTTTGCTTTCTTGTCCTTTTTCAGGTGCGGGCATTTTGGCCTAATGTGACCTGCTTCATCGCAGTGATGACAAATTATAATCTTCTTTTGGTTCACTTTTCTGGATAAATTCCTTGTGGCGAGAGCAGTATCACTTGATGCTGCTGATTCAGCATCTGTACGTCTATAGTCCTCTCGTAATAGTCGTGTCTTGACCATTTCACTAGAAAGTTTTGTATGTGTGGCTTCGATACCCATTACTGACGGTTCGAATTGTACAGGTAGACCTCCTAATAAAAGTACTTTTTCGTCATCCATTTTGTGACCTATGTCAGTTAACTGTTGTACAATGCAGACAAGTCCACTCACATAATCTCCCATAGACGTAAAATCTTCATATTTGGTTCTCATCAGGTGTCGTAAAAAGCTTAGTCTTCGGCAAAGTGCTTTATCTTCAAATACTGCCTGGAGATTATCGTACGCTTTCTTGGAAGTATCAGCTTCTCTCACATGAGCAAAGCATAAGGGCTAAACCGACAAACAAATTTTTGCCAGCGCCTTTTGGTCTCGAGTCGGGTCCGTATCGATTCCAGTTATACAGTTTCGAAGTCCATTCATGATAAGTGACATTCTCATTGACAATTTCCAATTATTGTAACAGTTAGTTCCGGCTAGTTTTTCGAATGAATGACCGTTACTACTGACCATGTACGATGTAATCGTAGTCATAGTGTTCGTTGCATTTGTATCTCCTTTAGTGCACATCTTTCGATTTTATATCGTGTTTCACAATAATAACGAAAAAATTATACATGAGTCACAGAATATACCACGAGGTAGCATAACCTCACCCACTGAACTGTACGAAAAATTAATTGACGCGCATGTGCATCTTTAAAAATATACTTTTATTGTTGTTCGAAAAATGCCCTGGGCCCATAACCTGTTGGTTTGAGGTAAAACAATAAATAAATTAACGTGGATGTATGACGATATAAAACGAAGTATAAGTTTATTAGAGGAACACGTTTTTCAGCGGCATCAGCCAGTACACTCAACATTTTATAAAAGCGGGAAAAAAGGAGGGGTGGTAGGCGCACACCATGACTTCAGATAAATCACACTGATTCACTCTATATAACGTCTACCTCTAGGATAGTAAGGCATAACGAACTTTGATTACAATATTAATAAATAGATATATACTGTAACGTAGTTTTAGCTCGGGGGAGGAAAATCCCTTACTACGCCACTCTTCGGCGACTCCTCTTGACGAATTTACGATAGATTGGGCGCCAGACACACTTGTGTCAGTTTTAATAAATTAATAACAATAGACAAATTTCGAGAAATCGACGGGAGACAACTTAGCTAGCACAGCTTTTTATGATAGAGGGGCAGGGTACACCAGAACAAAATTTTTTAAACTTTTACTGGGCCTCGCGGCCGTGTATTATATAAAACAAACTGTACAATTTACGATAGGTTCGCCTCTAGCGGAAACAAAATATAATATACCATATTAAGACAGAAGAATAAGTTTTTTTTTTTTTTTATACTAGCGACAGATCAATCAATGATTTCATGATCGCCCACAAACACATATAGAAGTTACGCGTAGATGCGATGCACACATCCAATCGTTTCACACCGACGCTCTAATTCTCTTGAATTCAACAATGCTCGTATCCTAGGATCGCTTGAAAAATTCGCATGCCTTTAAGTCAACAAGCACCTTTTTTACGAATTCCAGTTCGCCTTCTCCGAAAATTATGGTTGAGGTGTCATTCGATTGGGATTGGCATCTCTAAAAACTTAGAAAAAAAAAAATCAAGTGGCGCTCCGAAACATTGCAAAAGTTGTAAACAATTTAGTAAAAAAAAAAAGGGTTTCGTTTTTCGCGATAATCGCGGAAACCATTGCAGTGATCGCAATTTTGAAAAAAGATCCTCAGAGAGCAGGAAATTTCCCAAAAAAAAGTCTTGACTCCCGAAAGTCTACGACCAATATTTATAAATTTAATTTATCGGTCAAAATAGTGCTCAAAACGGGAGATGTAGCTACCGCGCGCTCGGCACATTCCTTCATATTTACAAAAAAAAAATTTCAACTCGTTAAATATGGATCTTGAGGAACGAAAAATTTACGTATCTTTGAGATACATAAATGAACAATAATCCGTAAAAAAAATTTTCATTCTGTGATTTTTCAATTACTTATGCTTTTGTTGATTGCGTTATTTTTACAATTTGTAAATCAACATAATAACCTGTGTAATTGTCAAATGAAAAACCTGAGATTTTTTCCACTTCTGGAATCCAGTCTTCAAAGGGTTTAGAAAAGATCCCCGTTCATAAAATTATAAAATTCTGATTTTTCACTTTTTTATTAACAATTTGAGGGATGACAATATTATAAGACCAAACAGAGCTATTGTCACGAGCCAAATGAGCTAGTGACGAGGCAGTATTGCTTTTGTTTAGAGGAAGGGAGGCCTCATTCGTATCTTTTAATATGGATTGAGGAATGCCTTATAAAACACTTACGATTATTCAAGATCGATGATCTCTACGAACTTGGGCGTAGCGGGTAAAGTTGGTCGATAATGGAACGCCGGGTGATCCTCCGGAAGCTCGGAGTATCGAGTAGATCGGTTCGTTTCTACTGTGTTTACTACACAGATCCCGTTTTTATAATCAATCGTATGTTCCCTAGTGGTGTAGATCGGTGTCTGGTCGTGACCGATATGATCCCAGGGTCCTGGAGACGGGCTTCTAGGTGAATCGTCTGTTACCGGGGAGTATGCCCGAGCATCAACGGTTTCCGGTAATGGGCTCCTGGGTGACCACTCGGTTGAAAGTTGAATTGTTTCTCTCTCACTTTCTACAAGATTGTTTTCACACGTGGTGTGGGTCGTGTGCGAAAGGCTAGGGGTATCGGGAGGGGAAGCGTGAGCCGAGCCGGTGTTGAGTCTCAATGCGTCTCTTAGCTTAGCTCGCGCTATCCTCTCTCGCACCGCCTTTCCTGCTCGCCTGTTTCGTCCTTTTGCTTTCCTAACACCCGCCTGGTTCATCTACATGTTCGGGAAATATTAGGTTAGGGCGTGTTCCTGTAGTGGCACACGCCTGTATGGTGATAGGGGATGAGGAACTTGATCGAGCCCGTAAAGCAGGTTATAAACACTAGCCAGGGAGGCTTGTTGTTTATATTGCCGTGTGGCTAGTGATCGAGCCTGTATGGCACCCTATGAGTGCTAGCCGGAAAGGCTTATTGCCTATGTTGCCTGTGTGACTGGAGTTCTGATCTTTTAGCCTACGTGGCTTAATAATTTAGAACAATAGGAGTAGTAGGGTATTCAGAAAGGGAATGTAGACTACTATGGGGGAGATCCTTGGAGCCGAATCGGATATGGTTTACTTACGTCGGTGAGTAGGATCGAGAAATAAAACTCCGAATTTATAATAATGTTTAATTACTTATTCGAAAAGATTTTGACGATATATGTTGTAACGTAGTTTTAGCTCGGGGGAGGAAAATCCCTTACTACGCTACTCTTCGGCGACTCCTCTTGACGAATTGACGATAGGTTGGGCGCCAGACACACTTGTGTCAGTTTTAATAAATCAATAACAATAGACAAATTTCGAGAAATCGACGGGAGACAACTTAGCTAGCACAGCTTTTTATGATAGAGGGGCAGGGTACACCAGAACACAATTTTTTCAACTTTTACTGGGCCTCGCGGCCGTGTATAATATAAAACAAACTGTACAATTTACGACAGGTTCGCCTCTAGTGAAAACAAAATATAATATACCATATTAAAACAGAACAATAAGTTTTTTTTTTTTTTATACTCGCGACAGATCAATCAATGATTTCAGATTAAATGATAATTATCAAATTACTATAAGTATTATACGGAAGCTACTAGATTAAAGAAAACTCTACTAAATGAAAATCATAGACGATAGGATATCGGTTTTACGCAAAAAATATGTTACGGGAGTGAGTGTGCGTCGAGTTGGCTCGATATAATTTTTATTTAATTACGTTGGACACGGCATCACAAAGTGACACTCGGTACTCGACAGTGACAAAGATTTTTATTCTGACGACACACTGATCCGATAGGTTAAATGCACTGTAAAAAATGTTTTTGAATTTACGACACATTTGCTACACAAAACACTCGCACATTCACAAATTCGGTGCAGTAAAGTGAATTACTATGCATTTTTTGTATATTCACAAACAAATTTTTAAATTTACCAAACTTAATAGGAAAAACGTTTAACTGTTTTTGAAATTTACTGAACTGTGTAGTAAATGTGTTTTAATAGTAAATTTGCTATACATTATTTCGAATCTTACTGAGCAGGGTGCTAAATTTACTAATCATGTGCGAGAGTAAATTCAGTAAACGGCTTTTAAGATTACAATTTCGGCGGAGCAAACGAAGTTGTTATACATTTTTCTCAATTACATAATCAAATTGTAAATTTCATAACGTCAGATTCTGAAATCACTAAAATGATTTTCAGATTCACTAAGCTGGATATTAAACTTATTGCAATCCAAAACTTACTTTACACTATTTCAAATTTGCTAGGTCTTTTTCGGAATTTACTGAAACCCTAAGAGAGTAAATTTACTAAACATTCTTGTAAAGTTATAAATTCAGCGAAGCAAGAGGGATTGTTATGCATTTGTCGCGAATTCGCATTCAAACTCTTCATGTCGCAAAACTAAATCAAAACATCTTCCCTATGGTTTTAAAATTTACTAAATTTATCTTGTAAGCATATTGCCCTTGGGAATTTGATGAATATATGGAATATAAAAACAAAATGAATATAGTATCAATATTAATTTTTTTAATAATATTCCTTACCGGAAAAAAGCTACAATATTTTGATGACATTGAAACATTTCAAATAATAATTTGATACTTCAATAGGTCCTAAACAAGTAGAGAAACGTTGGATAATATAACATGCAATAGTTTGGCGTAGTGGTTATAGGCGTGCGACTTTAAAATAGGATTGCGAGCGGACGTGGGTTCAAATCCCGGTTAGGACAAATATTGCGGCGGTTTTCTTAGCGTGGTTACAATGAGTTTTAATCGATATACAATGTAACTGCGGTCAATTGTAGTTCGTCGAAGGTTCATATTCATTGATTTTTGCTACGTGCACCGAAATAATAATATAAAAAACAAACCATTTTTTTCGGGTCCTATAGGACCAGTACAATATATTTGATATACTTCGTTATGAAAATGCAAATACATATGTACATTAAATTTGCAAATCAGAATTTGACTAATAATAGTCAGGTCTATTAAATTCGCTGTACTAACGATTAGTAATATCACTGTAACAGTGCGGTAAATAAGCAAAGTCTGTTTTCTAGAATTACTGAATCTAAGTGTAGTAAAATTGCTATCATGTATCTGCATAAAACTTCCTGTACAAATGTTGTAAATTTCCAACAAAAATTTTTTACAGTGTGGTATTTACGATAGAATTAACTTGAGTAATATAAACGAAAGGTACGTAATTAATACGACACGCACTTTTATTTGAGAGAGGCTACGTTATTTTTCGCGAACAAAAGAAAGATACTACTCTAAGATCTACTGAACTAAATTTTACTATACTAAATAACGTAGACGCGGAGCCATGCGGTCCCCGCGGCTACCTACGCTCGGGTTTTACTCCAGGAAGAATTGGCATGCAATATTTTCAATATTACAAAATATACAAAATATAAATCAAGAAAATAAGAAAGATGAAGAAAATGCAAGAGTTTGATACGATAGGCGTTACGAAATAACAATAATAAAGCTCACACCAGAGAAGAAATTATGAATAATTTGTGACCAGCCACGACGTTGCTCAATACGCAATTAAGAAATACGGGATACGAGACCTCCAGTTCTAACGATATCCCAACAAACTAGCAATAAAGAATACTCGAACTACCTCGTGTCTTTACAATAAACAATATCAGGCCTTACCTTACAAAAGATGGCTGCAATAGCACTTACACAAAACAATTTTAAATCAAACTCGATAGGTGGTACTCGGTACGATACGGGAAACAATGCGGCACGTCTGGCTGCTGCTAGAGGTGAGCGTAAAATAGGCTGAGTATTGTTCTCAGCTTGACGAGCTGCCCATGGTTTTTCTGAGCTAGGTAATCCCGATTGGTAATATAGGTCACCTGACAATTCTGCGATGCTAATTGGTGGTGTCTTCTAGATGGTAGGTTCCACCGCGCTTGATGGTGGTGCGGTAGGAATTTCCTTTGGCTCTGCCGCTTTCGCCGGTACCCCTCTCCTCACTACCGTTTAGGGTAGCTCCTCGCCGCTGGATATAAGACGATATCTCGCTCATCCAATGATCTAGGTGGAGGGTGACGACCTTACAACTGCGGTCAATTCGCCAGGTCCTCCACCAGGGTTGTCTTGCTGGGCAACGAGCGCCTCGATCACGAGAGGAACTCCATTACGGAACGTCTGCACCGGGAGTTTTCTTGGCTAACCCGGCCGCGGTAACAGTGGTCGAGACGGTAGATGGTCCAGGTGCTGTTTTGATGAGTCGGAAGGCGGGAGGCTGTGAATGCGTTCACACGCGGCCCTGTACTCCACTCTCAGACTTCCAGCTTCGGTAGCGGTAGGTTCGTCGGATGACGGAAGGATCACTAGGCGCTCATGCACATCCCTGTACACCGTCTATCCGTTGCCAGAGCCAAGGCAATCCTACTAGCCGAAAGGATGCGCCTTCTCTGACGCTTTTTTGGCGAATCAAAGATCGCACACCATATGATAGCAGATTCTTAGCATCAGCAGACGTCAGACCTCAGGATAACTCCGGGCGTTGCCGTGTCTTCTCGTGGTACTCCCACGGCGGTAGGGATCTCAAAGTTCTTATAGCCTGAATTGCATAAACTTACAAAAAAAATTGAAGACGATTATTTAAACCTAAGGGTTCCCTATTATTTGCCAACTTCCGGGAGTTTCCCCCAGCCAGACGCTTCGCACTTGTTGACCTTGTGACGGCATTACCTAATGCAACGTCACAATACATAGTATATATTTTAACTTTCATTTTTATTCAAAAATTTTTATTTTATGTTTTCTGTTTGAACGAATGCAGGCGTCAATCGCCTATCGTTATATTTATGGTTCTACGTGGCAAGCTAAGAAGGCTGTCAATACCATGTTATGGAAAACCTAATTGCCAATTCGAAAAAAAGTCAACGTCATGTAGGTACTAGGCAGTAGCATCTGATTTCGGATCTTTTTTTACGAGGAAGGAATTTTTGTGTAAAATATTGTATGATGTTTGTTTGGCATGGGAATGTATTTTTTGTGGGTTTTTATGGGGATATATTACACAGAATTGGTTATATATCGGGGATCGATGTTTTATTCTCGTAATCCGGGTCAAAAGAACTTTCATTCGAGACCAAAATCAAAGCGATCGGTGCATCGACAGCTGAGAAATATTGATTTATGAAAACGAATAGGTCCGTTTCACGATGAAATTTTCGTCTTCTCCGTCATCGCCAACTTGTTCCGTCCGTCGTCGATCACTCAACAAAACCTAAACCAAACAAGCAACATAGAAAATCCATTGCAGACATAGAGATCAGTGATGACAGCGATGAAAATTATATGGATAAACATATAGCGGGGGTTGTCGCTCTCGACTGGAATTACGTGTTGCATCCATATATGTAATACTCCCTATATCGCCAGTCCCTGTAAGTGGAAGCTCCGGTGAGAAAGTGAGACAGTCAGTGTTTCGTGGTCTGTAATGCGCAGCCGTGTTCTGTAATGCGGAGCCTAGGCGCGCCCCTATCGAAAATCTTGACGACGGTAACAACGTCGTATCGACGTCGTGAATTACGTCAAAAATGGATTCCTAAACTACATACGAATCTACGTCTGAAACGACGTCGAATACGAGTTATGAATTTGGGACCGCGAATTACGTGTTTTACGACGTACTTCACGACGTAATCATCTCCTAGCTTCCGTATATAAATTACTGCATTGACTCAGAATGAAATGATATACTGTAACGGTTCAGGCTGGCTGGTTAATACAAAAAAAATTCAAGCTCAATCACACGACAATAGGTCGAGGGATTAAGCTAATCCCCTAGCTACGTTAGACGCGAAAATGGAGGGGATAAACGCAATATAAGGAATCGTCAGCCAGCAGCGGCAGCGATTCACGGTATAGCACCTGATCGACTCATTATTTAATTTCTCTTGGAGCGATTCACGGTATAGCACCTGATCGACTCATTATTAATTTCTCTTGGAGCGATTCACGGTAAAGCACCTGATCGACTCACTTGCTGTCTAATTTATCTAACATAACTTCACTTGTCTAAAGGTATTGAAGCGTCAGAGTCAGTACCTACATAAATTCATTTATTCGAGTCAGAAGATATAGAGTCACATTTAATTAGAAACGCAATGGAATAGTAACGAGATAGAATCAAAGACTAGACAAATTATAGCAATTTGATCATAGAGAAGAAAAAGCATATAATTTAAAAGCAAAGCGCTTTAAACTTATTTCAAAGATATCAAATAGTATTGTGTCGCTCGAACATACTGAACAGAAAAGGCTAAGATAGCTAATATTCAATAACACAAAGGTTTAAAGGCCAACACAGAATAAGAATAGATTTAAGGATCACTGTCAACACTTGATTTATTTTCTTTATTTTGTAACTTTCTGGTAAATTCGTATTATTAAATCAGATAATCTAAGATTAACCCAGATTCTGTTCATTTGAGATTTCGTCTGACCTAATTAACTGCCAACAAGCCAATTATTAGGGAACAGATTAGGGAGCGCATTGCATAGTGCGGACGGCATTGGTTTACCCGTGTCCGAGGGCCAAGCTGCAATCCCGAATCTGGCAGACAGTCTTGGAATCATCGCATTCCCGGATCTGAGGTAGCGATTCAAAAAGATAGGGATAACAGGCACGACAGGCTTGGTTCGCCCGGCTCTGTGGAGGGAAGGCGGCCTTGGGAAGTTTACCCCGGGTCCGTAGTCTAGAGACGGCATTGGTTTTTCCCGTGTCCGTATAGCAGCTAATAAAACTCACAACACGCTAGGTGGCTTTGAATGGCAGACCCATTATTTCCCCACCAACAAACATTCTTAAAAGAGGAGTCCCAAAATCACTAATATTCAAAATCACTAACTAAAAGCAATTATTAGACAAAGAACTCACGCGGACGTCGGCATTGGCTAATTCTTTAACCCGCCAATACCGCGGCACGTTACAATTGGCGCCCAACGTGGGGCTCCTCAAAAAAGGAATTTTTTTGGAAATAAAAAAGTTCATTAAAATCATTAGAATCTTTAAATTCAGTAAATTCGTTCATTCGATAGCTTCGGAAAAATAAAGTCAAATTCTAGATGATAAATAGACTGACAAAGACTTGTATGCCAGGTTTGGGATTGTTGTTTGTTTACGGTCAGACGAAATGTCAGATGAGGAATCTCGTAGAGTAAACAAAACCAAAAGTTCCAGTGTCGTCAATTTAAATCTTCGTGAATTAGATTCAGGTTTTTCGGATACAAGCTTTGTTACTTCCTTGCAATCAACCACGATGAATCCAAACAGTAGCCATACGGATAATCCAGATCCAATTTCCAGATTAATTGAATCCATTGAACGTCTAGAAAGAAAAATGGATAATAAGTTCGAGCAAATGGAACAAACCATGTTAAGATCGCAGGCAGATAGCATAGAAGCACAAACAAAGTTTGAGTCTAAAATAAATAAAAAGCTAGAAGAAAATAACGAAACAAGTCAGGCAAAAATAAACAAAATCGGTACGGATTTAAAAATTGTATCAGACAAATTAAATTACGAAGTTTCAGACTGTAGAAATAAAATCGAGACATGCGAAAATATTTTACGTAGCGAACAAGTAGGAACCTACGAGGTTTTAAAAAGTAAAATTATTGAAAACCAGAAAGCAAGTCAGGATATGTTTACCGAGTTAAATCATAAACATGATAGTCTGAAAATAGGTTTAGAGTCTGACATAAGAAGAATACGACAACAAAGAGGTGGTCAAACTGCTGTGTTTGACAACACTAGTTTAATAACAAAACAATTAAAATTACCGACATACTCAGGAAAGGCTTGGGAAAAACCAGTCAATTTTATTAGGGAATTAGAAGAATATTTCAGTTTTCTAAATGTAGGTGATGACATTGGACTGAGGTTGATAGGTCAAAGCTTAACAAACGACGCAAAGGATTGGTGGATAGCGCGACGCGAGGTAATTCATTCATGGGAAGAATTTAAAAAACGATTTTTATCGAGGTACTGGGGCGAGGAAACGCAACGAGATGTACGTCGGGATTTAGAGTTTGGATATTACCTACCTGACACTAAGGTAGGATGGTCTGAATATGCCAGTAGAAAATTTGCGGGTGCATGCGGGCTAAATCCAACGTTACCAGAAGCGGAGATTATCAGTAATCTGATCCGTCACTTCGATGAATCGGTAGTAGAGGCTGCGAAAAGTAGATGCATCCGAGACATAGACAATTTGTTGACTTTTCTTGACCAAATGCAATCAGGGGGCAGGTCGAATGCACCAAAACACTCGCACACAACACATAATCCAAATCGGTTTGTAAATCACACACGATACGCCGACGAAAAACAAAAACAAAACTCTTGGCGTAGTAGTCCGAGTCAACACACTGGCAATACTAAACCGAGCATGTCGCGAGATGAAAACAATGGGAACGATTCCCATGAGAGTAGAATAAAGGCTAATTCTCAAGAATTAAACAGACGTACAAATTGGACAACTACTAAACAAATAAACGCGATCACCGAAGAGATTTGTGAGACCGATAAAGCAGAAACGGGTGAGCCTAATTCGGAAAACCCGACTGCGCTGTGTTAGGCGTGCCGCATGAAAATACGGCACAGCGCACATTTGAATTAAACGCGGCAGAAATTGAGCAGGAAATTCAAAAATCAAATCCGTTTGAAAACCCCACAGATTACCTAATAAAAGAAAAAGTAGTAAGTGAAACAAAAAATATACAATGTCCAAGTATAAAAGTTTATTTAGAAAGCCAAAGCATTACAGCGTTGTTAGATACCGGTAGTCAAATAACTTGTTTATCTGAGGAATGGTACAAACAAAAAATAGATATATTTGAAAACTGCGATAAGTTACCAGTGGTAAATTACCAAATAGTTGGCGTTACCGGTGGAAAACCAGTCAAAGTAAAATTACAAATGTTTGTGAAAATCAAAGTCGGAGAGTTCACTCATCAGATTCCGTTTCTAGTAGTTCCTACACTTCGTCATCCTGTCATTATAGGGATAGATACTCTTGGTAGATGGAAAGCGGATATCGATTTGCAGTCAAACACTTTGAAGATCCAAACTAAAAACAAAGAAAACACTATCGGGTTAGAAAAACAGACAATAGTAGATTCAAAAAATAATAACCTCGAAATCGCGACACTAGATACAAACGAAATGCTAAGTAAAAGGGTCGAAAGCGATGATGAGAATTACGAAGTAACCGATGATGAGATCATTGACAAACTCGCGGAATGTCAATCGTTGGAAAACGAGCATCGACAGACGTTTATAGAATTATTAACGAAATATCGAGCTATTTTCAACAAAATTCCGGGAAAAGTCACGGTTTACGAACATAAGATTAAAATCTACGAAGATCGACCATTCGTACGAAGGTCGTACCCGATACCGATAATGCATAGAGAGAAGGTCGATAAAGAAATCGAAAGAATGTTAAAATATGGGATTATAGAAAGATCGCACAGTGAATATATCAACCCAATCGTGGTTGTTGCTAAAAAATCAGGAGACATAAGGTTAGTCCTCGATGCTCGTTTTATCAATAAGTTGATAGTTCCGGATCGAGATTGTGCTCAGTCTACTGAGGTGCTTTTTCAAAAATTCAATAATTCAAAATTCATGTCTAGCATCGACTTGACGGCGAGTTTTTGGCAAGTACCACTGCATGTAGATTCCAGAAAGTACACCGCGTTTATGTATGGCGGAAAAACCTACCAGTTTAAAGTCACTCCTTATGGTCTAAGTACCAGCTTAGCAAGCCTCATAAGAGCATTAGATATAGTTTTACAAAGTGTGGATGAATTCACTATCAATTTTGTAGATGATATTCTTTGTTCATCGGATTCAGTAAATAATCACATCAAACATTTAGAAAAACTTTTTGAAACCTTTCAAAAACATAATATGACGATTAATTTTCAAAAGTCTAGATTCTTTAGACAAGAAATTGACTTTTTAGGACACAAAATCACGCGGGATGGTATTCAACCGCAACCGGAAAAGATAGAATCAATAAAAAATTTCCCAACTCCTAGGAACCCGAAACAGTTAAAAGGCTTTCTCGGCCTAACGAACTACTATAGTAAATTTTCAAATAGCTATTCTAATCTGACATACCCGCTGTTAAAACTACTTAGGAAAGATGTAAAATGGTCTTGGACGGACGAAACCGACGAGCAATTTAACAAAGTAAAAGAAATGTTTTGTAAAACGATGATTATCCACCACCCGGATCCGAAAAAGAAGTATTACCTGCAGTGCGATGCGAGTAGTTACGCGATTGGTGGAGTTCTCTATCAAATTGACAAGGATAATTTAGAACATAGGATAATAGGGTTTGCAAGTAGAACATTAAAAGGAGCTGAAATAAATTATTTCACAACGGAAAAAGAGTTATTGGCTATTGTCTATTCTTTAGAAAAATTTAGGACATTTATAGTCGGTGCAGAACTCATAATACGAACTGACCATAAAGCGTTGACCTTCGTGTTATCATGTAGGTTAACAAGTTCGCGACTTGCTCGGTGGGTGTTGTATTTGCAAACGTACGATTTCCAGATCGAATATGTTAAAGGTAGTGATAATATAGTAGCGGATTTACTCAGTAGATATCCTCATGATGCTGGTGATGAAAAACCAACAGAAAGTCATGAAAACGTGATAGCTGAATTAGCTAAAATAGTCAGCGAAGAATTGGTGCAGGGACTCCGGTCACTTGCCAAGCTGCAAAAAGAAGATTTACGAATCGCAGATTTGGTCAAGAGGGGAATAACAAAGAATAACGCACATTTCTCCGTTGTCGATGACATTTTATACCAACGGGAAATAGGGGGCAAACTACGAGCTTTCTTACCGGAAAAACTCGTTAGACCCATAATAAATGAATGTCACGAAGTGTACGGGCACGTAGGAGCTCATAAATGTTATAAAATGCTGCATGAGAACTTTTACTACCCGAAGTTTGGTAAATTGGTAAGAAAGGAGGTAGCCCGCTGCGACCGGTGCCAGCGATGTAAGGTGCCGAATCGCTATAGTTACGCAAGCATGCAAAACATCGTACCTAATGGTGTGGGGGATTTGATATCGATAGATTTTTTTGGACCGTTACCGGCAAGTCAAGGTAACTACAAATGGTTGCTAGTGGTAATCGATGCATTTAGCAAATACGTACAGTTATATCCTTTGAAAGTTGCTGATGCGAAATCCACCATCCGTTGCGTGTTTGAGAAGTACATTCCGGAATTCGGAAAACCTAAAAAGATACAGTTTGATCATGGCACACAGTTTACATCCGTCAGATGGTTAACCAAATTACAGGAAGAGAATGTAACTCCGATATTTTCGTCAATAAGACACCCACAGGGTAACATTGTAGAAAGAGTAAACCGTGAAATTGGTAGGTTCTTTAGAACATTTTTGTCGGATAAACACACTGCCTGGATCAAATGGATAAAAATCATAGAAACATGCATGAACGAGGTTTATCATGAAACAACCCAGTTTACTCCTTGTGAATTGCAACTAAATGAAAGACCGAAAAGATTTTGGGATCAATGGGTTATTCATAATCAATTTCGAGTCGCGCATGACTATAAGTTAGTTTTAGCTAAAAGTAATATTAAGAAAAAAGGTAGTGCTAGGGCTAAAAGATTTAACGAAACGCATAAGATGACAGAGTTCAAAATAGGCGATTTAGTATTGGTTAGAGCATTAAATGTCTCTGACACTGTCAATAAAAAGATGGCTAAGTTCTTTACTTTATATGAAGGGCCTTATAAAATCGAAAGGAAAATAGCCGATGCAACTTATGTGTTGGTAAACCCCGAAACTCAAAGAGAGCGAGGAAGGTTCCATGTTAATATGTTTAAGCACTATGTAACGTAATATATAAGTTAGAGGTAAACGTTGGCAATTTAAACCAAAGACTAGGATAATTAGCTTGTAAACAGAAATCGGCCAGTTATGCTAGGTAGGGAAAAAGAAACAGAAGAAGACTCACCAAAACAAAGTTCGTGGAACGGGTCGGCCTCGTCAAGGGGTGCAAACAGCCGAAGATGACAAGGGAAAAGTGAAGTACGCATCTGGAAGATTCATCCGTGGTTTTGGGCGATACAGATCAGGATGGGATTCTTTAACGCCGAAGTTGGAAGTGTTGATGCAGATGGAGCCAATCAAACGAAAAGTGACTGATCCATCAAAATACTTCACCAACGAGGAAGTCGAAGAGTTGAGGGAAGCTGAGTTGGCTGAACTCGACGAGATGAAGAGGCGATGGCGGTTTCCTATTATCATCAAAGATGTGATGCTGAAAAAGAAAGTAGAGGTGCCATGGTTAAAAAACGTCAAGGAAGTCGGTGAAATCAAAAACGTGGATTTAACCTTACCATGGGTACTGAAAAGAATTGAGCTACCTGAAAGAACAAGGAAAGAAAGGGAGACCTATAGAAATCGGGTAAAAGGGTCAATAAATAAAAATAGGCCGGACTTACCTGCGGCACTCCGAAGACCTGGTTCGAACAAGGCGACTATACCAAGGATCACATTGAGACCGTTTGAACCACCACCAACACCGGATTACGTAAAACACTGGGATCCGACTGATCCGCTCGGACTGAAGAAATTATAAAAAGAAAAACAGCTCTGATTTAAAAGAAAAAAGTGGTAACGAACACCATCCAAGCCTAAGGACAACCGACATCAAGGTCCATCAACACGAAGACTTACTGCATCCGAAGAAAAAATCAGATGACCTGAAGTTTCGATTGATGGAAGGGGGCAATGTAACGGTTCAGGCTGGCTGGTTAATACAAAAAAAATTCAAGCTCAATCACACGACAATAGGTCGAGGGATTAAGCTAATCCCCTAGCTACGTTAGACGCGAAAATGGAGGGGATAAACGCAATATAAGGAATCGTCAGCCAGCAGCGGCAGCGATTCACGGTATAGCACCTGATCGACTCATTATTTAATTTCTCTTGGAGCGATTCACGGTATAGCACCTGATCGACTCATTATTAATTTCTCTTGGAGCGATTCACGGTAAAGCACCTGATCGACTCACTTGCTGTCTAATTTATCTAACATAACTTCACTTGTCTAAAGGTATTGAAGCGTCAGAGTCAGTACCTACATAAATTCATTTATTCGAGTCAGAAGATATAGAGTCACATTTAATTAGAAACGCAATGGAATAGTAACGAGATAGAATCAAAGACTAGACAAATTATAGCAATTTGATCATAGAGAAGAAAAAGCATATAATTTAAAAGCAAAGCGCTTTAAACTTATTTCAAAGATATCAAATAGTATTGTGTCGCTCGAACATACTGAACAGAAAAGGCTAAGATAGCTAATATTCAATAACACAAAGGTTTAAAGGCCAACACAGAATAAGAATAGATTTAAGGATCACTGTCAACACTTGATTTATTTTCTTTATTTTGTAACTTTCTGGTAAATTCGTATTATTAAATCAGATAATCTAAGATTAACCCAGATTCTGTTCATTTGAGATTTCGTCTGACCTAATTAACTGCCAACAAGCCAATTATTAGGGAACAGATTAGGGAGCGCATTGCATAGTGCGGACGGCATTGGTTTACCCGTGTCCGAGGGCCAAGCTGCAATCCCGAATCTGGCAGACAGTCTTGGAATCATCGCATTCCCGGATCTGAGGTAGCGATTCAAAAAGATAGGGATAACAGGCACGACAGGCTTGGTTCGCCCGGCTCTGTGGAGGGAAGGCGGCCTTGGGAAGTTTACCCCGGGTCCGTAGTCTAGAGACGGCATTGGTTTTTCCCGTGTCCGTATAGCAGCTAATAAAACTCACAACACGCTAGGTGGCTTTGAATGGCAGACCCATTATTTCCCCACCAACAAACATTCTTAAAAGAGGAGTCCCAAAATCACTAATATTCAAAATCACTAACTAAAAGCAATTATTAGACAAAGAACTCACGCGGACGTCGGCATTGGCTAATTCTTTAACCCGCCAATACCGCGGCACGTTACAATACGTAAGAAAGATCAATCTTGACAAGAAGTGTCGTGGCGCAGTGGTAAGGTAAGAGCATACGGAACGGGAGGTCCTGAGTTCAAGTCTCGCAGCGCAGGAGTCTTTTTTTCTTTTATAAACTTTTTCAGTAGGGAGTATAAGCGACGTATGATATTACGACAGAAGTTACGTCGTAAAGTACGTCGTAAAACATGTAATTCGCGGTCCCAAATTCATATCTCGTATTTGACGTTGTTTCGTACGTAGATTCGTACGTAGTTTCGGAATCCATTTTTGACGTAATTTACGACGTCGATACGACGTTGTTACCGTCGTCAAGATTTTCAATAGGGGCAGGCGGTAGCAAGTTGTATCCCTACTACTCTCATCGAGAAATTACTGGGCATGCGTATCACGAACCAAGTCCCCGTGCGACAAAGAGGGATAGACATTGTCTGCACCGTAATGATTCAGAGTTTCTCCCGACCCCAACTGGCAATATAGGGAGTATTACATATGTATATGGTTGCATCTATTGCATAGTGCAAGGAAAAAACGCTCCGACTGCGCATGCGCGTGCACATAATAACCGAAATAGTTAAACGCACTGTTGAATGACAACTGAGAGGTCAAATGGTCCCTTCCCAATGAGCACCGATTCGTATATTTTACGAGTATTACATGTATATTCAGTTGATTTTTGGTATCAGTATATGACACATCTAATATTGCACGTTTCTGAAATTCGTTTATCACCCAACGTTAAAACAACGTACATAATTCACGATTTTTATACGAATAAACTCTTTCATCAATGCATATTATACGTTGTGATTCCGAATAATAATAACGTATAATTTGCACTAGATTTATAGGTCTAATCGATCGAAAATGCATACGTATATTAAAGGTCTTCCAATAATGCTGCCCGTACCCATAATTATACCCCAATATTGAACGCTTATCAAACGGATCTATGATACGTGTATGTAACACGGTCTTTTTACGTTGTTCTTATCATTGTGTATTCGCGTATTACACGTATCTGACGGATGTAAAGATAACGTTTATTCTATGTATGTATATTATACGTTTTGATTCTGGATAATAACAACGTATAATTTGCACTCGATTTATGGGTCTAATCGATCGAAAATGCGGACGTCTATTGAAGGTCTTCTAACAACGATGTCCGTACCGATAATTATACCCCAATAATGAACGCTCATCAAACGGATGCATGATACGTGTATTTAACACGTTCTTTTTACGTTGTTCTTACCATTCTTGTTCTTAGCAACTATAAGGCTAACAGTCGTCCTCATTATGAGGAATAGATGTATTTCCGTTTCATACGGAACTTCAACGTTATATTTTGTAGTCGAGAGAATCTGCGTGAAATGGTAACGCTAACTACGAATATTGATTTCAATCAACTCCGGTAATAGTTGCCCTGACTATAAAGAATAGATTGATATATTTATTGATAGTAATAATTAATTAAAATCATATTTGATTATCACGAAAATGATATAATTCAGGGTGAAATAATATTTGATCGTCAAAATTGGTAACATAAATTCCAAAAATTAAAATTAAAATTAATATCATAGTATTTATATTAGAATTTTTTATAAAATCACTTATCGGAAAAAATCTACAATATTTTGGTGACATTGGAAGATTTCGAGTATTAATTTGATACTTCAACAGGTCCTGGACAGAAGTAGATAAACCTTGAATGATGTACCATGCGATAGTTTGGCGTAGTGGTTATAGGCGTGCGACTATAAATTAGCGATGCGAGCGGACGTGGGTTCAAATCCCGGTTAGGACAAAAATTGCGGCGATTTTCTTAGTTAGCTTACGGTGCGTTTTAATCGATATATATATGTAAATACGATTAATTGTAAGCAGTTAGGAGGTTCATATTAATTTTTTTTTCACGTACATCAAAATAATAAAACGTTCTTGAACCGCGGTGGGAGATTTGGTGAATATCTGTTGATTAAACGTTGCTTGTTTAGAAATTTTAAACGTGTAGGATAAACGTTTCTTGGACATGTTAAATACACGCTTAACTGAGGAACATTTTGACTCGGTATAGACGTAGAGTATATGCCTTTTTTATACGTATTTTCTACGAACCAGTGCTTATTGGGTTATTACGCTTGATGAAAAATATGGAAAAAGTGCGGAATCAAAAATTGTCATTCAGTACTCGTAGTTGTCATAGCCTCGATGCCCTCTGAAAGATATCAATTTCATTGCTCATGTTAAGTGCTCGAGATTTTGAGGTTCTAAGAGGTGATGTCAGGTTTCTGAGGTGATCGAGATTGAGGTTATGAGAAATCTACATGTCACGTCGATCGTGATTATCGAAGGTATTCATTCGTAGGATATTTTATATTTGTAAAATTTGGATATGGGGCATTCCACGTCAATTTTACATTTTCAAACCCTCACATTTTTTGATTCATTTGCAATTTTTACATGTTACTCTATACTCAAAATGAGTCGACACGTGTTTCACGATTTGTCGATATAACGATTTTTTCGATTTTTCACCAGCTAGTTCAAGTCTTGAATTTATTCACAAAATCATTTCTTCACCTGCATATATCTCGAAAGCGGCGAATCGTATCAAGAAAATCAACTGAAGTAAACTTGTTCAGTTTGAATTGTACTTTACTAGAAACATTATTCCGGAATTTTTGTCACCCTCTAAGAGCGAGTTTTTGGGCATTCAAGTACTAAAAAGACCATTGCAAAAAAAACCCTTTTTTTTTCGTTTTTAATTTTTTTTCAAAAACTAGAGAAAATTACGAAAATTTTGACCTATTTTTGAAGATGGTTCGAATGTTTTAAATGACCGATCTGGCTATTTGAAGTTTTCGATAATTTTTCATTCGCATCCAGTAAATTACAAAGCCTTATCTATGAACGGTTGTGCACTAAAATTTCCGAAAAATTTGTATTAACACTTACTCTTCATTTACCATTAAATAAATACTATCACGAAGAGGATTTTGGAGTCCCGGCCGAATGGCATTTTTTCGCCACAGCTCATGGCAAGGGTTCGTGCGACGGAATTGGTGGAACAATAAAAAGATTAGCAGCCCGAGCCAGTCTCCAGCTACCAGTCGATAAGCAAATCACAACTGCCCTGGAATTATACGAATAGACTTCTACAAATATTGAATCCATCATTATTAAATATTACGATAGAATAAACTATGAGTCAAAAAAAAATCTGTTAACGACCCAACGGTTCAATGAAGCAAAGACGGTTAAGGATACGCACAAACTTCACTGGTCAGAAAAATGTAAAATCATTAAATAAAATGATGGTATTTATATAATACCCACAAAAAATACATTCCCATGCCAAACAAACATCATACAATATTTTACACAAAAATTCCTTCCTCGTAAAAAAAAAAGATCCGAAATCAGATGCTACTGCCTAGTATCTATACCTACATCACGTTGACTTTTTCCGAATTGGCAATTAGGTTTTCCATAACATGGTATTGACAGCCTTCTTATCTTGCCACGTAGAACCATAAATATAACGATAGGCAATTGACGCCTGCATTGGTTCAAACAGAAATAATTAAAAAAAAAATTTTAAATAAAATTTGGAGTACGTGGTACTAGGCGGGCCAATATTTTGTATCACTATATTAGGATTATTGACATGGTTCAATTGCCGTTTCCTCCTACTTCTCTACAAAAGGCCCGCCTAGTACCACGTACTCCAAATTTTATTTAAAATTTTTTTTTAAATTATTTCTGTTTGAACCAATGCAGGCGTCAATTGCCTATCGTTATATTTATGGTTCTACGTGGCAAGATAAGAAGGCTGTCAATACCATGTTATGGAAAACCTAATTGCCAATTCGGAAAAAGTCAACGTGATGTAGGTATAGATACTAGGCAGTAGCATCTGATTTCGGATCTTTTTTTTTTACGAGGAAGGAATTTTTCTGTAAAATATTGTATGATGTTTGTTTGGCATGGGAATGTATTTTTTGTGGGTATCACATTTATATAACTAGGCGAAAGGTTTTTGCACCAGAGGTGCTTTTTATGGGGATTTCAGAACTTTTTGTAGAATTTGATTTATTAATCATTCTTGTTCGTAATGAATTGTGTAAATTGTCGACCACTCTCGATGTGGAAGGTATACATCGAATTCCGTGCCACTTCTGCTGTGCAATAATTATTTAACCGTGTAGTTTATGAAAACACCTATAATCATATAATAATAGCTCACCCATGTATTTTGAAAAAATATATCTAACCACACTGAAAATCATCGTGGGCTGAATTATATAACATTTGAATTTACCGACATGATAAATCATAGCCTGAATTATTAGATATGATACCGTATAATGTAGTTATGAAAAATGAAGACATTGTTGGAGAATTACTACAGCCCTTACTATAGTTATAAAAACTGCAATATTAATTTACGATACTGATATGGGAAATTGTGGGAAATATTATCGCTTAACTCTTATTGGTAGAAGTGAAACTTCAATTCGATCTGGGTATATTTACAATTTTGTTTTATCATTGGCGAGGAACGCCCTATATATTGATATGTATTTCATACAGTGCATTTCATTCTAATCCAATCTGGGTATATTTACAATTTTTTGTGTGTCATTAGCAAGAAACGCACTATATATTAACAAACGACAATTTTATACAGTGCATTTCATTCGAATTCGATCTGGGTATATTTACATTTTTTTGTTCGTCATTGACAAGGAACGCCCTATATATTGGCAAACGACAATTTTATCCAGTGCATTTCATTCCAATTCGATCTGGGTATGTTAACATTTTTTTGTCTGTCATTGACAAGGAACGCCCTATATATTGGCAAACGACAATTTTATCCAGTGTATTTCATTCCAATTCGATCTGGGTACACTGACAATTTTTTGTTTGTCATTGGCGAGGAACGCTCTATATATTGACAAACGACAATTTTTATATTCGGGGCATTCCATTCCAATTCAATCTGGGTATATTAACAATTTTTTATTTGTCATTGGCGAGGAATGCCCTATATATTGATAAACAACAATATTATGCAATGCATTTCATCACAATTCGATCTGGGTATATTTACAATTTTTTCTTGTCATTGGCAAGGAACGCCATATATAATATATACATATATTCATAAATAAGTTCTCCTGTCGCATTTTCGTTACATCCGAGTTTCATTTTACGTCTACCGCGCGATATGAAGTTTTACTTCAAAAGTTTTTTAATTTTTATTTGCAATTAATTTTCGATCGTACGTTTGAAATCGGCAGCATGCTAGCGAATAGAATATCTTCAATCAACGCTAGTGCCAACCGATGCGCCATCAAACAACTGATGCCCGTACTTGGTAGGTCTCTACATAGCCTAGCGAAGGCCACTCTATACTGTTTATACGCATAGATTTAGTGCCAAGCGATCTGACTGAAGAAGGTGAACAAAAATTCGTGATGAAAACGGGTATTCTAAAACGTTAAATAATCATATCTCAGCTCTCCGTTCATCGATTTCATTGTAAAAGGGCTCAAATGAAAGCTTTTCTTGGCCACAACCTGCGATAAATATTACAATTCCGTATATATAGCGAGGCGGAAGAAATTAACGATCATAAATTGCCGTATAGGCAGTTTAGCTCTCGTTCGGGTATATAGACTCGGTCGAGTCTCGGGCAGGGCATATAAGAAAAAATTTTTTTTTTTTTTTTTTTATATAACTGGGCGCGAGACTCTACCGAGTCTCTTGATGGTAAATAGAGAGTAAGTATTAATCCAAATTTTTCGGAAATTTTAGTGCATAACCGTTTATAGATAAGGCTTTGTGATCTAATGGATGCGAATGAAAAATTATTGAAAATTTCAAACCGCCAGATCGGTCATTTAAAAAATTCGAACCATCTTCAAAAATAGGTCCAAATTTTCGTAATTTTCTCTAGTTTTCGAAAAAAAATTAAAAACGAAAAAAAAAAAGGGTTTTTTTGCAATGGTCTTTTTAGTACTTGAATGCCCAAAAACTCGTTCTTAGAGGGTGACAAAAATTCCGAAATAATGTTTCTAGTAAGGTACAATTCAAACTGAACAAGTTTACTTCAGTCGATTTTTTTGATACGATTCGCCGATTTCGAGATATATGCAGGTGAAGAAATGATTTTGTGAATAAATTCAAGACTTGAACTAGCTGGTGAAAAATCGAAAAAATCGTTATATCGACAAGTCGTGAAACACGTGTCGACTCATTTTGAGTATAGAATAACATGTAAAAATTGCAAATGAATCAAAAAATGTGAGGGTTTGAAAATGTAAAATTGACGTGGAATGCCCCATATACATTACTAATTTTTGAAATTATTATACGAAGCTGATAAAGAAATTTTGATTATTTATTTGCATTATGCGTTCTTAGAGGAGAGAAGACTTAAAATTTTTATAGACGAGAAAAATTATCAGGTGTCCTGGGAATCGAACCCAGGCCTACCGGCTGCCAATCCGGGGGCTTACGCCACTAGACCACCTAGTCGCCCTATTAATCGTGCCTTCAAATTTAATCTCGTCAATTTTAAGTCTTTGTGTTATTCTTGTGCTGTATTTTTGGTAATTATTTCAATTTCAAATATCTCGACATCAGCACATTTTTTAAACAATTAATTAAATTAATAGTAAGTGAGCGCATGGTCTCACATACACTATTCGGTATAGACTTGCGTAAATACCTGTTATTGGTTATACTTAGGAAGATATAACCAACTCTACATAAGGTAGACCATTTTCAGCCGTGGTATGAATTTAGAGGAGAGAAGACTTAAAATTTTTATAGACGAGAAAAATTATCAGGCGTCCTGGGAATCGAACCCAGGCCTACCGGCTGCCAATCCGGGGGCTTACGCCACTAGACCACCTAGTCGCCCTATTAATCGTGCCTTCAAATTTAATCTCGTCAATTTTAAGTCTTTGTGTTATTCTTGTGCTGTATTTTTGGTAATTATTTCAATTTCATTAATAGGGCGACTAGGTGGTCTAGTGGCGTAAGCCCCCGGATTGGCAGCCGGTAGGCCTGGGTTCGATTCCCAGGACGCCTGATAATTTTTCTCGTCTATAAAAATTTTAAGTCTTCTCTCCTCTAAATTCATACCACGGCTGAAAATGGTCTACCTTATGTAGAGTTGGTTATATCTTCCTAAGTATAACCAATAACAGGTATTTACGCAAGTCTATACCGAATAGTGTATGTGAGACCATGCGCTCACTCACTATTATTTTAATTAATTGTTTAAAAAATGTGCTGATGTCGAGATATTTGAAATTGAAATAATTATGCGTTCTTAGGTAGATCATTAAAATCAGATGACATTTTTTCATGAATAATTTGTGAAATTTGTCATTATAAACGTGTTGGAATTTTAATAATACCAACAGCCAATAAGATTATGAATTTTTTTTTCCATGAGCTCAATCATTACCGTTTTAATAAATAATCAATTCCAGTGATTAAATTGTCGTAGCCGAATCGAGGGGCTGGCAACTCTGGGAACCAGTAAGCCACCCAAGCCTGAAATCGAAAAGAAATCACAAAAAATCATTGGAATTCAAATGATTATCAATAATCATGTATCAGTGAAAATCCCGGAAATCAGAGACGAAATCATCAGAAATCAATTCCTTTTGCATTTACTGAGCGACTCAAATAGTAAGCCAGCCCCTCGAGCCGAATACTAGATTGATCAAGAGACTCGGTTAAGTCTCGCGCCAAGTAGGTACATTAAAAAAAAAAATTTCACGCGCGAGACTCAACGAGTCTATATACCCGAGAGGGAGTTACCATAACCTATACCGCAAATTAGTATCTTCGTTTTTTTCCACCTGGCCACATACACGATTCAGAACTAATTTAATCTAGAATGTGGGCATGAAAGGCTTTCATTTGAGCCCTGGATTGATTAAATCGGTGCCCGGAGTGCTGAGATATGATTATCACACATTTACAAAACCCCGTTTCATCGTAATAATTTCGTCTCCTTGTCCTCTTGCTCCAAAGGCTTAACTCCTTGCGGAAAGTAGCCATCCTTCTTGTCCTCCTTCAGACCAAGTTTCTTGCAATTCCTATGAATTAACGATGAGAGGCCTACACTTGACTACGTAAAAAGCGGAGATTCAACTACAAGTACGAGCGGCGGCTGTCAGATGGCGCCGTCATTTCTTATTCTAGCCATCCACGGACGCATGTGGGAGGACAGGGGAGCGATTCCATAAATTTATTACTGCTATCACTACGGCTACTTTTCATATAAAGATCACAAGCCCGAAAAAGGAATAATTACTGCTATCACTGTCGATAAGTATCGTAATTGTTCAACGATGCTTTCCCCGTGGCTAACTTTTGTTTCGACTTTTTCGGAAACGTGTTTCTTTTCTACTCATCTTTCATATGCCTATGGCCGGCAAAGTATCCGACAGATGCCAGCCTCTCGGCACTGTCATCCATTTAACCTGTAAGATCGCCAGAGCACGAATAGTTTCTACCACATAGTCTTCCATGAGCCGTCAATTTAAGACTCGATGAGTGTTAAGTATCTATATAGGCCAGCATATCACAAAGATCCTGATGCCCGGAACTTTTCACAACCAATAAATATAACGCCGGGAAACGGACGCCGTTGATGAGGTCAACCTGTGCAGTGATTTTAACTGTTTTTCGATTCACTACAACGAATCGCTAATATTATAAGCTTATTACGTATTAAATTAAAACAACGGCACGTAGTTAAGAAAGGGTTGATAATATGAAAATTTATTCTGATTCTCATTGTCGACAAATTGATATCAATCCGTCTCATTTCACTATACGTGTTCTCATCATCCGTTCATCTAGCATTATTGGCGATTGGGTTTATTTCGATCGCTTGACGACATAACGCGAATAAATTGAATCGCTACAATTTATTAGATAGAATTTAATACATAATTTTAATTTAATCAATCGTGTTACATCAGTGTAGTGGGTTGACATAAAACAAACATTCATTTCTGCACTGTAATATTCGATGTTAAGTTTGAACAATTCAAACTCATAAAATGCCAATACACGCAGCAAGGTTTATTCTACGCTTGGGGCGAAGCTTTTGAGGATCGACCCACAGTTCTCATCGTAGAACTAGACTTGACCTGGGAAAGGGTTTTCGAAGATGAATCTCAGCTTTGTATGCGAATCTTAGTAATCGATACATGGGATAATTTATCATTGTAGAATTAGACTCGAACCGGCAAGGGCCCTCGGAGATGACTTTGAGCTTTGGATTTCTCAAAAATTTGGAGGTAGTGGGACTTCACGGACCTTTCAGTGAAAAAATACTGTTGAATATAAATTAAACTGTGTCAAGATCATTCAATAGTCATCTATACGTATATTGGCCCACCAAGTACTACGTACTCCAAATTTTATGATCTTTCTTTAATTCTTATATACAGGGTGGGTCACTTCAAGTGTCGAGAATGGGAGGAACTAAATCGGCACAAGGCCCCGCCCCTTCAGCCAATCAACAACTCGAAGAATTTGGTCGACCGAAATCCTCGCGAAATCACAAGATACAATTTCTCGGTATAGGAAAGAAATATCAACAACGAGTCAACCAGGCTATTAGATATTTATTTATTCCGACGCTCACTGAAGCGATTCGAAATGTTGGCCTTTTCTATCCACAAACTGCTAGGTGATACCTAACAGCCTAATTGAGCAGTTGTTCATATTTCTTTCCTACACAAAGAAATCGTATCTTATGTTCTCGTAAGAATTTCGATCGACCAAATTTTTCTAGTTGTTGATTGGCTGAAAGGGCGGGGTCTCGTGGCGACTGAGTTCCTCCCATTCTCGACACTTGAAGTGACCCACCCTGTATACTCTCTCCCGCTCTTTGCCATCATCCGTTTTCGTTTCCTTATTCTTGTTGCAGAGGATCTAACTGCGCTTACATATATGACGGGACAATTGTATTATCCAAATGGACATTAATGAGCATAAGGGTATTAGTTTTTATTACAATTGAGGTTGTGGTATATTCGGGTATTGAGATAGCTATGCAATGAAAATACATGATGAATGGCCTTCAAAAATGTTGGTCAGAACCCAATTGCTCATTAAAGTCCATATATAATAATATTCGAATTTTGAAATACTGTTATGATGAGTCACAACATATAACCCTGCGTGCAAGTAACTCCGCCATTGCCGGTCCCAAGCCCGGATGAAAAAGGAGGACAGCTCCACGCAGGGTTAGATGTTGTAGGTATGAAGAATTATTATAATGATCGATTTCTGAACGTTATGAAAGTACAGTATGCGTCCGTATACAATTTTGAGACTTGGTGAAAATCATGAGCATACGCGTGCTCGTTGTTGTTGAGGTTGCTCCTTATCGGGGGACTTTAGATGGTGTAGAATAGTACAAAACAATCGAGCGAGCGTAGCAAGCGACCACGATTATTAGCTGGTGAAGCGAAATCCCTCACAAAGTACTGATATCCCCCAAAAAGCACCTCTGGTGCAAAAACCTTTCGCCAAGTACATTAATGTGTAAATCACTCCACCAAAAAATTAAAAACGTTGGCTCGTTCGCTCGCTGCGCTCGCGCACTCGATTAGTTTATGATTATCAACATACACAAGCATTGAAATCAGATAAAACTGCCAAGTACCTGTATAATAACAAAAGTTTGGAATTAAAAAATTTGGTACTAAATAATGTTGTATCGATTACAGGTTTATATTTGTGTTGATTGGTTTATAATTATTGGTTGAAAAAACAGTTTGGATAAATAAATTGAAGATAACCACATTTATAAAAAAAACATTCATAACGAAAAAATTAAAAAAACAAAGAATTAAAAAAAAAAAAATTTGGAGGTAGTGGTACTCGGCAGGCCTTTTATAGGAAAAAAACTATGAAATATGAATTGCGGACCATGTCAATGTCCTCTAATAATCATTTAAACATTGGCCCGCCAATGTACCACTACCTCCAAATTTTTTGTTTTTTTCATAATTTTTTGTTTTTTTAATTTTTTCGCTATGAAATTTTTTTTTATAAATGTGGGTATCTCCAATTTATTTATCCAAACTGTTTTTTCAACCAATAATTATAAACCAATCAACACAAATATAAACCTGTAATCGATACAACATTATTTAGTACCAAATTTTTTATTTCCAAACTTTTGTTATTATACAGGTACTTGGCAGTTTTATCTGATTTCAATGCTTGTGTATGTTGATAATCATAAACTAATCGAGTGAGCGAGCGCAGCGAGCGAACGAGCACAACGTTTTTGATTTTTTGGTGGAGTGATCTACACATTAATGTACTTGGCGAAAGGTTTTTGCACCAGAGGTGCTTTTTGGGGGATATTGATCGGCCACTAGGACTATGGCCCTATTCGGATCATGCATAATTCTCACTACGTGATATCCTTGGGTAAAAATATGAGCTTTCATTCTCTTCTTGAGCTTAAAGTTCTGGTACTACCAAGCAATTCTTAAAGTTGTCTGAAAATGATAAAAAAAATGAGTTTAAGCACCTATGAAAACTAAAGATGTAATTTTGCTGTATAATTGTGATCATTTCACTAGTTCAAGGTCATTTGATCAGCATTTGTGCCTTCGATGATAACATAATAGTCCTTCGTAGCCTATGATTTTGTCTTCGAAAGGTTTGCTGCATACACCAAAAGTTGACCGTAGAGTATAAATTTGACAGTACTAATTTGAAATGACGTTGAAAAGCATCGGCATAAGGCAATCTGAAGAATAGTTTCCACTTTTTTGTTCGATTATTCAGCTACTCAAAATTACAATAAATTGTTTGAAAATTTGTTCGAATTGGATTCTCGGTAATTCTCTTTATGAATGTTTTTTTTATTTTTTCAACGTTGTTCTGTCAGTTTGAAGCTTTGTGGACAACTCTTGGCAAGCAGCGAACCTTTCAAAGTCAAAATCATGAGCTACGAAGGCCTATAATTTCATCATCGGTGGCTCGAATGATGGTCAAACTTGAATTAATAAAATAATCACAATTAGGTAGCCAAATTATAACTTCAACTCTTTCAGTACTTGAATTTGTTTTTTTTTTCAATATTCTCAGACAAAATCAGGAATTGTTCGGTAGGACCAGCACTTTGAGCTCGAGAAGAAAACAAGAGCTCATTTGAATGAATGGAACGACACGGGTTTCATGATTTTATCCGAAGAATTACCTATAGAAGTTTGATCCAAATCTATGACTCGGAGTAAATCTATGAATCGAATACATAATTACATTAACATGATTTTGAATTTGTGGTGAAAAAACCGTGCGCCAAGTACGTACGTTAAAACATAGTAATTATCAACAAAAATTTTCCAACAAAATATTCGAAGAAATAGCATTTGATGTAGAAAAGTATTGAAATCAATGGCGTTGCCAAGCACAATTAAATTTTTACACAATCGATTTCTGTATGTGACCTCGTATTGGTTGTCGCTAGGTCCTTACATTTCAACATACATAACATGCGTAACACGTAATAACAGGCAACATACGTACTCATAAGGAAAGATCAATTGAAATAATATTTAGAAAAAGAAAAGAGAAGAAAAAAAAAATTGGAGTACGTCGTATTTAGCGGGCTGATGTTTAAATTATTGTAAGAATATTGAAATAGTTCAATTTATATTTGCTCGGACTTATTACAAAAATGCCCGCCAAGTATCACTACCTCCAATTGTTTTTTTCTTTTCTTTTTTTTTCTTAATGTTAATTTTAATTGATCTTTTCTGATGAGTACGTATGTCGCATGTTATCACGTGTTACGCATATTATGTATATTGAAATATAAATACCTAGCGACAACCAATACGAGGTCACATTCAGAAATCGACTGTGAAAAAATTTAATTGTGTTTGGCAACACCATTGATTTCAATACTTTCCTAGATTAAATGCTATTTCTTCGAATATTTTGTTAAAAATTTTTTTTGATAATTACTATGTTTTAATGTATGTACTTGGCGCACGGTTTTTGCACCTGAGGTGCTTTTGGGGAATTGGATATAGAGGAGGTGTATCAATTTCGGAATTTCATCCGAATCTTCGATTAGAAGAATTAAGAGAATCAGTTACTTCGACTATTGCAAAAGAAGATACACGGATAAGACGTATCTTCTTTGGTATAAGTGCGTCGTGCCATGGTCAAACTTCTGAGAGTACTGTCACAATTCGAACTGTGTTCGAATCCTTGCAAGTAACTAGCATGTTTGAACTTGTCCACTTGAGTGCAAGTTTACTATCGGCGAGTTTGACGTTACTGTCTGCTAGTTACTCTCAGGAGCGTGTCCACTGGCGAGTACTGCTTTCGAGAGTTTTACTCTCACGTGGGCAGGCACCTTTACGCATACTCTAGACACGTGATCTATTGGGTACGTTGAGTATAAAGTACAAACTCTACTATCGAGGAAAAAATTAATTTTTCAATGGTATTTTTACCGATAAAAAAGGATTTATACAGAACTATCTAAAAAAAAAAACAATGTATTTTGCATTCGAAATTCCCATCTCTCGCCGGCACGTGGTAATATTATCCGAGCGCGGTCAATCTTTACTCGGATTTTTTTTCATATATCTTGATTATGTTTTTGGTGTGATATGAAGAAAATTAAAAAATGAGTTAAATAACGTCCACCTCAATGCACATACCTCACAGTAGATTGAGCTGAGCATCAGTGGTCTCTTTCGCAGATATCAACCGTTTTTCGATAACGGTGTCAAAGGCACTGTTATGTTTATATGAAGAATTGAATCTTTTTTTTATCGTATGCGGTATGCCATTCTAATATGTTTTCCAATCTATACCTACCGAGTTTACAAAGAGCAGATATATCATTATGTTTACGGGTCACTTAAATTGTATGGATTATGTATTGCCACATTCATCTGACTATGTGATAATGTTTTCACTGACAATGAGTATACATGATTCTTTATAAGGTGCATGTTTGTGCATATGAAATAACATGGCTGTATATTTTTGCAGAATGCGTGAATATGTCGAAGAGAACGAGAAAAATGATCCTCTGATCCACGCACCTGATAAAAAGAACAATCCATGGGCCGAGAAAGGAAAGTGTGTAATAATGTAAACGATAATGTAAACCGTTTTGAAGTAAGAAACTTTCATTGCTATGAATAAAAGTAACACGAAATTCATAAATCATCAATTTGCTATATCGATGATAGAATTACAAAAGACGGTTATTATATAAGTATGGAGCGACTTCATAAGAATAGAAACATGTTTTGTAGTTTGAGACGCCCAAGATGTGTCTTGAGTGGCGGTAATATGTATCTTCAGCCTGTATGCATCATCATTCAATCTTTAATTGACGTGTTTAATATTATATTCAAACAATTTCATATTAAAATAATGTCTTAAAATAAACTGTTATATCAAACTACAATCTCTGGCCTGCCAATATTTGCACCAAACGTTGTCCAGCTCATAAAATCGGATTATTCAAACGGTTATCGTTTGATTGAAATTACTGTTACATTTGGAACATGCCTCAGCCTAGTTTCCGAGCTGAGGAATATCTTAATTGACCAATCACAGAGCCTAGAGCTAACCCAGCCAGGGTCGAGTCAAAAGATTAAAATTAGCAGTACCCGTGGGTTTTAGCCTGTGGAATTTTATTTTCGTTTTTCAACACGTATGCGACGTAATCTACGAGAAACGAAATTAAAATTTCACAAGCTGACACCTACGGGCACTGCTAATTTTAATGTTTTGACTCGGCCCTGACTGGATTAGCTCTAGGCTCTGTGATTGGTCAACTGAGGTATTACGTAGCTCGGAAAATATTAGGCCCTCGAATTTTTGGTAAAGGAAATTTAGTCTTAGAATGTCTCGAGGCATCTACCCACACAATTTGGTGCGCTCAACCTGAAACACTCTGTTTACTGTAACGTCTTAACGAGTCAGTTGCTATTTAACTAGGAAATATTGTTTGTAACGCGAGCTAATAAATTAATTGCCGAGTCACGCTAAACATACAATCCAGCGTCGAGAGACTCTACTTCACGCGTTACCGATAAAGAAGACTCCCTTTCGAATACACATGTATCGGGATACAGGGAGTATTGGAGAAAGATTCCTTGTCGCGAAAAAAGAAATTGTAAGGTAGGGAGTTCTAGTAAATTAAGGGATTTTTCTTACCTTATGTAGCTATACGGGTCTAACAGAAGCCCTGGTTAAAGATGATCACAGTGAACTAGTTCTGATAAGATGTCGTCAGATAGTATTGATGGAGCGTGCTGTGAATTGAGGATAGATTGAGCTATCTTCAAATAATAATCTGCTTCCTAGAGTGATATTTCTCTGGGGACTGGAGGAGTAGAGTTGCTGTTGCGGGGTTCTTGTTCAGGGACAGAAAAAGAAATATTTCTACATCCCCTGGCCGAAAGCACGGTCTTCCCGGCCGCATTTCGCTCCGAGAAGAGCTGCTTTTGCGGCTTGCTCGAGCTAACGCGCGCTCCGATTGGCTACGAGATTTTTGTGGCTCGCTGGCTTCGCCTCAGCCTTTATATCACATACGCCAGGAAATCCAACTTTCTGGCCTTGGGTCGTAATATACTAATTTGTATGGTGGTGTTCTTGTGTAGGGATAAGAAAGTTAGGATTTGTAGCGAGGGAGATTTATTCAAAGAAATCAAGGTTAGGAGAGTGGTCGTAGCGGGTTGTTTTACCGGTTGTGGTGAAAAATGAGTATTGTTAGGGGTATCAGTTGGATTCTTGGGTAAAATCGGAGATTGAGAAGGGATATAGATTAATTCGTCAGGAATTTGGGAAGAATTTCCCAAATCGACTGGGGAAGTATGCGGATAAAGTTTTAAGCCTGAATGAGGTCTTGTGAGAGGTGGAACTTCAGTTACTACTCTTATAATTCCAGTTGGACTGGTTTAAATGATTTTTGAAACCAGAGTTAATGGTGATTCATCAGCTGATCTAAATTTTGTCGACAAAGCGGAAAAATTATTCTTTAATGAACTGAATTAATTCATTTAAATTTTTTGATCACCTACAAGCCCGTTGAGGATTTGATTTAATGTTTGCTTTGCTTCTACGGGTAGTCTAATTATTTTTGTTTTTATTTATTCCTCCTCCACTCACTGACGATTTTTCAGGCATTAGCAGATTAGGTTATAAGAAACAGAAAAAAGAAAAAGTGTTAGTGCACTTCAGGTGACAACTTAAGGTGCAACCGAGGAATATTCTCCTCGATATTTTATCCCGTGACCAGAGATATTGTCTTGGTGTCAAGGCTGAAGGTGGGGTTTTAGAATATGGATAATATAGGGGCTTGGGATGTCAGATAATGAAGTTAAACGCTGAAAACAAAAGAGACTTGTTCGTTCATTATTAAATGAGAAATTTATTCAAACTTGTTGGTCAGCACTTTAAGATTATATATGATGATTATTATAAGTACCCGTGTTCTTGACTGAAAAAGGATTTAAAGACTCTTAAGAATGAGTCTGAGTGACTGTGCTAAAAAGATGATGATTCTGCACTCTGCAGGATAGAACTGTTTCTAGAAGATGATGTTTGACTCAGTAGAAATGATAATGATTAGACTGATCAGACTGAACTGAAAAATGACTACTATATAGCCCCGTTCATAGGAACTTTTTCTAAGAGTAGGATTGATTGATGTCGCTAAATCTCATTGGTCAAATACTAGTAAAGAAATGAAGAAGAAACGTTTTGGCTTGGTGAAGCTCCCTTTTCCCCTCATTCAAACTTTCATTCTGAATCCTCAGCTAGACAATTTTTTGGGTAAAACATATACATATACATTTCAGTAAATTTAGATCCGTTTGTTCTTTCGAGGGGGCTTCCCCTGAGGGGTATGTCTTCACCAGTTTGCCTGCTGCTTAATAGATATTGTATTATGGTTCTATAGTGTGTTTCCTGATCAGTTTTCTTTGCTGCTTATTTATATCTTGAGACGTGAACTTTATTTGGGAAGAAAAAACCCTGGTCCAGCACAATTCGGCGCTTTGCCGTGTACGAGATGAAATGTGAACCAAAAACTAATGTTGGGCGCCAGACACTAGTGCGTCAATTAATTAACAAAATAAGATACGATAACTCAAGAAAACATAAAACATACGAGATCGCGACGATCGACAACTCAACTAGCTCAGATAACATACGGTACTTAAAGTAGAGGGGCAGGGTACACCATTGGACAAATATAATTCCCTTCGATGCGCTTGTTAGGCCATATATTCTATTTTTGAAACAAATATAGACGGCAAAATATATTATCACAATTAATAAGCAATAGTAATGTGAAAGCACAATTATCAGGAGATTATTTAGTCAGCGAAAGATAATATCAAAAATTAGGTAACATCAACCATAGGGAAGTTTACAGAACAATCGCAAGAAAATAGTCAGAATAATAACAAGAAAACAATCAGATTAATTACAAGAAACAATTAGATAATATAAGCGATATAGTGCAAGAAATGTTGAAAAAAGGGCTAAAGAACAGAGTATCGGTAGTAAGATGAATTAAACGTCTTCAGTATGACAGAAATAGAGCAAAAGTTTGTTACGATAGAAATTTAGCAGGAAAAATAGATTTTACGCAGTTTTAGAGACGATACAGGTCATAAGCCAGCGTCAGAGGTGAGTCGATATAATTGTTGAGAAAAGAGGTGGGCAAAATCAAGAGATGTTATGGTCTTCTTATTTAACTCTATAGTTTATTCAAACACTATTCTTTACATTGATACACAACCACCGAGAGCCTTCCGCTATGTAAAACCCATTCCAAATTATTCTCACAATTGTTTACCTCTACATTGTAGCCTACTTTATCACCTCCGTGAAGTTAGCCCCCCCACCAAGAGTTTTTCAACTCTTTTTTATTGGAAATGTTTGGTGGTCGTTTGGTGGTATTTGGTAGTCCACTTTCAAGGTTTGGTAGCGGATAGTTTTTTCGAAATCTCAAAAACAAAATCCGAGCGTGAAGTTGGCCCCCCCATATTGATTTTCTTTATTTTTTATTATTGGAATCGTTTGGTGGTCGTTTGGTGGTGTTTGGTAGTCCACTTTCAAGGTTTGGTAGCGAATAGTTTTTTCAAAATATCGAAAACAAAATTCGGGCCTGAAGTTGGCCCCCCCACATTGTTTTTTTTTTATTTTTCATTATTGAAATCGTTTGGTGGTCGTTTGGTGGTGTTTGGGAGTCCACTTTCAAGGTTTGGTAGCGAATAGTTTTTTCAAAATATCGAAAACAAAATTCAGGCCTGAAGTTGGCCCTCTACATTCCTTTCGTTTAATTTTTATCATCGGTTGCATATGGTTGTTTTCGTATTTTTTACTACTCTAAAAAATACAATGACATTCAGATATTGTTCAAAACAAATTGTTAACTTGATAAACATTTAATTTATTAATGAAAAAATTTTGTTTCGTTATTCTATCAAGAGCCATCAATAACGATTTTTATAGGAACAAAAATTTCCTAGTTATTGAAATAATGGAAATATAAAAAAAAAACGATTGTAAACAATGAGAAAATTTTTTTGATAAAAACTTTTTTTTTTTAATCATAACATCGATTAGACAGGAAGTCAATCTACACATAACCGTACGCCACAAGGAGATGCAAGCTACCTTGACAGCATTCGTAATCGTCGGTGCATTGTAAGTCTCATCAAATCTATAAAAATATTTTAGCCTAACTAGGGTGAGGAGATTAATACACTCTTTGTTTTGTATAAGTATAGAATTACTTTAATATAATGACTGACGAAGCCACTCCTAGTCCGTTTCTGCCACTGCAAGCGGCGATATCATTATTGCCGACCTTCAACGGTACTAATATGCCGGTAGAGTCATTTATCCGCAAAGTAGAGAACGTTAAGGGGGGGCTCTAGGCGATTTTTACCGACATCAACTATTCTTTCGAATATCTCCGAAACGGAGGGTCCAATCGGATTGTCCTTTGGGCAGTCGATGTTTGACGAGGAATGAATTCGATCTATCATGAGAAATTTAACGAAATAATTAATTTTTTTTTTTTTCAATCGCAAAGTGCGGGCGTGCCACCTATTTCGACTTATATCAAGGCCTATGCATCGAAAATGCAAAATCGGCTTCCTGAGCCCGATTCTGCATAAAATTCCGAACACAACCATCCGAAAACATCTTTGTTTTCGACAACGATAAAGACGTGATCCGTATTCTACGAATTTATGGTATTTAGCAAATGTCAACGGCTGGAAGCAGCCATTATATTGGTTCCCAAAACGCCTGTAAGACGTCGCCGCGCGCGAGTTTTCTGCTTCTCGTACTACCACCACTATTACGTTGGTATGTTGGTACCACGTGATTCGACGTGCAGTCAGAGATAATTTGAAGACTAACAAAACGTAAGTATATTCACGATATAATACTTTTCAATGATTTCTGCAATATCTTGGTAGGTGAAAATATTCAATCGATTCGTAATTGAGCGTTTTGTTCATTTATTTTCATTACTCTATACAATTTTTCCATGGATTTTCAATACAATTATACGGAATAATATGTAAAGGGTTGTACTACATATAATATAATTTCATGCTATACATCAGTCGTTTTATCTAATATATAAAATCATATGAAAATACATATGATATACGATCTATACATACAATATGACCATGGTTAGTAGAATATTCGTATCTATAGATTCGTTTCAAATACTTCGAAAAAAAATATCTTACGATCGTCAGCCCTCCTTCTCAACCAGAGTTGCGAGTCCCTTATTACATTTGAATTACCCATTCAATTACACATTACCGAAGTAATGAGTAATATTACACATTACTAAATAATAATAATAATAATAATAATTCACTACCATACCTCACCATACCCGAGAGGGTATGTCCCCAGAAGTGCACGAAGGCTCTTGTGCGGGGTAAAGGGTAGAATGGTCAGTAACCATCATTATGCGACTGCAGTCGACTTAAGCTGTTCCATAGAAACACCCGCATTCGCACGAGGGGCAAGGGAAAACTGCAGAAAACCTTGCCCAGGTGTAGCCGGACTAGTGCTCCAGTTCTCAGCCTGTCAATTCAGCGCCTGAACGGCGTGACCCGTCTTACAAATTCAGCGGGCTGCCGCTCAGGTCTTCCTCGACTGGCCGGGGACTTAAACCCACGTCCTCCCGTTCCATAGTCTCGAGTGCTAGCACTACGCTACTACGGTCGGTAATGGGTGATTAAATAAAAATTAAATTTCCCATTGAATAAAAATTTAACTATACGTTACCAAAATAATAAAATATGTATAAGAACTAATGATATTCAGGCTATAATTCTTCTATACCTACATGATTATTTTGGTAACGCGTAATTGAATACTTATTTAATAATGAAAATAAATGAACAAAATGCTCAATTATGAATCGATTGAATATTTTCACTTACCAAGACATTGCAGAAATCATTGAAAAGTATTATATCGTGAATATACTTACGTTTTGTTAGTCTTCAAATTATCTCTGACTGCACGTCGAATCACGTGGTACCAACATACCAACGTAACAGTGGTGGTAGTACGAGAAGCAAAAAACTCGCGCGCGGCGACGTCTTACAGGCGTTTTGGGAACCAATATAATGGCTGCTTCCAGCCGTTGACATTTGCTAAATACCATAAATTCGTAGAATACGGATCACGTCTTTATCGTTGTCGAAACAAAGATGTTTTCGGATGGTTGTGTTCGGAATTTCATGCAGAATCGGGCTCAGGAAGCCGATTTTGCATTTTCGATGCATAGGCCTTGATATAAGTCGAAATAGGTGGCACGCCCGCACTTTGCGATTGAAAAAAAAAAAATTAATTATTTCGTTAAATTTCTCATGATAGATCGAATTCATTCCTCGTCAAACATCGACTACCCAAAGGACAATCCGATTGGACCCTCCGTTTCGGAGATATTCGAAAGAATAGTTGATGTCGGTAAAAATCGCCTAGAGCCCCCCCTTAAGAATGTAGTCAGCACGAGAGATTTACCTCTATTCACTAGCCTTGTAGCCGTAAAAATTGAAGGCCCCGCGGAACGGTACATAAATAAGAACAGCCCAATACTCTAGACAACATATTAACAGACTTGAGACGCGCATATAAACCTAGAGACAGTCTGCCAGATATTCAGGCGCAAATTACGCGAGCGGTGCAGAACCGGAATGAGAGTGCGCTAGAGTTCGGCATGCGAATCGAAGGACTCGTCGAGACAGCTTTAGAACTTCTCGGGAACTCCGCAAACCCAGAATATTTCGTTATGTCTACCAGATTCATAAAAGATATAGCCGGACGATCATTTATACGCGGATTAAAAGACGAACTCGAATTGAGAGTAACGAATCAAAGCCCCGGAACGTTACGCGAGGCAATAGATTGAGCGGTTTGATTTGAAAAATTTCGCAACGATGGAAAGGCCTTAGGCCACCTGACCATGCCACCTCGACGAGTCAAGCGATATCCAACTACACTAGACGTAATACAGTAGATGATAAGAACAGGTACGGTTCAGACCACACTTTTAGACCAAATGATCGAAATAGTCTGCGATGCAATTACTGTAAAAACCTAGGCCATACCATCGATAACTGTAGAACAAGAGAACGTCAGAGCAAATACTGTGCGTTCTGCCAAATGATAGGTCATACGCCCGACGAATGTCGCGTACGAAACTCTCGGGGCCAGCGCGACCCTCAACGCCAATCTCTTAACCCCAATTTCTCTAATAACACAGACATAAACTATGGACAGCACACGTCTAACCCTCTTAGGAACAATGATAACGTGCAAAGCCAGCCGAATTACGATAGACCAGGCATACAACGTAGAAATGACGCACAAATAAATCTCGCGGTAGACGAAAATACGGAATCAATCGACGATTTAAACGGGTTTCGGGAACGTCGCATGGACGCCGCGACGTCCCGAATCGAAGAAGAGCGCCTAATCTCAATAGGAAAATACTTCTCGGATCACCCATAATTAAAATAGCTTCAAAACAAGAACGCGGAAAGGCCGCGTCACTACTAGTAGACACAGGCGCAAATGTAAATGTGATTAAGGTCGGAGTGATCACACCAGACACGCGTTTTACACCAACAGACACGCGGTTAATTAAAGGAATAAGTACGGGATTCATAAAAACGTTAGGCAGCATCGACTTGGAATTCGCTGGCACCTGCCACGAATTCCACTTAGTAGATAATTTATTCCCCATTAAGGAAGACGGTATCCTAGACGCGGATTTCTTACGATCAGAAAATACAACTATCTGCTTTAAAAATCACCAGATCTTTTCGCGAAATACGGGCACGATCCCATTATCCTAAGTGAAAACACTAACATTAACACCTACCGCATACTAACCACATCCTGCACACTGACTCCTAAAATCCAGATATCTGCACCACAACTCACAAACGCAACCGACACTTTTCTTCTCGACACCGGAGCTGATATAAACGTAATTAAACTCAGCGCGGTAAAACAGAATGTACCTAAACCAAACAGGATAAAGATAACCGGGATAACCCCCGAATCTATAGAAACACTAGGAAGCTTAGATATACAGGTCGGCAGTAATACACAAGAATTCCACATAGTAGACGATTCATTTCCCATTACGGAAGCAGGAATACTAAGCATGACATTCTTACGTAACGGAAGCGCTACGATTTCCTTTCCTGCAAACACGGTAACCTCACACAATAACGAAACACTGAAGATTTCAAACGAGAACATAATATCAATCCCTCCCCGAACCGCGACAGTGACAGCTTTCAGAGCGGCGAACTCATCACCAAAAACGAGGATAATAAATACACAAAAATTAGGACCAAATCAGGCAAAGCGCCCGTGACAAACAGACAAGGTTTAGCGTACACACATGTTATGAACCTCAACGAAGCAGCTGTAGAGATAGCCCGACCTGCGGTAACTCTAGAAGAGGTAGACGAACCCGTAGCAAGCATAGATACGTACGTAGCTAGTAACGAGACAAATTCATGAAACACACAACCATCGCGGCACTAAGACCGACAAAGACCTACAAGCACTTCGAATTTTACTTAACTGCGAAGCGAAATGCCTTGACATCCGTAGAGAAAACTTGAGACTAGATCACCTAAAAGAAGAAGAAAACCTATCAATAACTGATCCCTCTATCGACTATAATCATCAATTTTTCTTATCGGGCGACAAGAAAGGACAAGCAAACGTAAACGCGGACGCGCTATCGAGGAACCCTCCTGCTGGGACTACACAAGCTTTACAATTATAGACAATAAACGCCTACGATCGGAATCGGGTACTGCAGAAACCGAAATAAACAAACGCAAAAAACTGTTGCACCAACTGCCAAGCCGTTCGAGACAAAATACTAACAATTCTACAAATCTTACACCTACCAAGCTACGAAAAACAGGAAAAACATTAACAGAATTCCCTCCGCAGGAAATCATAAGATTAGACAGCTCAGATATCGAAATGACGCGCGACAAACACCGCGGGACGTTAGAACCCTCCAAACCGTTTCAAACGACAGAATTCTCGGGCAACCCAGCACCGCGAAAGAAATTTACGAAGCTCCTAGACTTCTCTAATTCGACAGTCGATTCGGATATAAAATCAATTCCTTCTAGAGCTGCGCCCCCTGGACGAAAAAGAATCACAGAACCCTCAAGTAACCGCGCGCCAAGGAAAAAACCGTTAGAAACAAACAACCATGCAAACCTACTACGGACGACTATACCCGCTCACCTACGGTATCCCCTGCCCCCTCAATATGAGATACCACCCTCAGCTATCTTCATACCACCAGACCCTGACACACTGACGCGACAGCGCAGACGAGATCTCACACCGGAACTTGACACCGGAACAAGCTCTGATAACACCGCCGATTTTAATACAACCTCAGATTTTACTCTCTCGGAAAGCGAATCCATAATATTACCGCTACAAAATACAACTATCTTAAGGCCCATTCCTAGTCGCCCACCTCCTTTTTGCCGAAAAAGGGGTGGGGGAGACACATTTCGATTATTATCCGGGGCCAGGCGTCGAAGACGCAAAAATAAAATGCAGAGCGGCGATTCTATTTCAATTCCGAACACATACGTCCGAAAATATGTTCGTTTCATGCGAAAATAGAGCTGCAAAACCGTTTTTAGATTTGTCAAATGTCAATTTCCTCGGCGGCCATTATTATGTAGCTGTCCGCCGAGTTTAGCTGGCACACGAGGTAAATGGCGCCACGAATATATGCTCCGACGCAAGGATAGTACACTAAGGAAGTGATATCCTTGATATTCGTGGCGCCACTTACCTCGTGTGCCAGCTAAACTCGGCGGACAGCTACATAATAATGGCCGCCGAGGAAATTGACATTTCGACGGGTCCTAATGAAACAGCGCTATCTCGCCATGCTGGTTAGAACAGCGCTATTTCGCTTTGCTGGTTAGAAAAATGCTATCTCGCCGTACTGGTTAGAAGAGCGCTATCTCGCTATTTTAGCACGGCTAAACGGCGAGATAGCGCTTTTCTAACCAGCACGGCGAGATAGCGCTGTTTCATTAGGACCCGTCGATTTGACAAATCTAAAAACGGTTTTGCAGCTCTATTTTCGCATGAAACGAACATATTTTCGGACGTATGTGTTCGGAATTGAAATATAATCGCCGCTCTGCATTTTATTTTTGCGTCTTCGACGCCTGGCCCCGGATAATAATCGAAATGTGTCTCCCCCACCCCTTTTTCGGCAAAAAGGAGGTGGGCGACTAGGGATGGGCCTTAAACACGACATGACATTAACCTAAACACACCCGCTGGAGCCGAGAGAAATTACAAACTTCTTTTAAATAAGGTTCGGAAAACGCCTCTTGAAATCAATCAATGGTATCGCCTAGGTTAATGGACACTAGACAGTGCCAAACACTTCGAGAGTAATCCTAATCTAGTGTACCGAGAAATTTGTACCATCTTTTTTATAAAATCTCGCGAAATTAACAAATATCAATAGAAGCCAAACATCAGAACACTAGTATAATAATTATATGCACACAGCAGCAACTCAGGCTCTCGCTAGCGAGTCAGCGAACTCATGTTTTGAACTTGACACCTCTCAGCTGTTAACTGATAATATAGATAATTCTAACAGAAATAGATAGGAATATAAGTATATTCTTGTTAGCTTTTCTCCTCTAGATCTAAGAATAATTCACAATCACACCATATCATATACTTTACGATATGTACTATCGGACCTAATAAAGGCTTATGCCACACTACTTGGTCCATTCACTACACAATTTACACTGCACAGGTGTTAGACTCGTTTAATACATAATCTAGATCTATAACTCTAGTAATGTTAGCAAATAAGGAACCCTGTATCATTTAATTCATACTAACCTACATCCACGTTTCACACATACTTCCTTGGTCACATAGGTGTTGCACCCCTATGTTCCCTTTAACGGGGGGGGGGGGGGGGGGGGGTTGTTACGTCCCAGACTTCACCTTCCTCATCTTTCACCTATATCCGGTCACCCTATCTATAATTTCCTCTAGCCTCCAAGCAACTAGATAATCCGCTGAGTATGCATCCGGTGGCCTGATGCATCCTCAGCTACACGTGGCCTCCCACCTTACCTAAATCCCTAGTTTACCTTATTCCTCTAATTCCTCACCACGACACTTCTTCGGCAACCATCTACCTACCCACTTCTTTCTTCTACGTCAACCATCAACCTATTTACTTCACTCTTCTCTTCAAACCAATCTTCCTTATTCCTAATCATCATCACCAAACTTCTCTACGAACGACACTCTATTTCCTAACTCAAAACCCTTCCTTTCCAATCACCCATTCATTACTCTTCACTAACCATTCACTAGTACTAGTTTAATTGTCATCAATAAACATAAAGTATCATTTACTTACTACAAATCATTCAATCACCTGCCATACCACTTTCCTTAGTTGTGCGCCCGCACGTAAAGCGGGAGCGAACCCCTTAATATCTATCCATACGGCAACAACATTCTCGTTGTGACCCCATACGGACATCACAGCTCTTTCAAATTCTGAAAAAAATTTTTTTTTTGCTTTATTTTTTATTTTTTTATTCAATAATCAATTTGTCAAGAACAAATGAATTCCCGTACTATATTTTTCATGAGATAGTGAAGAAAAAAATAAAAACAATCATGTATGACTTTTTGAGGAAAAGATTGTTTTCTATTCTTTATATGATTTCAAATATTCTCATATTTTTAAGCTTGCCATTTTTTTCTTGTTACTTATTATTGCAGTGCAAATAACTTTTGAGCTATTAGCAATACGACAAAGACACTCAAAGTCTTTTTTATGCTATATCAAATAATAAACAAATTAAGCTTTCAACCAAAGCTCCTCGGTTATTCATCAAATTATTAGCATTTATTTATGAGAATACATAGAAATTTTTTTTTTTTTCGACCCATAAATTTAAACATCTTATAAACTATTAAAAATGCGACAAGGACATGTTACGTCCTTTTCATGCTCCATTACATAAATGCTAGTAATTTAATGAATAATCGGGTTGGACAATAAAAAGTTTTTTCAAGAAACGAATTTTTTTTTTCAAATCATAATTTTCATCAATGGCCGAATTCTCGAAGAGAAAATTTTGATAATGCATAAGCAATGCATTTGTTTATAACAATTTTTTAAGCAATTGTGGTGAAAAATTAATAGAAAATATTTTTATATAGTTTTCAATGATTATAAAATAAAACAATCGAAACATTTGAAAAAAAATTTTTTTGATAGTGTGACGAGCCAAGCCAATCTCTCACCCACATATACCCACAATAATTTCATCTCTCATTATAAACTATATCGTGCACTTCATATCACCACTATATTACTACCTAGGAATAATAATCATACTATTAACAGTATTTATAACTAAAGTTATGTAGAGATTGGAACAGCGACTCGTCTTTCCAGAGTTATACATATCTATAATACCTGGAAGAGGAGTCGTCAACTTATGAAATATTATACATAAAATATTATAAACAATAAAAGAATCAAGTGCAGCCGTAAGGTAATCAAGATTTAAGAATGAATTGAAATTCAGCACTATTTGCATCGTATAACAATTATATATTTAAAATAACGGCGACCACCATCGCCAGTGTTGTAAGCAGTACTGTCCAGCTCATACTCTGTAAACAGGATGCTCATCTTCTGTTAACAATACTGGCGAGCAGAATAGCCAAAACAATTATATGACAAGATATTGGGCACGCGGCTAAAAGATAAACACGTGCGAGATTACCATTAGGAGCTTTCCTCCATATCCCCACTTTGGAGGATATAAATTGGGCTCCCAAGAACACTGTTAGCGGCACAAAGGTATCAACAGCCAGACAAGTCGCGACAACGTTTTAAGACATACAAACTAGATTTAATGAAACTTATAGTTATATCAATATACATTGTGACGTTGCATTAGGTAATGCCGTCACAAGGTCAACAAGTGCGAAGCGTCTGGCTGGGGGAAACTCCCGGAAGTTAGCAAATAAAAGGGAACCCTTAGGTTTAAATAATCGTCTTTAATTTTTTTCGTAACTTTATGCAACTCAGGCTATAAGAACTTTGAGATCCCTACCGCCGTGGGAGTACCACGGGAAGACACGGCAACGCCCGGAATTATCCTGAGGTCTGACGTCTGCTGATGCTAAGAATCTGCTATCATATGGTGTGCGATCTTTGATCGCCAAGAAAGCGTCAGAGAAGGCGCATCCTTTCGGCTAGTAGGATTGCCTTGGCTCTCGCAACGGATAGACGGTGTACAGGGATGTGCATGAGCACCTAGTGATCCTCCCGTCATCCGACGAACCTACCGCTACCGAAGCTGGAAGTCTGAGAGTGGAGCCTAGGGCCGCGTGTGAACGCATTCACAGCCTCCCGCCTTCCGACTCATCAAAATAGCACCTGGACCATCTACCGTCTCGACCACTTTTACGGCGGCCGGGTTAGCCAAGAAAACTCCCGGTGCAGACGTTCCGTAATGGAGTTCCTCTCGTGATCGAGGCTCTCGTTGCCCAGCACGACAACCCTGGTGGAGGACCTGGCGAATTGACCGCAGTTGTAAGGTCGTCACCCTCCACCTAGATCATTGGATGAGCGAGATATCGTCTTATATCCAGCGGCGAGGAGCTACCCTAAACGGTAGTGAGGAGAGGGGTACCGGCGAAAGCGGCAGAGCCAAAGGAAATTCCTACCGCACCACCATCAAGCGCGGTGGAACCTACCATCTAGAAGACACCACCAATTAGCATCGCAGAATTGTCAGGTGACCTATATTACCAATCGGGATTACCTAGCTCAGAAAAACCATGGGCAGCTCGTCAAGCTGAGAACAATACTCAGCCTATTTTACGCTCACCTCTAGCAGCAGCCAGACGTGCCGCATTGTTTCCCGTATCGTACCGAGTACCACCTATCGAGTTTGATTTAAAATTGTTTTGTGTAAGTGCTATTGCAGCCATCTTTTGTAAGGAAAGACCTGATATTGTTTATTGTAAAGACACGAGGTAGTTCAAGTATTCTTTATTGCTAGTTTGTTGGGATATCGTTAGACCTGGAGGTCTCGTATCCCGTATTTCTTAATTGCGTATTGAGCAACGTCGTGGCTGGTCACAAATTATTCATAATTTCTTCTCTGGTGTGAGCTTTATTATTGTTATTTCGTAACGCCTATCGTATCAAACTCTTGCATTTTCTTCATCTTTCTTATTTTCTTGATTTATATTTTGTATATTGCCTGTGTGGGAAAATATTGCATGCCAATTCTTCCTGGAGTAAAACCCGAGCGTAGGTAGCCGCGGGGACCGCATGGCTCCGCGTCTACGTTATTTAGTATAGTAAAATTTAGTTTAGTAGATCTTAGAGTAGTATCTTTCTTTTGTTCGCGAAAAATAACGTAGCCTCTCTCAAATAAAAGTGCGTGTCGTATTAATTACGTACCTTTCGTTTATATTACTCAAGTTGATTCTATCGTAAATACCATTTAACCTATCGGATCAGTGTGTCGTCAGAATAAAAATCTTTGTCACTGTCGAGTACCGAGTGTCGCTTTGTGATGCCGTGTCCAACGTAATTAAATAAAAATTATATCGAGCCAACTCGACGCACACTCACTCTCGTAACATATTTTTTGCGTAAAACCGATATCCTATCGTCTATGATTTTCATTTAGTAGAGTTTTCTTTAATCTAGTAGCTTCCGTATAATACTTATAGTAATTTGATAATTATCATTTAATCTGAAATCATTGATTGATCTGTCGCTAGTATAAAAAAAAAACTTATTCTTCTGTTTTAATATGGTATATTATATTTTGTTTTCACTAGAGGCGAACCTATCGTAAATTGTACAGTTTGTTTTATATAATACACGGCCGCGAGGCCCAGTAAAAGTTGAAAAAATGGTGTTCTGGTGTACCCTGCCCCTCTATCATAAAAAGCTGTGCTAGCTAAGTTGTCTCCCGTCGATTTCTCGAAATTTGTCTATTGTTATTGATTTATTAAAACTGACACAAGTGTGTCTGGCGCCCAACCTATCGTCAATTCGCCAAGAGGAGTCGCCGAAGAGTGGCGTAGTAAGGGATTTTCCTCCCCCGAGCTAAAACTACGTTACAACATATATCGTCAAAATCTTTTCGAATAAGTAATTAAACATTATTATAAATTCGGAGTTTTATTTCTCGATCCTACTCACCGACGTAAGTAAACCATATCCGATTCGGCTCCAAGGATCTCCCCCATAGTAGTCTACATTCCCTTTCTGAATACCCTACTACTCCTATTGTTCTAAATTATTAAGCCACGTAGGCTAAAAGATCAGAACTCCAGTCACACAGGCAACATAGGCAATAAGCCTTTCCGGCTAGCACTCATAGGGTGCCATACAGGCTCGATCACTAGCCACACGGCAATATAAACAACAAGCCTCCCTGGCTAGTGTTTATAACCTGCTTTACGGGCTCGATCAAGTTCCTCATCCCCTATCACCATACAGGCGTGTGCCACTACAGGAACACGCCCTAACCTAATATTTCCCGAACATGTAGATGAACCAGGCGGGTGTTAGGAAAGCAAAAGGACGAAACAGGCGAGCAGGAAAGGCGGTGCGAGAGAGGATAGCGCGAGCTAAGCTAAGAGACGCATTGAGACTCAACACCGGCTCGGCTCACGCTTCCCCTCCCGATACCCCTAGCCTTTCGCACACGACCCACACCACGTGTGAAAACAATCTTGTAGAAAGTGAGAGAGAAACAATTCAACTTTCAACCGAGTGGTCACCCAGGAGCCCATTACCGGAAACCGTTGATGCTCGGGCATACTCCCCGGTAACAGACGATTCACCTAGAAGCCCGTCTCCAGGACCCTGGGATCATATCGGTCACGACCAGACACCGATCTACACCACTAGGGAACATACGATTGATTATAAAAACGGGATCTGTGTAGTAAACACAGTAGAAACGAACCGATCTACTCGATACTCCGAGCTTCCGGAGGATCACCCGGCGTTCCATTATCGACAAACTTTACCCGCTACGCCCAAGTTCGTAGAGATCATCGATCTTGAATAATCGTAAGTGTTTTATAAGGCATTCCTCAATCCATACTAAAAGATACGAATGAGGCCTCCCTTCCTCTAAACAAAAGCAATACTGCCTCGTCACTAGCTCATTTGGCTCGTGACAATAGCTCTGTTTGGTCTTATAATATTGTCATCCCTCAAATTGTTAATAAAAAAGTGAAAAATCAGAATTTTATAATTTTATGAACGGGGATCTTTTCTAAACCCTTTGAAGACTGGATTCCAGAAGTGGAAAAAATCTCAGGTTTTTTATTTGAAAATTACACAGGTTATTATGTTGATTTACAAATTGTAAAAATAACTCAATCAACAAAAGCATAAGTAATTGAAAAATCACAAAATGAAATTTTTTTTTACGGATTATTGTTCATTTATGTATCTCAAAGATACGTAAATTTTTCGTTTCTCAAGATCCATATTTAACGAGTTGAAATTTTTTTTTTGTAAATATGAAGGAATGTGCCGAGCGCGCGGTAGCTACATCTCCCGTTTTGAGCACTATTTTGACCGATAAATTAAATTTATAAATATTGGTCGTAGACTTTCGGGAGTCAAGACTTTTTTTTGGGAAATTTCCTGCTCTCTGAGGATCTTTTTTCAAAATTGCGATCACTGCAATGGTTTCCGCGATTTTCGCGAAAAACGAAACCCTTTTTTTTTTTTACTAAATTGTTTACAACTTTTGCAATGTTTCGGAGCGCCACTTGATTTTTTTTTTCTAAGTTTTTAGAGATGCCAATCCCAATCGAATGACACCTCAACCATAATTTTCGGAGAAGGCGAACTGGAATTCGTAAAAAAGGTGCTTGTTGACTTAAAGGCATGCGAATTTTTCAAGCGATCCTAGGATACGAGCATTGTTGAATTCAAGAGAATTAGAGCGTCGGTGTGAAACGATTGGATGTGTGCATCGCATCTACGCGTAACTTCTATATGTGTTTGTGGGCGATCGTGGCGCTCCAAGTGGTTGTGCGCGAAGTTAGAGACGTCTGTGAGCCGCGAGCCTGTGTGCAGGTCGTTTACACGGTCTACTTTGTATGCATAAGTGAGCGATCGTAGCGCTCCAAGTAGTGGGGCGCGAAGTTAGAGACGTCTGTGAACCGCAAGCGTGTGTTGGAGGTCGTTTACACGGACTTCTCTTATGTGTTAGTAAAATTCGGTCGATTCGCATCAGCGCCACCTGCTGGATGGGCGCGAAAGCTCTTGTACACTGAGATGTTTTCTTGAAACTGTATGGTCGACAGCGCACGCGCGAGTTTCGGCGTCTGCTCATGCAGGCTAGCCATCCTGAGTTTTTGCTATCAAACTCTGTTTTGGCGGCTAAGCGGTTGATTTGGATTTTTGAGGTTAGAATCTCGAATAATTGAAGTCGTGATTCGAAAATGCTTGGAAAGCTTTCAGTGTTGATTTTGAAACTCGAGTTTAGAGGGAATTGTTGAAAATGCGCAATACTGCCTTGCTTTAATGCAATGTATCGGTTTTTTCGAGAATTCGTTCTATTTAACCAAGATTAAAAACTTTTTGTTTGAATGATGGGCACTCAGTAAAAATAAAGCAGATAGGTGAAACCAGTTTATCCCATCATTTTAATTTGTTACAGTCAGAATAATACCTGTACCTGTGCTTAAATAAACAAATAAATCAATAAATAACAACCCAAATTCCTTCGATCTACAGGAAACATTGATAAATGACTGCTGATTAGTCGGCTACTCCTAGAATACGTCTGCAACGCCCAATGTCATCGCATCTTTGCCATTCATCGAAACCTCCTATTCAGTTTCATGACATGTAGCGACCATCACCACTTTTGTCGGTTCATGACCGAAGTCGTAGATCTTAGGTCGTAGGTTTTTCTACGGTCTAGGTCTTTCTCACGATGGCTTTTCAGTTTCAAATCAATGCGTGAAATGTATCTTTGAAATACATTTCTTGCTTTCTCATAATGTCAGAGGTGAATTAAATTTTATGAGTTCTGAAAATGAAAAATAAAAGCGAAGAGGCGGAGAGACCATCATGAAATTCTTGATTTTCAACTCGTGCGGCTGGATAACTCCTGTATTTCAGGTTCTATTTTTGATCTCAAAGTGAGATTTCATTTGATTCAAACAGTGCGAATATGAAACCCAGTAATAAACTCAATAGAGATTTACGAACCTTTAGGCGTTAGGGAGACGTTACTGAAATTTTGACGAAAACGATTTTTCCATTTTTAAAATTACTAAATAAAATGTTATTGAAAATTCGTTACTACAAAAGTTAAAGTATGTTAGCATGTATCTTGAGAAAAAAAATTAGGGTTCTGCGATGAAAGGTTATGCGTAAGGAATTTTCAATAGCCATGCGCAGGGAATTTTCTGCGAAAGGTTCCCTGCACATACACTTTCATCGCAGAATCCTAATTTTTTTTTCTCAAGATACATGTTAACGTACTTCAACTTTTTTAGAAATGAATTTTTGATTATATTTTTATTAATAATTTTAAAAATGAAAAAATCACTTTTGTCAAAGTTTTAGTAGCGTCTCTATTTAAGAGTGGTAAAGTGAGTCTGGCGTTCATCTTTATACTGAATAATTTTTTTGATCCCTTGTTACTAAAGTAATTTTCTTTCTCATTTCATGTTTGTTGTATATTTGAGGTGGATGTACGGTTATTGGGTGTGAATGAAGATGGATGCTTTGGATATTCAAGTTATAATGTACTTTATTATTAGTCTTGTGAATATGCGTGTTGGAGGAGTCACATGTCGTTACGTATCATCTCACCGTTAATTACGCACCTAGCACGCATGCGCCTCTACCATACGTTACGCTCTTTGCGCGTGCATCTTGGTCGTTCACTCATACACACATATACATTCCAACATACATTACATTTCCTCCCCATTTAGTTAAAAACACACACATACTCTTACAGCGCTACAAACCGTTCCATTACTACAAATTTAACATTACTCTCGGTTTAATACGTCTGCCCAATCGTCTCACGGGTGCTGACAATTTGTTATCTACAAAAGTTACTGGCACCGATTCCCTTTTGACACGGTTGTTCATAATCGTATCGTTTGACAAACGGCGAACAATGTCTTTAGCTTGATTCGTTTGTTCTACATCTTCTCTCTGATTGATGCATACATTGTCTACACTTGGTACGGTTTTTCCCACTGGTACAGTAGAGCGTCGTTTATCCGAACTAATTCGGACCAGGAACCATTCGGATAATCGAAAATTCGGATAACCGAACAGTGTGAAAAAAACACTTATTCGTTCAATATATACATATACGTATGTATTTTAAACACATGAACTATCTTCTTATTCGATAAATAGTACTTTTGGTTAACACTTATAACGCTTACGTAATAGAATATATAGTGTATAAAATATATGTACATATTGAAAAACAAGTGTCTATACTAATATTAATATTTTATAAGTGGTAGGTGTATGTACACAGAAAAAAAGTAAACTTGAACCAAGAAAGTGATTAGGAAAGTCGAAATTATCCATGACGAAGTGAGTATCTTCTTGAACCAAGGAATTTTCTTGATTCAAGAAAATTTTTTACTTTGTCAGGAATGATTTCGATCTTCCTAACTATTTTCTTGAATGAAGAATAGTTATCTCCAGCGAAAACAATTTTTTTTTCCGTGTACGTATTTGGTTTACTTCTTTGGAAAAAAGTCCACGAGTTTTCCCCTGTCTTACAACGGAAGCTCACTTCTTTGCAGCCAAATCCTGCAATCAGGAACTAAATAATCTTCCGGATAATTGACGTTTCGGATAAACCAAATCACCATTCGGATAATTGACGTTTCGGATAAACCAAATCACCATTCGGATAATTGACGTTTCGGATAACTGACTTATATATACTTCAGATATACTTCAGGTATCTGAACTATAATCCTTAACCCATACCTAATCATTAGGTGTAAATTCTATTTCTCTACCACCATGGAAATTTCTCCGCTGATCCTCCTGTGCTTTCTCTACCCGGTTCTTCAACAATGGTCTAAGCAGATCCAGACGCGTTCTGAAAGGTCTTCCAATTTGGAGTTCAGCAGGACTGTATCCGTTTGTAACGTGTGGAGATGCACGATAATTGAATAAATACAATCTCACAGCATCATGCGAAGAATGTCCTGACCTTATAAGAAGCTTGCATTTACTTTTGAACGTTTTCACAGCATTTTCTGCAGCCCCATTCGATGCTGGACGATATGGCGCTGAGAAGATGTGGCATACTCCATACTGCTCCATAAAGTCGGCAAATTCCCTCGATGTGAATGCTGAACCATTATCCGTAACCAACATAATTGGTAAATCCCACGTGACGAAATAATCTTTGAAGAATACTATGGTCGTCTTTGTAGTAATATTGTGCAACTCTTTCACGTCCACCCATTTGGAGAATGCATCTACCAAAATTAGAAACATTTTGCCTTGAATAGGACCTAGAAAATCAGCGTGAAGTCGGTGATTTGGACTTTCTGGCCATTTCCATACATGTAGATTGGTTCGCGGTGGATTAACAGCTGATTCCTGGCATAACTTGCAACCTCTACTAGTTCTTTCAATGTCTAAATCTATTCCAGGCCACCACACATACGACCTCGCTAAACCCTTCATCTTAACGATACCTAAATGAGCACAATGCAATTCTCTAAGAACTTCCTCTCTCATACTATGTGGTATAACGATGCGATGACCCCACATAAGACATCCTGATTCCAGTGATAGTTCATGTTCTCTACATTTGTAGGCTTTGTAGTCGTCACTCACTCTAACAGGCCAACCATTTTTTACAAACCCAACCACTGCACTCAAAGTAGAGTCACACTCAGTCTCTTGTTCAACCTTAATATAACTTAACGATACTATATTTTCAGTCACAAAATTCAAGTACGAATACTCATCCCTTGGTACATTTCCTCCCTTTTCAGATTCAATCGACATTCTCGACAGACAATCAGCCACACTATTGTTTGCTCCTTTTATATAACTTATTTTAAAGTCGTAACCAGCAAGAAATATTGCCCATCTTTGCACTCTACTGGCTGCCATCTGTGGTATACCTTTCTTGTCACCAAAGATGAATATCAAAGGTTTATGGTCAGTCTCAAGAATAAACGTTCTACCATATAAATATTGATGATAAGTTTTCACACCAAAAACTAAAGCAAGTGCCTCTCTATCTAGTTGTGAGTAATTACGTTCAGCCTTTGATAAAGATCTCGATGCGTAAGCAATAGGTTTTTCATCCTTATTATCTAAAACATGTACTAAAACTGCTCCTACACCAGTTGGTGATGCGTCACAAATAAGCTTAATAGGTAACATCGGGTCGTAATGTATTGATATTTTGTGTGATGCCAGCAATTTCTTTGTTTCGATAAATGCTTTATCGGCTGAAGCTGACCAATTCCATTGAACATCCGCTTTTAATAATTCATACAACGGATTCACAATGCTTGCAAAATTCTTAATAAACTTGGAATAATAATTTATCATACCCAAAAATGATCTCAATTGAGAAATATTATTAGGTTTGCTGGCTTTAACTATAGCACCAATCCGCTTGTCAGAAACAGAAATTCCCTGATCACTAACAACATAACCTAACAATTCTACTGTCTTAACCCCAAAAGTACATTTATCTGGCTTAACAGTCAGTCCACAATCTCGGAATCTAGTCAATACTTTCCTAAGTCTATCATTATGTTCTTTAACCGATGAACCAACTACCAGAACGTCATCAAAAAAACAAATAACTCCCTCTAAACCACTGAGTATTAATTCAATTTCTCTCTGAAATATGGCTGCAGCAGGAGCTACACCAAAGCATAACCTATTGTACGAGAATAACCCTTTATGAGTAGAAATAGTTACCAACTTCTTGGATTCTACACTTAATGATAATTGCAGGTATGCTTGCAGCAAATCAATCTTAGAGAATATTTTTCCCCCATTTAAAGCAGTTAACAAATCCTCAACTCGCGGTATAGGATGCCTGTCAACAATAAGATTAGGGTTAAGCGTTATTTCATAATCACCACAGATTCTAATGCTGCCGTCCTGTTTCAAAACAGGAACAATTGGAGTTGCCCGAACTCTGAATCTGTACTATAACTTTTTCTTCAACAAGTCTGTCTAAGTCTTTCTCTACTTTTTCCTTAATTGAATATGGTAACGGTCTAGGTTGACAAAATACAGGTTTAACATCTTTTTTTAGGTTCAATTTAAATTCCTTCCTATTGTAGTTTCCTAATTTGTTGTTAATTACATCTCTGAATTCTTCAACCAATTCTTTCACTGACGTACACTCATCTTTAACATTGGCGTAACTACGGGGGGGCCTGGGGGGGGGGCCGTGCCCCCATGTTGAGTGCCCATCCCAGAAAGTCCAAAAATAAGAGATTGAAACCTTCTCAATATATTATATCTTCTTTTTGAAATTTCAAACAACATGAAGTATCGAAATTAGCAATTTATAATATATAGTCAAAGGGGAAAAAAAAACCGAAAATTAAAATTGTTGTAATCATGCTTTGTCATTTCATGAACAATTACTGGGCCTAATATACAGGGTGGGTCACTTCAAGTGTCGAGAATGGGAGGAACTAAATCGGCACAAGGCCCCGCCCCTTCAGCCAATCAACAACTCGAAGAATTCGGTTGACCGAAATCCTCGCGAAATCACAAGATACAATTTCTCGGTATAGGAAAGAAATATCAACAACGAGTCAACCAGGCTATTAGATATTTATTTATTCCGACGCTCACTGAAGCGATTCGAAATGTTGGCCTTCTCTATCTACAAACTGCTAGGTGATACCTAACAGCCTAATTGAGCAGTTGTTGATATTTCTTTCCTACACAAAGAAATTGTATCTTATGTTCTCGTAAGAATTTCGATCAAACAAATTTTTCTAGTTGTTGATTGGCTGAAAGGGCGGGGTCTCGTGGCGACTGAGTTCCTCCCATTCTCGACACTTGAAGTGACCCACCCTGTATACTTGTTTTTTTTTTCTTTGACGAAAAAATAAAAATATTTTTCCAAAGTGTGGTGAGTTTTTCTCTCAATATATATAATATAATATGTGTGTACGTTTGTTTCGTGGACCGTAAAATTCGGGCACAAATTTGCGTGAAATAAAATGAAGGATGGGGGCCAGCCCCCCCCCCCCCCCCCCCCGAGAAAAAAACCTAGTTACGCCAATGATCTTTAATTACATTAACTTCGTTATCAATAATGTTATTTGACTTCCAGGTGAACAGGTTTAAAGCGACAATCTAATCTCTACCGAAGATAGGATTACTGATCCCCGGAAAAAACAAATAATTCGAATTCCAATGATGTTCCACCATGAACGACGTTAACCTTAAGTAACCCTACCGGCTCCATAACATCACCCTGGAAAGATTTAAATTTTTTACTGGTTTTCAATAACTGTCCAAATTCTTTAAATTCTTTAAAAGTTTTGTAGGATATTGCTGAAATAACAGCGCCTGTAACAATTTAAAATTACAGTTATACTTTGAATGGTTCTGTTTACCACAACATTGACATTATTGCCCTTTAGACATATCTTTCGATTTCCAAGGTCTATCAACCCTAATTGTGTTTACATCTCTAGCCTCTTCTTTGTTGTCGTTCATCATGATGACGTCCTTGGCCGCCGCTTCTAATGATGACGCTAACTCTACAGCACGATGAAAAGATAAATTGATTTCACTAAGAAGCCTTTTTTTAATTGCACCACTGCGAATTCCCCATACAAACTGATCTCTCAAACAATTGTCCAAACTCTCACCAAATTCGCACACTATCGCCAAACATTTGAGATTAGCAACCCGAGTAAAAATAATCATATATAATTATATATAATTATATAAAATATTTATATATTGTAACGTGTTCGGCTATTAGCCAATAGCTGAAGCCCGCTACGTCGTTCTCACACATCACGCAAATACCGACGTGACCGAAAATAGGTATAAATACGACCATGCTCGGCGGAATCGCCAGCATTCGTAGGCAGAGCGGCCACGGTGTCTCACTTAGCGTTAAGGTATAGAGCATTCATAGCTAAAGCGTCCTCGATGTCTCACCTAGTTTTGATATACGGAACAGTGCTATAGCAGCCTGTTACCAGTAACGTAGATTCACTCTTTATTAATCAGATCAAAGCGATTGATTAAATAAAACGTTCAATGAAACTCAAACAATAATTTCTTCAATCACACTTAATAATTAAAAGTCGTCTCAGCACGTCTATCGACGCAAAAGCAAACAGATATTATTACTAATAATCATTTACTCTATTAAAAACCTACAGATTGAATAACTAACTCGTTGCTTATTCATTTAGGATTAAAACAACTTACTTTGTATCGAGCCATATTTAAACATCATCAATGTATTCATATTTATGGTAAATCTAACGGTTGCAACCACTCATATTATTTGTCAAAACATTTAAAGTATAATTTTATGTTGAAATTACAATATTACGAACTCTAACAGCTGTTGTTTCCTTAACTATCATTCTTAGTCATTTCGTATCGCCAAGATCACAACAAGCAATTAGCTAGAGGCAGCTTTGGCTAATGTATAGTTGACAACACAAGACAGCGGTGATATCGCTATCCCCGTCTGGCTGTGCGATAGACTATACCAAGTCCGAGTCTGTACAGACAGGCTTGACTGCAAAGTCCGGCTCTGGAGGGAGGCAGCTTTGTGTCACTGAGGAATAGACCGAGTCTGTGTAAGGCAGCTTTGTTATTATTCTTCACACACCGAGTCTGTGTTTTAGGGAGGTGATCTTGGTGATCCACATCCAAACTTTCAAGTAGAATACGTAACTTTTGATCAGAAATATTAATTAAAGAGGAGCTCCGATCATAAATTCGCAGCAAAGACACTCACGCGAACTTAAAAAGGATTTTTCACGATCTTCGGATCAGTAAAAAATCCGTAAAAAGTTACAATATAATTATATATAGAAAATAGCCCGATAGAATTATATACAATTATAATTATATACAATTGAATACAATTATATATCATTCTATAAAAGTGTAATGCGATTTTCATTGAAAATGACGATTAAGTATCTATTATTTATCATCGAATTGTTGAGTTTTACATGTAAATTATGTAGGTATTGAAAGGAATTCGAAGAAGAAAAGAAAAAAAACTTTCAGCTGCAGCGAGACTTGAACGAGCGATGTCACACTTACTAGACTAGAGTGCTACCCGATGAGCTACGCCATTTGATGTAAATGATTGACTGTTTAGTCAATATAACCCGCTCAAAATTCTTCAAACTCGATTTTCACGGCAACTGCAGAGAAGCATGCCCTCCTACTTTGCTGATTGTTGTTCCAGTAATACTCAAGCCACGTACCATGAATATAAAAACAACGAAAATCGCAAAACTGTCCTTGCCCTTGTGAGTCCTAACAAATTTTCTGAATTAATGAAAAATAAATGATTTATTGTACTTTTTTTTATCATAAATTTACCATCACCATTAGCATAATTATACACGATGATATGTATAATGAGTACATACTTTGATAAAAGCATATTTTGATAACGTGAATTGGCTATTTGTATACTCAGAGGTGAAAAATCGCCTAAGTTCCATATAGTTATACAGGGTTAGTCAGTTCAAACTCCGAGAATGGGAGGAGCTTGGTTGATGAATTAGGCCCTACCCCTCAGCCAATCCGGCGAATATTCGGTATTTACGTCGAGAAGTCATGTTGTTATCGACGTACGAATTCAAGTCTACGTACTGGTAAACAGTGGGAATAAGAAATAAATTCACGATATAACAAGTAATGATACTGACCAGCTTATTCAATAATATAAACTATGATACTGTAACCGAGCGTCCAGAGAGCTCGATTCTAAGCCCTCCACCCCTCCTCTCATAATAGACTTGCCCACGAAACATTATCAAGGTACGCCACGCCGGCACGCCAATAGTAGACTCGCCCGCGGCAAGGCGCTAAAACCGTATAAATAGAGCTGCTCCGCGCGGCTGATTTTCATTCGGCTTCCAAGACTGGAAGGGTACAGACGTGCGTCCGAGCTGAGGATCGCATCTCTAAATACCACGGCGAACTGAGCCGCCCGAATCTGACCGATACCGAGGCGTACTGAGCCGAGCGTACCAGGGCGTACTGAGCCTATAAATACAGCGACCCGCCGCTATCAGAATCATTCGGCTTCCAAGACTGGAAGGGGACAGACGTGCTTCCGAGCTGAGGATCGCATCTCTAAATACCACGGCGAACTGAGCCGCCCGAATCTGACCGATACCGAGGCGTACTGAGCCGAGCGTACCAGGGCGTACTAAGCCTATAAATACAGCGACCCGCCGCTATCAGAATCATTCGGCTTCCAAGACTGGAAGGGGACAGACGTGCGTCCGAGCTGAGGATCGCATCTCTAAATACCACGGCGAACTGAGCTGCCCGAATCTGACCGATACCGAGGCGTACTGAGCCGAGCGTACCGATCGCTATCAGGGCGTACTGAGCCTATAAATACAGCGACTCGCCGCTATCAAAATCATTCGGCTTCCAAGACTGGAAGGGGACAGACGTGCGTCCCAGCTGAGGATCGCATCTCTAAATACCACGGCGAACTGAGCCGCCCGAATCTGACCGATACCGAGGCGTACTGAGCCGAGCGTACCGATCGCTATCAGGGCGTACTGAGCCTATAAATACAGCGACTCGCCGCTATCAGAATCATTCGGCTTCCAAGACTGGAAGGGTACAGACGTGCGTCCGAGCTGAGGATCGCATCTCTAAATACCACGGCGAACTGAGCCGCCCGAATCTGACCGATACCGAGGCGTACTGAGCCGAGCGTACCAGGGCGTACTGAGCCTATAAATACAGCGACCCGCCGCTATCAGAATCATTCGGCTTCCAAGACTGGAAGGGTGCAGACGTGCGTCCGAGCTGAGGACCACATCTCTAGATACCACGGCGAACTGAGCCGACCGAATCTGACCGATACCGAGGCGTACTAAGCCGAGCGTACCGCTCGCTATTAGGGCGTACTGAGCCTATAAATACAGCGAGCCGCCGCTATCGGAATCATTCAGCTCCCGGTATTGACGGGATGCAGACGTGTCACCGCGCTGAGGTGGACACCTCCTGCTATAAGGGTGCTTTGAGCCTGCCGTTCCCGATACATGGTGTATTGAACCAAATGTATCTCTAGTCCCGAGGCGAACTGAGCCAACCCACCGTTCCCGATACATGGTGTACTGAACCAAATGTATCGCTAGTCCCGAGGCGAAGTGAGCCAACCCACCGTTCCCGATACATGGTGTACTGAACCAAATGTATCTCTAGTCCCGAGGCGAACTGAGCCAACCCAACATTTCCGATACATGGTGTACTGAACCAAACGTATCTCTAGTCCCAGGGCGAACTGAGCCTACCGACTAATCCCGATACGCGGCGAACTGAGCCGATCGTATTTCTAGTACCGAGGCGAGCTGAGCAAACCGATATACCCTAACTGGCGAGGCAGTTTAAAATCTACACAACCCTTACCTATTCCTTTATCATTTCCCGTATTATTAACCGCTGAGCAATCATATTATAACCGTTTAAATATCCATGTTCTTTTATTATAACCATTTAAATATCTAATTCTCTTACTGTACCCTGTTAATTTTTATAATCTGTTACCATACTTATTTAAATACAACATATAAATAAATTGTGATATTAAAACCTGACCGTTGAGTTATTCAAATGACAGTAATTCCCACCGACCGAACCTTCCACCTGAGTTAAAATAACGAATCCTGGTCAAACTTCTGAGCGTCCGCACACCGACTATAACTCAGGGCCAAGATCCGCTCCAAAACCCTAGACAAGGCGGACTTGGCGGTTACAATACTACTCTATGAGTAAACATGACTCTCACATGCTAAGACAAACCTCATTGTTTACATTTCGTGATGTCGACTTTCTTTGTTGTCATGGCTTCATTATTGTTTCTTATTAACAGCGGTTACCTACGTGTAGACTTCGAATCTCACAATCAATTCGATATCAACACTCATGACTCCTCGACGTAAATACCAAATATTTGCCGGATTGGCTGAGGGGTAGGGCCTAATTCATCAACCAAGCTCCTCCCATTCTCGGAGTTTGAACTGACTAACCCTGTATATAGACTATACATAGTTATATACAGGGTGAGTTTTCTCCGGGGTCTGATCTGGGAGGAGCTTGAACGTGCTGAAACTTCGTGAGTGTGTATACGTGTAGATGTAAACAAATTTGGAGATAAAGATATCTGCTTTATAATCACACACTATTATTCTGAAGCGAACAAGTATGAATAGAAGAAGGCGGAGCTTTAGCACGTTGAAGCTCCTCCCAGATCAGACCCCGGAGAAAACTCACCCTGTATAATTGAGCGGAATTTTATATAATTCTATATAACTATAGACCCAACATTAGCGAATCGCATATGCTTTACCGATGAATCAACGATTCAATTGGTCGGTGAGCCTAATCGACAAAACGTTAGGACTTGGTCCACCGAAAATCCACGTGTAATTCACGAATGCAGAACGCAGTATCCGGCAAAACTAAATTTGTGGGCTGGTGTACGGGGAAATAAGATGCACGGCCCCTATATAATCGACGGAAATCTGAATGGTGGCAAATACCTGAATATGCTGCAAAATGAGATCGGTGCAGCAGTGCGAGCAGAACAACTTAACGTATGTATTACAAAGCAATCAACTAATTTTGATTTATTTAAAAGCAACAGAATTAAATCAATATCTTTCATTATAAATGGATTTATTCAGAAGCAACAAAATTGAATCAATATCTTTCACTATAAATGTAGAAGTCTCGTATAAATTTGAAAAATCGTACTATACTATTTCAATCTTTTAAAAAATATTAGATAGACGGACCAATGTGGTGGCAGCAGGACGGCGCACCGCCACACTGCACGGTAGCGGTCAGAGGTCATCTTCAAATGACATATCCAGAACGATGGATCGGGCGTTTCGGTCCGATCGCTTGGCCTGCGCGTTCACCCGACCTCACTCCCATGGATTATTTTTTATGGTCGTATATAAAAAATAAATTATACGAAGGAGAATATTTTACACTGGACGAACTGTGGGCAAGGATAGAGAAAATCGTGCGCGACATCACGCCCGAGATGTTGCAGAATTGCACAAACGCCTTCCGTAAACGTTTGACCGACTGTTTGGCGGCGAACGGCGGACACTTCGAACAAAATTATTAATCGAAGGTGAACATGAGTCCGCGAAAGCGTATTATATTAACTGTAGTAATTCATGAACGACACATCCAAATTGCAAACTATCAATAAGTTCTTCGTTTCATGATATAGTAGGGTTGTATTAATTTAAAATACGCGTATCACAATTACTAACGTTGTTTGTTCGTTCTCTACAGGTCAGATGTCGACGCCTATTCTCCCGCTGACTACAGTGATTTTTTTTGAATTTATTTCTAACCACAAACCGAGAGACTGAATTATCGGCTATTTTGGTTTTAATTTTTTTTTAATAACTATACAGTCATGTTCGGCTATACCTATACGGTAAATAGTTCTATTTCTTTTAGTATCTACATTGTTAATAACTTTTGAAATACCCAGATTTACGGATGATAGTTGGAATTTTATAATATAATTACAGCATCAGTCGAATAATATCATTATGGATAGCTGAAAAATATTTCACATGTCCGGCTATACCTATACGGTAAATAGTTTTGTCTCTTTTAGTATCTACATTGTTAATAACTTTTCAAATACCCAGATTTACGGATTATAGTTGGAATTTTATAATATTACAGCATCAGTCGAATAATCTCATTATGGGTAGCTGGAAAATATTTCACATGTCCGGCTATACCTATAGGGTAAATAGTTTTGTCTCTTTTAGTATCTACATTGTTAATAACTTTTCAAATACCCAGATTTACGGATTATAGTTGGAATTTTATAATATTACAGCATCAGTCGAATAATCTCATTATGGATAGCTGAAAAATATTTCACATGTCCGGCTATACCTGGGGCATTCCACGCCAACTCGGACACCATTTGGCTTTTGCATCTCTGATTTTTTTCATAATTTTTTATGTCATAGTATCGGTTGAGAGAGGCCTCCCTGATTTTTTTAAATTTTTTCCGTCGAGCCGTTTCCGAGATGTCGATTTTTCAAAAAACACGTTACGTTTTTTTTAAATACCCATAACTTTGCGAAAAATGGGCCAATTGAGTAGTTTTTTTTTTTTAAATTTCTCTCTAAACACACTTTTGGAAAATGAAATTGAAACATTTTTCAGAACGGTATTTCTTCAAAATTTTCAAATTTTTTTCATAAAATGTTGATTTCCAAAAAACACGTATCGATCGATTTCCTTGAAATTTTTTTCCGAAAAAACTCACTTATTCCGCAACTTTTAAGTCTAGTCTGATAATGGGATAATGATGGGAACTATTTTTTTTCGAATTTTCAAATTTTCATGTTTCAGTCATCAGTACCTAAAGTAAATAATAACTTTTTTTCAGGCCCCCCAGTAATAGTTATTGTCATCTATGAAATTAAACTGATATAACTTATTCATTTAACGGATAATTACTGTTAATTTTTAGTTAAATATATTCAGACATATGATCACTGTATTAATTTTTATTTGGTTTTTTTTTTTTTTTTAAATCGATACCTACAAGACAAAACTCTATTTGAATGATGTTCAAAAGATGGCACATTTTGTAATCAATTTCAATCTTTGACTACGGTCAAAGATTGCAATTGATGTAATATATTCAACTAAAAATTAACGGTAATTATCCGTTAAATGATTGAGTTATATCAGTTTAATTTCATAGATGACAATAACCATTACTGGGGGGCCTGAAAAAAAAGTTATGATTTACTTTAGGTACTGATGACTGAAACATGAAAATTCGAAAAAAAATAGATCCCATCATTATCCCATTATCAGACTAGACTTAAAAGTTGTGGAATGAGTGACAGTTTTTTTGAAAAAAATTTCAAGGAAATCGATCGATACGTGTTTTTTGGAAATCAACATTTTATGAAAAAAAATTGAAAATTTTGAGGAAATACGGTTTTGAAAAATGTTTCGATTTCATTTTCCAAAAGTGTGTTTAAAGAGAGAAATTTAAAAAAAAAACTACCCAATCGGCCCATTTTTCGCAAAGTTATGGGTATTTAAAAAAAAAGTAACGTGTTTTTTGAAAAATTGACATCTCGGAAACGGCTCGACGAAAAAAATTGAAAAAAATCAGGGAGACCTCTCTCAACCGATACTATAACATAACAAATTATGAAAAAAATCGGAGATGCAAAAGCCAAATAGTGTCCGAGTTGGCGTGGAATGCCCCGCCTATAGGGTAAATAGTTTTGTCTCTTTTAGTATCTACATTGTTAATAACTTTTCAAATACCCAGATTTACGGATTCTAGTTGGAATTTTATAATATTACAGCATCAGTCAAATAATCTCATTATTGATAGCTGGAAAATATTTCACATGTCCGGCTATACCTAGACGGTAAATAGCTTTATTTTTCTAAATAATTATAATGTAGATTGGTTGGTTTGAGACGACCCACTTTTATTTATAAAACCATGTGTAATATGGCAATGTGTAATTAAAGCAAACCAAATTACACATCACAAATGTGATGGTTTCTAAGATTAATTTCATTCATGTTATGAGTTTAAGATACCTATATTTTTAAAAATTAAATAAAAACTTTGAACAGTGAAATATCTAAGGTGAACGATTTATTACAGATTAGTGATATAGGATGTGTAAATCATTACAAATCGTATCGCATGCGATTATTAGGATTAAAATTTTTGAAAAATAAATAAATTGATAACAGCAATGATTTTGTTACGAAGATCGACAGTTAACGAACAGGAGGAGGAAAGCAGGTGTGATCTTGGCTCGTGATGTAAGTTTTCAGGTGGGCGTCATACCTCTGGAATGGATCAATTAGCTAGTTTAAAATCATACAGAACAAAATTACCAAATGTGTTAACGCAAACCCTAAGATTGCTCTACGCTAAGGCAGGCGTACTAAACCTTTCATCTGAACCCTTTTTACAAGAGAACACTGCATTTCGGTTTTGGAATAATAATAATAATAATAATAATAATGAGAGAAGATACACATTGCTCACCTAACCCTGACCGTCTTTACGTCCAAAGTGCAGTATTAGAGTCTGTCCAGCGAAGACCGCAGTCTTTAAATAAAATCATGAACAGAAAAGGGTTCGATCTAAAAAATTATACGTAAATTAGAATACAGAGGTATTTGTGATGAAAAAAAAAAAAACATAAAATATAATACCGGTTCGAACCCGGGCCGAAGGGATTTCTACTTGATAAAAATTTAGATTGTTCCTTTTCAGTTTTTTTATGTCTTGTGTAGATTACGCTGCTCGAATTGAGTGGGAATCTCACAGTCCAATAAGACTCTAGTATTAAAATTGATTATTGCATTGAAATTTGATTTCGTCTGGTCTGTTAAATTCGCTTGTATGGATAAAATATAATAACCTAAAAATTCACGGATAATTGTCTTGTTGAGAGATCGGCCAATAAATGTGCGAAAAATGAATTCAATAACCTGACATTAATTACCACACGTAATTACAACGCGTATTCGGTAGAAAATTGAGACGATTATCCTTATCCTAGACAGTGACAGCCGCACCGAACACCTGATCAAAGCGGCCAACTGACATGTAGGTTACAGACTTACAGTCTTCTGCTAGCGCGCGGCCACATTGAATTAATGGAACTATGATGATCGACTGGGAGTATACTTGTACCATGAGTTGCATATAATTAGGGGCTCTATGGGTCTCATCCACGCGTCCTCCCGGTATATAAGCCTACTTACAAATTTGTATAGAATTATATATTACTATGTATAGTTATATATAGACAATATATGGTTCTATACAGGGTTAGTCAGTTCAAACTCCGAGAATGGGAGGTGCTTGGTTGATGAATTAGGCCCTACCCCTCAGCCAATCCGGCGAATATTTGCTATTTACGTCGAGGAGTCATGTTGTTATCGACGTTCGAATTCAAGTCTACGTACTGGTAAACAGTGGGAATAAGAAATAAATTCACGATATAACAAGTAATAATACTGACCAGCTTATTCAATACTATAAACTATGATACTACTCTATGAGTAAACATGACTCTCACATGCTAGGACAAACCTCATTGTTTACATTTCGTGATGTCGACTTTCTTTGTTGTTATATCTTCATTATTGTTTCTTATTAACAGCGGTTACCTACGTGTAGACTTCGAATCTCACAATCAATTTGATATCAACACTCATGACTCCTCGACGTAAATACCAAATATTCGCCGGATTGGCTGAGGGGTAGGGCCTAATTCATCAACCAAGCTCCTCCCATTCTCGAAGTTTGAACTGACTAACCCTGTATAGTTATGTAAAATGTTATATAATTCTATATAACTACAGGGTGATTCACATCCCACAGAAAAGATTTCAGTTCTGGACTCCTTACCAAAATCTAAGAATAAAGTTCCTCATCAAAAATGTCGAGGGTCCAGCCGTTCTGGAGTTACAGAAGGTTTTGTCCTCCCAATCAGAGAGCCGTGTTGTGCCTCGCTGAGTTACGTATTAAGGTGGGGCTCTAGGCGATTTTTACCGACATCAACTATTCTTTCGAATATCTCCGAAACGGAGGGTCCAATCGGATTGTCCGTTGGGCAGTCGATGTTTGACAAGGAATGAATTTGATCTATCGGGAAATTTAATAAAATAATTAATTTTTTTTTTTTCAATCGCAAAGTGCGGGCGTGCCACCTATTTCGACTTATATCAAGGCCTATGCATCGAAAATGCAAAATCGGCTTCCTGAGCCCGATTCTGCATGAAATTCCGAACACAACCATCCGAAAACATCTTTGTTTTCGACAACGATAAAGACGTGATCCGTATTCTACGAATTTGTGGTATTTAGCAAATGTCAACGGCTGGAAGCAGCCATTATATAATTATATATTAGTTCCCAAAACGCCTGTAAGACGTCGCCGCGCGCGAGTTTTCTGCTTCTCGTTCTACCACCACTGTTACGTTGGTATGCTGGTACCACGTGATTCGACGTGCAGTCAGAGATGATTTGAAGACTAACAAAACGTATATTCACGATCTAATACTTTTCAATGATTTCTGCAATGTCTTGGTAAGTGAATAAAAATTAAATTACCCATTGAATAAAAATTTAATTATACGTTACCAAAATAATAAAACATTTATAAGGACTAATGATATTCAGGCTATAATTCTTCTATACATACATGATTATTTTGGTAACGCTGAATTAAATACTTATTTAATTATTCATTACTTTGGTAATGTGTAATATTACTCATTACTTCGGTAATGTGTAATTAAATGGGTAATTTAAATGTAATAAGCGACTCGCAACACTGGTTGAGAAGGAGAGCTGACGATCGTAAGATATTTTTTTTTTCAATTATTTGGAACGAATCTATAGATACGAATATTCTACTAACCATGGTCGTATTGTATGTATAGATCGTATAGCATATGTATTTTCATATGATTTTATATAATAGATAATACGACTAATGTATAGCACGAAATTATATTATATGCAGTACAACCATTTACTTATTATTTCATATAATTGTATTGAAAATCCATGGAAAAATTGTATAGAGTAATGAAAATAAATGAACAAAACGCTCAATTACGAATCGATTGAATATTTTCACTTACCAAGACATTGCAGAAATCATTGAAAAGTATTATATCGCCAATATACGTTTTGTTAGTCTTCAAATCATCTCTGACTGCACGTCGAATCACGTGGTACCAGCATACCAACGTAACAGTGGTGGTAGAACGAGAAGCAGAAAACTCGCGCGCGGCGACGTCTTACAGGCGTTTTGGGAACTAATATAATGGCTGCTTCCAGCCGTTGACATTTGCTAAATACCATAGATTCGTAGAATACGGATCACGTCTTTATCGTTGTCGAAAACAAAGATGTTTTCGGATGGTTGTGTTCGGAATTTCATACAGAATCGGGCTCAGGAAGCCGATTTTGCATTTTCGATGCATAGGCCTTGATATAAGTCGAAATAGGTGGCACGCCCGCACTTTGCGATTGAAAAAAAAAAAAATTAATTATTTCGTTAAATTTCTCATGATAGATCGAATTCATTCCTCGTCAAACATCGACTACCCAAAGGACAATCCGATTGGACCCTCCGTTTCGGAGATATTCGAAAGAATAGTTGATGTCGGTAAAAATCGCCTAGAGCCCCCTCTTAAGCCTGTAGAATAAACGGTGCATGCCCCCTACATATGAACTTTGACTATGTAAATTCGACGGACGCGATTTTGAGGTACCTTCTAATGTCAATCGTCGTCTCCGCTCCATAATTTCTCTGTTCAGGTCGTCCAATTGGTGATTCTCTTGCTCCACGACTTTTGCTCCGTAGACGACGTTGTCCAGGTAGTCAGACTGAGGATTCTCGTCATACAGATCGTTCGCTCCGTAGTTTTCGCTATTTCTGTCATCAGTTTGGTATTTCACTGGCCCCTGCATGTGTCCAACGCTCTGTAGACGACGTTGTCCAGGTAGTCAGGCTGACGATTCTCGTCATCCGGCTCGTTCTCTTCGTAGTTTTTCCTATTCTGGTCCTGAGTTTAGTAGTTCACAGGTTTCACGTGTCTAACGCTCTGTGGATGACGTTGTCCAGTTGGTCAGGCTGACCAGGTCGTCTACGGAGCGTTAGACACATAGGACCAGCGAAATACCAAACTGATGACAGAAATAGCGAAAACTACGAAGCGAACGACCTGTATGACGAGAATCGTCAGTCTGACTGCCTGGACAACGTCGTCTACAGAGCGATAGACACGTGGGGCATGGGAACTACCGAACTGAGGACTGGAATAGGAAAAACTACGAAGAGAACAAGCTAGATGACAAGAATCGTCATCCTGACTACCTGGACAACGTCGTCTACAGAGCGTTGGACACGTGGGGCACGGGAGTTACTAAGCTAACGACCGGAATAGGGAAAACTACGGAGGAAACGAGCTGGATAACGAGGATCGCCATTCTAACTACCTGCACAATGTCGTCTACAGAGCAAAAGTCATGGGGCACGAACATCACCAATTGGACGACCTGGACAGAGAAAACTACGGAGCGGAGACGACGATTGACATTAAACAATACCCTAAAATCGCGTACGTCGAATTTACACAGTGAAAGTTCATATGCAGGGGGCACCGTTTATTTAACAGGCTTAATATGTGACTGAGCGAGGCACAACACGGCCCTCTGATTGGGAGGACCAAACCTTCTGTAACTCGAGAACGACTGGACCCTCGACATTTTCGTTAAGGAACTTTATTCTTAGATTTTGGTAAGGAGTCCAAAACTGAAATCTTTCCTGTGGGATGTGAATCACCCTGTATATATAAGCTTATTTACAATTTTGTATATAGTTATATGTATATTACTATATATCGCTATATAATATACCTATGTGAAATTTCATATAATTCTATATAATTATATATAAGCCTATTCACAATCTTGTATATAGTTATATATTACTATATATAGTTTTATACAGGGTGTTCTAGACCACCCGTACACCCCTTTTAAAATCTAAAGTACATGGTTTAGCGAAAAATGCTTCAGATAAAAGTTGCTGAGCTCTGAGGGGCACACTTTGTGATGACCGTGTCTGTGACCTTGGAGGTCGTCTTCAAGGTTATTTCAAGGTCAACTTTGTTCTTTTAAATGGAAACCCATATTTTCAACCACGGATTCGGAAAGAGCGGAAAATTCCACGTTCAGATCATGTATTACACGTGGGCTTTGTTCAACTCCTATCGTGTTGTACACCCATTTATAATGAAGAAAATTTACCATTCTAAGAAGTTCTTCGAGCAGTTGAGTGTTTTCTAAGAAGGGTAAGGGCTCCGATCCAACAAAATGGAGCTATTTTTGAGTACTCGATCTAGAATTTCCATTCTCTTTGATTATTCATATTCATCGAAACGAAAAAAACAAATTAATAACATTGTGATTTATTATGTTATTATATCGAAATATGTTGATTATGTCATCGTCGTTTAATTAAAGTTATAACATCTCATTGTCATGAAATTTAATTAAAATCAAATGAATGTTCAACCAGGATAAAATTGATGTACTGCTTTTTTTGCGTATATTCGAAATCCGCAATAAAAATACCTCATGCGGTATGATTCTGGTAGGGTAACCGGGAGTGCAAAATATCTCTATTCGATAGAGGGCAACTATTTTAATAATAACTTTTCAGTTTCTTAGAATGGGCAATTTTCTTCATTACAAACGGGTGTACAACACCATAGGAGTCGAACAAACCCCACGTATAATACATGATCTGAACGTAAAATTTTCCGCTTCTTCCGAATCCGGGACTAAAAATATGGATTTCCATTTGAAAAAACAAAGTTGACCTTGAAATAACCTTGAGGACGATCTCCAAGGTCACAGACACAGTCATCATAATGTGTACCCCTCAGAGCTCAGCAACTTTTATCTGAAGAATTTTTCGCTAAACCATGTGTTACGAACGAGCCGCAGCGTGACGTGATTACGCAAGCTACCACGCTGACGGAGGCGGACAGCTCGCAATGTCATCATTTTCAATATACAGGTATGAGCCGGTAAGTAGGTGACCCGGAATGGTTTTCCTAAAATCGGTCGACAATTGGGAAACATGCCATCAAGAAGCTGAATAGCGAATACCATCCCCGCCAATAACCATCCGTCGGGGATAAAAGCCGCCGCACCCCTGACCCAGGAGCCTAGTATCGTGAAGTCGAAGACAAAGTGCTCTTCGAAGGTGCCGGACGGGACGCGTTGCACCTTGTCACTGGAAGTACTCCGACACTGAAGAAACGGCCTAGGTCAGGAATCACCGCTAGGACACCCGTCAGCTAGGGCTATACGGCGACTCAGGATTCGGCTTCCTTGGTGGCAGGTCTCTAAAAAGTCGACCCCCGATCATCCGGGGTACACCGCTTCACCGGCTCATCCCTACCTAAATTCCTCCTCCTACCTATACAATTTCATTACGTGTTCTCTATACCTATGTTCATTATTCATCGTATATTTTCTATTTGTTAAACCTAACGTCGTTGTATATTTTCTATTATATTCTTTTATTATTCTCTATTATATTATTTTCTTCGTTATGTAATTTATCGAATCTAACGCCATTATATATTTTCTAGTTGTCAACCTGTCAATACTTCCATAATAAATTAACTTCATACTGCGTAAACCCAAAGGTTACATTTTTCCTCAAACAGACCGAATTCTCCTTCGAACCTGCAGGTCCACTTTTGTGGTTTGAACAAGCAACAACCCCCGGCAAGAGCAGTCTAGCCGCTCAGACGGTTCTTGTCTAATAACGTTAACGGAAGCAAACGCAAACGCACGCAGGTCGTTTGCTCGTAACAGAATTGGTGCTAGGTGTGGGGTACGCTTGAAACTGGAGGTTTGAATGAGGATCTCTAAATCAACGTAACAGTATTCAGAACGCTAACAAGTCATCGACTTCAAGCGTAAGACACTAGTTACCTACATTAAACTGCTGACGCGCACATACTTCGTACTGACGGACGTAAACAGTATCAGGTGGCCTACCGACACCTGACCCGACTACGTAACGTAAATACCTTTGGTTCTTTAACTACCATATACGAAGATCAACCGAACTTTTCAATAAATCCTTTCCCATATTTATCCTTATCCCTCTCTACTACATCTGCTGAACCTAGAACCAGGATCCGACATGGCTACGACTGATCAACTGCTCACAACCTTGATCGAGTACACGAGAAGCTTCAGGAGCAGAGATACACTATTCAAGGCCGTGGACAGAATACCGGAATTCGACGGCGAAAAATCGCCACTGGGCCATGTTCTACGAAAGATTAGCGACAGACTTACTCTGATCGGTCCAGAAGAAGAAACTGAATACGTTCAACAAGTAATCATCAGACTCACAGGCGCTGCCAGAATCAGTGTCGAAGGCAGGAGGTTTAACATCGTCGACGACCTGGTTAACCATCTGAAGAAACGGTACGCCCCTGGACGGGACCCCGCTTCGTTTCTGGCTGAAATCGGACGTCTGCAGATCCAGGATTGCGAGAGTCTGTCAAGCTACATCGGACGCACCTCTAAGTTGGTCAATAAGGCTCGAGCAGCAATCAAGGGAGCTTATGCCCATAGTGAGGAAAATGTGGCACAAATGGAAAGAACCGCACTAGAGAACTTCATCCGAGGCTTGCCAGAACGGATCTACTATATCATAGCCCCGAAATCGCCAAGAACGCTTGATGCGGCCTATGACCTTGTTATAGAGGAAGACAGGGTGCGCAGAAATCGGAGATACGCACTGGGAAACTACCGGGATCGTGAGAGAGAAGATTCTCCGAATCGGAGTACGTCAAGATATGACCAGGGTCGTAGGTCATCTTGGGAGTCAAAAAGAGAGCATGAGAGCCGTTATCAGGGACGGAGGGACAACATCGTCGTAACTACCACCGAGGACAGCAGTACATCCTCCGGACCAGAGCGTCGATCGCGATCTCGACGTTCGGATTTTAGCCCGACAACCCTGGTGAGAGTTTTTAACGCAGGATTAAGGACGTTGAATCTAGGTAACTCCCGTTCTCCATCTAGAGAGCGAGATAATTCCACCCAAAGACGTGAGTACTCTAGAGATCGAGATCCGTACTGCATTTACTGTAAACGCAAGGGACATGTTGTAGAGATATGTCAAACCCTAGCTCATAAACAGCGAGAAATGCAGGACGGAATCCAGCAACTAGGATCAGCAGAACGTGGAGCAAACACCCTGCGGGATTCGTCAGCCTCCGGCTCGAATTCTTTAAACTACGAGGGCGGACGTCACGATGCGGAACCCAAGGAGACAATGAAAGCCGTGAAATTCAAGGACGAAGCACAGGGGAATCACACTCCCACTGCCATATTGCGCAGGCCCCAGCACCAAGAATCAAGATCCGAGCCCCAGAGCTGGAGCAAGGCGAGGGACAATTCACGCTAGACACCGGCGCTGGAGTCAATCTAGTACACATTGATGTGCTGGGCGACGGGGCTCCCGTCATCGACAGATTCAGATCCGAGATCCTGGGAGTATCGGACGAGCCGCTCTACACATTGGGTACGACTACGATCACGACATTAGGGAAAAAGAGTTTGTTTTATGTTTACAACAGCACCAGCATAGTTGGAGATGGACTGCTGGGAGCACCGTTCCTCCTCGAACACCAGGCTGAGGTATCCTTTCATCATAAGACTATCGTGTCTTGTGAAGAACCGATACGGCCGATACCATTCTGCAACCGACGTGAGATCGATGCGGTGGAAAAGAAGTACCGTAAGTATACACTACGCCTCGAGGCCAGAAGTAAGACGCAGATTTCCATCCCAGTCAGCAACGAGGAGATACGGGATGGCTACTTACCAAGGATAACGACGCCACCCAAGGTCTACATCGGGGAGGCTGCGGTGACCAACCACAATGGAGTCTGCTACGCTATGGCTACTAACACTACTGAAGAACCTGTAGAAATTGTTATTAGTCCACAGGAACTAGAGCCATACGATCTAGCTATAGGGCATACGGACACGGAAGACGAGCCGACTGACCACCAGGACGAAGACCGAGGAGAACGAATTATCAAGGCACTCCGGTTGGAACATCTGAACGAGGAAGAAAGGAACCACGTCCTGGAGATCGTAGAGGAATTCTCAGACTGTTTTTACCTTCCAGGTGACCAACTAGGGAAAACGAACACCGTGTCGCACAAGATCACTACCACTGACGAGATACCTGTACATACCAAGCAGTACCGGTTCCCGGTCGTACATCAGGAAGAGATCAAGAAACAGGTAGATGGACTATTGAAGAACGGGATAATAAAGCCCTCGACTTCGCCGTACAATTCACCTCTCTGGATCGTCCCGAAGAAGCCTGACTCGCAGGGGAATAAACGCTGGAGAATGGTGATTGACTACCGCACGCTCAACGAGAAGACTGTAGGTGACAGCTATCCACTCCCGAACATCACCGATATTCTGGATAGGGTTGGAGGAGCCCAATACTTTTCAGTCTTCGATCTTGCCAGCGGGTTCCATCAGATAGGTGTGGCTCCGGAAGACCAAGGCAAGACCGCATTTTCCACGCCTAATGGCCACTACGAGTACGAACGCATGCCGTTCGGGCTAAAGAACGCTCTTGCAACGTTCCAGCGACTAATGGATCTAGTTCTATGCGGACTACAGAGCACTGAGTTGTTCGTATACCTGGACGACGTAGTATCGTTTGCCTCAAATCTGCAGCAACACGGTAATCAAGTCAGGAGATTCTTACAGAGAATGAGGGAACACGGATTGAAACTGCAAACTGACAAATGCGAATTCCTTCTTAAGGAGGTGACATATCTGGGACACATCCTTAGCCAAGACGGTGTGAGACCAAATCCACGTACTCTGGAAAATGTCAAGAAATTTCCGGTTCCAAAGACGAGGCAGAACATCCAGCAATTCCTTGGACTTGCCGGCTACTACCGCCGATTCATACCTAATTTTGCCGAGATAAGTAAACCAATGACCAATCTCCTACGGAAGAAAGCAACGTTCGCATGGGGGGAGGAGCAGCAAAAGAGCTTCGAGAATCTTCGAGATGCCTTGTGCGCTGAACCAGTGTTGCAGTACCCTGATTTCAATCGCCCATTTGTCGTGACGACCGACGCCTCCGATTATGCCATAGGCGCTGTACTGAGCCAGGGCGCAAGGGGGGAGGAGAGACCGATAAATTATGCATCGAGAACCTTATCCCCGGCGGAAGAAAATTATTCTACTACAGAGAAGGAATGTTTAGCTGTAATTTTTGCAATAAACTGTTTTAGGCCGTACCTATATGGATTATAATTCACTCTCTACACGGACCATCAAGCCTTAGTTTGGTTACACAACGTCAAGGACCCAACCTCGAGACTGACCCGCTGGAGACTCAGATTGGCGGAATACGATTTCCGAATTGTATACAAGACGGGTACCACAAATGCTAACGCTGACGCCTTATCTCGCAACCCGGTCGTACACTGCTTGCCTTTGAAAGTGAAAGACGACGCCAAGGATCCGGAATACAAGCCAACGGCGAAACCCGAACCGAACGCCGACGTAAGCACTATAGCAAGTCGACTACGCGAGCATAGGAGGATTGCACCCATGACCTACCCGAACGAAAATAACTCGACCATCGCCTCTTCTGATCAAACAATCTCACCAGTCAGGGAAACGCCAAAACAAGGTGACGAATCTGTTTCAGCAAACCCCATAGCTGAAGAGGATGAGGATGACTCCCTGGATACCACCGTGCAAACCAGTTACGGGCACTCAAATATTAATTTAACAACAAATCAACCTTGCGAGCTAACAGCTGACAGGCTGCAATTCCGGGAGATGCTGCGTGAGAAGGATCCCACCACTAGCCAGGTAATCCAAAATCTTCTGCAGAAACAGTTCCCGAGACCTGGGGAAACGGTGAATCTCACGATTTTGGACTTCGAGAGTTCGACGGAAGAAGACACAGAAGATGATCACGATTCCGTAGAAATTCGGAATTTGTCGGACAGTCGACTCGCGGAGACCACACAACAACGACTGAATCGTGAAGACGTCGCTTTGGCTGACGATACAGAATCCTTGACTCTGGAACAGGCCCGGGAGCGCATCAGGGAACTTGCTCAGTCAATCCCCAGGCCTTCAACGAAGAAAACGCGAGAACCCATCACACGAGGTACGGAAACTACTGATATCTTGTCGCAGGGGCCTGATCCAGCTACGCCGGGACCGGTGCATAAACCCCGCAGAAACCGAGTGTCCTTTCTACCAACACCTAGACGGTCATTGCTACCGACGGGTCGCTCAACTCCATATGGTTCACCAACTGCTCTGCCAGATACTTCGGGAGAGGAAACCGAGCCTGAGGAACACGATGAGGATGGTACCACCCACTCGCTGGTCCTGACTAGCTCCGATGAGAGTTCCGAACATGACGATACGAGCGATGAGGACGAGGAGAGACGCGCAGCCTCCAAAGGACGGAAGTACCGGAAGGGAAAAACTATGACAGACACGAAATGCAAGGTACGACTGACACCCGAGACGCTGACCATGAGGAAAGGTAACTACGCTCATTTCATATCCACGGATTGCCTACTTACAACACCGGTGGGCAAACAACTCCAAGAAATAGGGCTGGTCCACCCCGAAAACCTCAAGGAAGCGATCCAGGGGAAAGGTCACGTAATCGTCACTACACGAAACAAAAGGAAAATTTTCTCCATAGCCAGCATGGACAAGTACTATCATAGGATGACACCCAACGACCTAGTTGATGGGCTGAAGGCGCTGAAGACTGCAATGGGAACCACTCAAACTACCGAGATGAGACTGGCTGTGAAGGGCGACGGAATCGACACCCTACCGTCAGAGATCATAAGATCCCTGATCCAGGAAGTCTTCCAAGACTATCCGTGCCACATTTACCTCTGTACGGGCGAGATCGAAACACCGACACCCGAAAAGCGACAACGGATTGTCAAGGAGTGGCACGAAGGCAGAACAGGAGGACACAAGGGAGTCACCAAGACCTATAGACGCCTGCGGCAACGCTACTACTGGCCCGGGATGCGTAATGAGGTTCAAGACGTAATAAGATGCTGCGAGAGTTGTCAGAGGCAGAAGATATCACGCATTAAGACCAGAGAACCGATGATCATCACCGACACACCAGTAGAAGCCTGGGAGAAAATTGCCGTAGATCTTGTGGGACCTTTACCAACTACCAGAAGAGGGAATAAATACATTCTAACTATACTGGACCTGCTGACTAAACTGGGACACGCCTACGAGCTACCTGATCGAACATCACTTTCCGTGATCCGGGCGCTGGACCAGAAGTACTTCAAACCATATAGCACGCCACTAATTCTACTAAGCGATCGTGGGAAATGTTTTACGAGTGATAATATGAAGGAGTTCCTCCGGATAAACAAGGTAAATCATGTGATGACTTCAGGCTATCATCCACAGACAAACGGATCATTAGAGCGTAGCCACACTGGACTCGTCGACTATATCCGGCACTTCATCGACGACCAGGCGGAATGGGACGATCTTCTACCTGACGCTATGCGCTGTTACAACTCGACAATACATGAGGGGACGAACTTCACCCCCCACGAGATGGCCTTTGGGAAACTGAAAAGGACGCCTGAAACCTTACCACTGGCAAAACATCTTCCAACAACAACCAAGTATATGGAAAAATTGGTAACCAGATTGAGCGAATTAGCGGAAGTGGGCGGTAACAACCTTAACTCTGCTAAGCAAAGTTCGAAACACCGGTACGACCTGAAAGGCAACCCTATCCACTTCCGAGTGGGGGATCAAGTCTATGCCAAACGAGAAGTCAGACGTAAGCTGGACCCTCACTACGATGGCCCGTATGAGATCGTCGAGATGCTGGACCTGAACACCGCCATAATAACAGGACCGGACGGCAAACGGCGCCTGAAACACCTTGACAGACTAAAGAAGAAAAACGAAGGGCCAAAAGCAAAATAACGATCCTGATACTCGCCCAGTTTCCCTCTACCCTTCCAAAAACAGAGAAAGAGAGAAAATATGAAAATAATTTACAATAATAAAACCGGGGGCAACCTGACTAGACCATTTAACCAATCTACTCGTTTTCAGGCAGAAATGAGTAAACGCTACCTTTTGTACGCGCTGGCGGTCTGCTTGTTCCTGGGGGACGCGCAGGGTCAATCGGAAGAACTTAACGAGGACTATGAAATCTTTAAACTCCCGCATAACACCGGGATTTATTACGAGAAGACCCGGACGCTACGCGCATCGCACACCATCTGGAAACTTGTCACCCATCTGCAGATCCAGGACTTCTTGGACCAAAAGCCAGACACCAGGATGCACATGAAATACCTGAGGGACTTGTGTACGAAGTTCCACGACGACCCCTGCTCGGACGTCAAAATCGAATCAATGCTGGTCGGTAAACTTAACGACACCCGCAAGTATGAGGAAATGTTGCGGAGTATTCCACGGAATGAGGAAGCGCCAGGGACCAGGAAAAAACGAGGAGCACCACTAGGCTTCATAGGTAGCCTTAGCAAGAGCCTATTTGGAACAATGAGCGAAGACGACGCCGCTTACTACGACGGTGAAATAGACAAGTTGCGGGTTGACCAGAAGCAACTGGCCGAGATCGTCAGGAATCAGACGCATATTCTACGATCGGAGTTTAGTGATATGCACCAAAACCTGGAGAAGATCAATAATCAGACAGCGATGTTAGCGCACCAAGCCAACGTTCTCGCCCGAAATAGCGATGCAAATGCGAACAGCATACAAAGATTACAGTACCGAGGGCTGGTGGAGCAATGGCTAAACGAACTAGTGAGGCACGTTGAGGATTATCGCGCTAGTATAATTATCCTTGCCACCGCAGTCCTCTTCGCCAGACAAGGAGCACTGCATCCAGCAATACTTTCCTCCCAGCAATTAATGGGCGCGGCCCAGCAAATACAACAACGCACCAGCTACGATTTTCCGTTGACGGAGCAAGAACTTCGTTCCGAAACGCTGAATGCAGTGAGTGACCTACAGTTGAGCTTCTACAATGGAAATCTGATTCTCCAGATAAACATCCCGCTGTTGGACAAAAAACCGTTTGACCTCTACCTGTTACACCCTTGTCCGGCCAAGCAACTGGTAACATCTAACCATACCGTCGCAGTATTTGTGAAACCAAGAGTTCCGTACCTGGCAGTCACCACGGATGGGCAATGGTACATCACCCCAACAGAACGGTATCTGCAAGGATGCAAGACCCATCATGGGCAATACATCTGCCAGATGACACTGCCTACATACAACATCAAGAAAAGGCCTACTTGCGAGACGATGCTTCTGAGCAACCAACAGAACGCACCATGGAGCACTTGTGATCTCCGTGCACTTGCCACCGAGGATGTGTACTGGACTCGTCTGGAAGCCAGCAACAGTTGGCTATTTTCAAGCATGAAGCCGACTGAGATCAAGGTTAATTGCAAAAGACGTGTTGCCGGAAAGGAAGTGTTGGCAGATGCCGGAGTCCTTCAAATAAGACCAGGATGCACGGCAACGACGGGGACGACGAAGCTCATTGCCCAGGAATTTCTGACGACAGCTGAGGCTCACACCTACATTCCGGTAGCCTCTCTCAACCTCACGCTGGTCGCACCCGACCTGCAAAAGCCGGAGATGGCACCCCTGGTGGACGAGATCCTCGCACCTGTCGGGGGAAATAACAACGACTGGGAACACAGCAAGAACGCGATGACCCTCAAGGAACTGGAACACCGGGCTAAGGAGCTGCAGACTCACCAGAGAGGCGCCAGGCATAACATGATCATCTACGGCGGGATGAGCTGTACCGCGGTAATAACGGTACTAGTACTTGTGTACCTGGTTTATCGATGGTTCACCAAACCCTCATCCCCGCAACTACGACCTGGCCCTTGGGGACCGCGAGACCAAGAAGGAGTATTTGCAAGGCCAGAAATAATCCACCATCTACCAACACCCAGAGTCGAACTGTACGAGGTACCCAGCCCACCGCCACCCATGAGGCTGGAACCACCCCGAGCAATCCTGCCACCGCCTCCAAGAGCTCCGTCCGTGGATAGCTTCACGGTCATTTAGGGCGGACGCCACCCGGCCGTTCCAGGAGACCAGACGCCACCCCCGGTTGCCACCAAAGATAGCGTCTTGGGGGAGGATGCTGTTACGAACGAGCCGCAGCGTGACGTGATTACGCAAGCTACCACGCTGACGGAGGCGGACAGCTCGCAATGTCATCATTTTCAATATACAGGTGTGAGCCGGTAAGTAGGTGACCCGGAATGGTTTTCCTAAAATCGGTCGACAATTGGGAAACATGCCATCAAGAAGCTGAATAGCGAATACCATCCCCGCCAATAACCATCCGTCGGGGATAAAAGCCGCCGCACCCCTGACCCAGGAGCCTAGTATCGTGAAGTCGAAGACAAAGTGCTCTTCGAAGGTGCCGGACGGGACGCGTTGCACCTTGTCACTGGAAGTACTCCGACACTGAAGAAACGGCCTAGGTCAGGAATCACCGCTAGGACACCCGTCAGCTAGGGCTATACGGCGACTCAGGATTCGGCTTCCTTGGTGGCAGGTCTCTAAAAAGTCGACCCCCGATCATCCGGGGTACACCGCTTCACCGGCTCATCCCTACCTAAATTCCTCCTCCTACCTATACAATTTCATTACGTGTTCTCTATACCTATGTTCATTATTCATCGTATATTTTCTATTTGTTAAACCTAACGTCGTTGTATATTTTCTATTATATTCTTTTATTATTCTCTATTATATTATTTTCTTCGTTATGTAATTTATCGAATCTAACGCCATTATATATTTTCTAGTTGTCAACCTGTCAATACTTCCATAATAAATTAACTTCATACTGCGTAAACCCAAAGGTTACATTTTTCCTCAAACAGACCGAATTCTCCTTCGAACCTGCAGGTCCACTTTTGTGGTTTGAACAAGCAACAACCCCCGGCAAGAGCAGTCTAGCCGCTCAGACGGTTCTTGTCTAATAACGTTAACGGAAGCAAACGCAAACGCACGCAGGTCGTTTGCTCGTAACACATGTATTTTAGATTTTAAAAGGGGTGTACGGGTGGTCTAGAACACCCTGTATAGTTATATGTAATTTATATATGAATCATATAAAATTATATATGTATCATATAAACTTATATATACTCATATACCGTGTGTCTGCTTGGAGGCTTCTCAGTAACTCCAGTTGCGGAACGTCAGACAGGTACAGTCATCCACAGCGTGGGTAGCCACGCTGCGCTGTATTATCGGTATGGCGCGCCATTGAACGACGCCGTTGAAGTATTGAACTCCACAGCTTATGATCACGTGGGTCGAACCTAGACTGTGATCTACTATACCATACATAATAGTCGAGCAGTGAGCCATACCGATAATACAGCGTAACGTGGTTAGCCAGGCCGTGGATGACTGTACCCGTATGGCGTTTTGCAACTGGAGTTACTGCAAAGCCTCCAAGCAAACACACGGTATAGTTATGTATAATCTTTTTTACTCGGGAACGTAATTTTTAACTGATTTATTGTCCTTTTGTCGACACCCTCTGAAGTTATATCTTTCTGTTATTACACTGTTTGATGGTTGAAAATGGTCCTTCATTATTTTACTAAGTTGTTCATAAGTTTTATGACACGGAGATTCCGGAGCATACAAATTACGCAGCAGTGTATAATTTTCCGAACCCAACAAGGTTAAAAATAATGGAACTTTCTTTTCAACCGGAATATCGTTAACATAAAAATAAAGTTCAAATCTTTGACTCCAATGACTCCAGTTTTCTTTTGCCGAAAATTCACCTAAATTCCCAACCTGACCATGTGTAACCTGTGCCGTTAGCCTCGAAGTATTCAACATTTGTTGCTGTGCTGCAGCCAATTCCGCTTTTTGAGCATTCCTGCATATTGATTGTTTGTTGTTTCATAGCGATTTGTTGCCTTTGTCGTTCTAATTGTATTTTCAGCTCTCCGCCGCTCTTCTATCCAATGTCTCTTTATCCGCCATTTTTCTAAGTTCGCTCTCACACTCCAAACTTTTACACCGTAACTATACGCGAAAAAACGAAAAGAAAAAAAAAAGTCCCACAAATATATATCTCCAATTCCATCCTCGTCGCCAATTTGTTGTATATTTGAGGTGGATGTACGGTTATTGGGTGTGAATAAAGATGGATGCTTTGGATATTTAAGTCATAATGTACTTTATTATTAGTCTCGTGATTATGCGTGTCGGAGAAGTCACATGTCGTTACGTATCATCTCACCGTTCATTGCGCACCTAGCACGCATGCGCCTCTACCATACGTTACGCTCTTTGCGCGTGCGCCTGGTCATTCACTCATACACACATATACATTCCAACATACATTACAATGTTCATCGACATTGATTACTGGCTCCGACGCACTGCACTGTGACGATGAATGTACTCTGGAGCTACTTTCGACTGGGTTTCAACGATTAATTTATTTTTTATTTCATGTGAATGAAGAATCTTTTTACAATAAACATTTTTTTTTATCAACCTGCCTAGGTTTATCCAGACCGCCACTCGATAATGACGCAGGATTTAATTTTAGATTTCTTCTTTCAATAGATGATTCTCAGTTAATTATTTCTAACAAATGATTTTAGTTTTTTCAAAAATTCTATAATCGCGTTAATTTAATTATCTTCCGATATCAACCTCGTTATCACAAACCGCCAGTTGATGCTATTTTTCTTTCATAATTCACGATCAACTGAAATAAATAACATAACCTCAACTCGCTATTTTGCGCGCGCGAGTTTGACAGCTCTCGCCCAATTTTATGCAAGTTGGCTCCCCTGCCTCACAGGGTAAAATATCGTCGCGGGACGATCTCGCCGACCAATCACGTCGAATTATTTGACGCGTGCGCTGTCGAGGATACAGTTTCAAGAAAACATCTCGATATAAGGAAAAGTAAATAAGCATACCCCCACCACGCCGTCTGCACCTCTATAGGCTTCTACACTCAACGTAGTTACCACCATCTCGTTGGCGGTGGGATTGGTAACACGCGCCTCCTCGCGCTTGCTGTTGTCCCCTTCCTTTCGAGCCTCTCCAGGAATTTCTTGTGTTGTCCTGGCTCGTGCACTCGTACCGATAATGACCAGGTCTTCCACATTTAAAGCATGTAACGTCTTTTTTCTTTTCAACTTTGGACTTTGATTTTCATCTCTCTCACGATGTTCATATAATTTGATTTTATTGATTACGTAATCAACTTTTCTTTCTTGCTCGGGTAGAACATCTACCAAGTCACCAATATGACTTAACGAACTTGGAAGTGTTCGCAATATGTAATTTAGTTTTTCCGATTCATTTACCGTTGCACCGGCGTTCTTCAATTCAATTATTACTTTTTATTCAATTATTCACTTGTTTCTGTATAATCTTTCAATTTTAATCTGTCCAACTTGTTTCCAATACAAATTTGTAATGCGGTTGACTCACGCAAATACAATTTATCTAATTTCTTGATTATCTCGTATCTTCTTCGCTGACAAGTTCCATTTGCTTATTCGACAAAGCACTATAGATATAGTTCCGGGCTCTCAAGTCTGTATCATTCCACGCGGCTTCATTTTCACCCTCGGTTCTTACTCGTTGTATAACCTTTTCACATTTTTTCATTCTCAGAAATACTGTCATTCTTTTCTTCCATGTGCTATAATCAGATCCATCAAAAATTGGTAGCGTCATTTTGAATTCGTCCGCCATCTTGATTCGACTATCTTCACATTCAGTTTCTTCAACCACTTTTCTTCCTTTATTTACGCTTATGATTCTTTCCACAGTCTTCACAAATCGTTTGGCACTTTTCCCTTCTTTAGTTGATGCTTGACTTCCTTCTCTTGGCTCGTCCTCCACTTCCAATTCTTCTTTTAATTCGCCGCCACGTGTTCCCATAACCTCAAGAACTTTCTCGTGTCTACCACTACTCCTCGACGACACTCATATCGCGAATATAACCAGCGAAACTCGCGCACCAGTTCAATAAACAAACCACGGTCTACTACCATGTTGAGGAAAAAGGTGGGCAAAATCAAGAGATGTTATGGGTTTTTAATTCAACTCTATAGTTCATTCAAATACTATTCTCTACATTGATACACAACCACCGAGAGCCTTCTCGCCTGAGAACCAAGTTCTCTCTGTGTCTCATGCGATGCTTCACTTCCCGATGCTTCCTTTACAGTAACGCTCAACTAGCGCTGTGATGCTCATTTACACTTTCATGACAAAGCTCAATTTACGTATTTCTTACAATAATACAAGGTGACTAGACTCCAGACTTGGTATCAGAGAGCGATACTTCGTGCCCAAAAGCAAAATGAAATCATAACGCGACTTACGACAGGTATCTCGCGAAAGAAAATCAATAACAAACTGTATTGGCGTTAGTTAATTTAGTGATGCACATTAATTAATACTGAATTAGCGATAGTTAGGATACTGAATCCCAAAATTAAAGATACTGAATTTAAATTACGGATACTGAATTATCTCAAAGATTCTGAATTATTGATATCAAAGATAGTGAAGCAAATTAAAGATACTGAATTATATCAAAGGTACTGACTTAATGATAATTGAGATACTGAATTTAATTTACGATAAAAGATAGAACATACAGTAGTGATTTGACTTAACAAAATATAATTTAACGCAACAGATTATAATTTATACGAGAATTAACTTGGACAAAAATTACGCTGTAACGCGGTGTCTAACGCAAACCGCGGCTACTTTCGCTAGGGATATTCCAGGATAATTTCTACGATAGCATGCACAAGATATACAGTATGACAAAATGAAATCAGAAATAGAACAAAATAGCAAAATAGTATCAGATAAGCGATAATACAGAGAATAAGATGAAGATAGCGAAAAAGAATACTAGAAAGGTCTACGTAACTCAGACAGGCACGAGGTTGCTTGTTAATTAACGATAATTAAACGAGCCTCTTAGCTCACAAACAAATTAATAAACCAAAAAGATAACTCAAGCAACTCCGTGTCTTCACAAAAGATCAAGACCTTACCTTTAGTTGGTTCTCGACGGTATAATGCACAAGATTTTCACTAACACATAAATTTAAATTAGACTCGATACGGTATAGCACGCAAGTGACGATGAGCTGTGGCACAAACGAAGAAGTAGGCTGAGTAGCTCGTGTCACCACCTTTTATAGATGGTGACACGAGCTTCCAGAACATTCCGGCTAGCAAGAGGTCACGTGACGATAGTGTAGAATCGTTGGTTTTGATTCGCGTCGTTAATTGGCTGTCAGGTGCTGCTAATTTTCGTCGTACGTTGATCTGGTAGTGGGATGTGTAGGGGTACCTGCCGTGCCTTGACAGTCTGATTCTTGGCCCTCATCCTGCTGCCTTCCTTTGAAAATTCCTCTGACGCTGGATTCAAATTCAAATCTCGCTCGCCAGAACTAGAAACGATATTTCAAGGCCTTACAACAGAGGTCAATCCAATAAAACTCGAGATGATAGCATCGTGCTGGGAGCACTAGGAATCTCGCTCACGATAGGAAGTTCGCAGGTCGGAAGGTTGTACCGGGGGTTTTCTGGACCAACCACGGCAGCGATAACGGTTCCCGAGACAGTAGATGTAGTTGGATCTAATTCGGCTCCAGGCCGATAAGTTGAAGAACCGGGAGGCTGTGAAGTGCGCTTCTCGCGCGGCTCTGTACGCCGATTTCCCAGCATTTAGACAAATAGCGATAACGGTAGGTTCGTCGGATGACGGGAAGATTTTATTGTGCTTCTCGCACATCCTTGTACGCCGCCTATCCGGAAGTAGAGGCAAGCAGATCCCCAGACCGAGAGCTGACGCTATTCTTCGACGCTTCCCTGGCAAATCGTAGAGTTGCACGTCATAGCGATACGTAGGTCACTTGAACGGGACGTTATAGCCCAGAATGTTCGGAAGTTCATCGGGAGGATCCCTCGACGGTAGGTTTCTCGTTGCGTAACGAGATCGTTGTTACATAAATTACATAAAAATGACAAAAAAAAAACAAGAATTAGTTAACTATAATATTTCCCTAAATTCTTAAATCAAAGCCTGGAATATCCCTCTGGACCACAATTCATCGCCATACGGTAGTTTGTGTCTTGTGACTGGTATTTTTCTAATACCAGGTCACAATCTCTAGTTGGTTTTGTAAAATATATGTGTAGTGGTTGATGGGCGCTTTTTTTTTGATTTTTTCACATCATAATAACTGTTCTAAACCTATATTTCCTTTTTATTATTGTAAATTATGTAGTTAATACTACTGTTAGTCTAAAGCTATGAATTCTTAGCTATAATAATAATTATGATATTTATTTATGAAATTAATATTGATGGGCATTGGTTCACCAAGAAGCTTATCGCTTGACACTGTAACAGGGCAAGTAAATTTCCCTGTCAATGACAATCGACTCCTCCCCGAATGATAGTGACCCCGCGATTATCAAAGTAAAACGATAAACGAGAAGTCCTCATCAGCTCAAGTTACCAAGGTTCCCTGTCTAACTCCTAAGTTCTGTTCTAATTCCTATAATTTATTTTCTATCTCTCTCTAACACACTGGACAATGGACCTGTACGACGAGGGAGGTTCTGAGAACGAAAACCTGGTGGGATACCTGAGGTTCTCCGAGTCAGTAGTCAAGACAGGTAAGAAAATCAGTTCCTGAGATACGCCTGGAAGTGTGCTGCACCTACTGCTTCTAAGATAGGGGGTAGCTCGCCCCGAAACAATCCAAGATCCGGCCTCGCCACCCGGAATTATGCTGAAATACCGCCTTCCGGGGGTGCGATGCCATAACTTTTATCACTGCTATCACTGTCGAACACACACACACACATTCCGCTGTATCACTCGTATGTACGACGTGAAGTCATCGCACGTATCAATCTCATGATATCTATCGACAGTGATAGCAGTGATAAAAGTTATAGAATCGCAACCCAGAGTATCAATATAACATTCACCCGCCATCTGTCACTGTCTTGGCGAAAGCTTGGAGTTCTACGAGACCCTGCCAGGCCCACCGTAACACCCTGGGCGAAAGCGCCTACTGCCACCTGGACTTGCCAAATTACCTCCCCGACAATGAAAATGATCTACGTCGCCCCGGTCGATTCCTTCTTCACTTCTCGTTTTGTCTTCGTAACATATAGACGTGTTTTATTGCGTAGCAAGATCAATTCTTTTTAAGTGTTTATATAAAGACTTAACTTTTCCTGTTAATTTTATCTGAAATTGTTTAAATATCTGTGTGTGCCTGAGATTGGTCTCAAGGTAAGATTTCATACCTATTTGACCGTTCGAAAGATTGTATCTTGTAAAATCAGCGTACTACGCATTAGGGACACACCCATTAGGGGGTGACGCCATTAACTGTAAACTTTCGAATTGTTGTATTTACCGCCCCATGTTATATTTCTGATTAATTTATAATTATCGTATATTATTTCTTTTGTGCTATGATGCCTATATTATAATTGTTACGAGAAATACGTGAGATTACCTATCGTATCCCCGCGTCCTTTTCTTCATTATAACGAATATCTTCCATAATATCCCCTCTTGTTCAATAATATTTATTTGAGTTGAATATAGTATAAAATAGTTTTCGTGAATCATAAATTCCTTCCTCCCAGACGCATGAGTCCCGTGGACAAAGGATAATTAATCTCCACGAATTGTCGATCCACGTTTTATAGAAAATCAGTCCTTGTGTAACCTGACAACATTATTTCTGTATCGGTTAATATTTTAGCCATCAACTATTATTTATTCGTGAAACCCGATGTGAAATTTGAGCTTGTGTGTGTGGATCTATTATATATCCAGTCCGACATAACAGATATACAATATAATAATTATTTGTTATTTGCAACATTTCTTTCTGTAACTGCGTAGTCAGTTCGCGTGATTCGTAGAGTACGTGTGTATGACTTTGTGTGTGTGTGTGTCGTCTCTTTGTCGTGTGACGCTGTGCCTACCCTCTAACTTTTCCTCCCTTACCGACTGCCCTATGTAATTTTCTCGAGTCCCCTTATTATTGATTAACCCTCTTTGAGATCTAATTACTCTACCGACCGGTAAAAAACTTTCTTGCTCTCTTATCTTCACTCTACAATACCATCCTAACTTTTGTTCCTTCATTTTTTACGAATTGTTCTGTATTATCATTTAAACTGTTTTATCTTCGGTACTACTTCAATTTTATGTGACCTACTTAGAAGTAGATCTATCAGCTGTGTATCATCACGGACCTTATTTATTAATTGTTTGTAGTGACTCTATCGTTCGTGTGCTTCATACATTAATACTAGCGAATTTATCGGACTAGACGAACTCAAATTTTTCAATGCAATAATCAATTTTTAATACTAACGTCTTTATGAACTGTAAGATCCCCACTCAATGAGAGCAGCGTAAACTACAGAAGACAGAAAAAAACCGAAAAGAACATTCTAAATTTTTATCAAGTAAAAATTCCTTCGGCCCGGGTTCGAACCGGGACTTGATAAAAATTTAGAATGTTCTTTTCGGTTTTTTTCTGTCTTCTGTAGTTTACGCTGCTCTCATTGAGTGGGAATCTTACAGTTCATAAAGACGTTAGTATTAAAAATTGATTATTGCATTGAAAAATTTGAGTTCGTCTAGTCCGATAAATTCGCTAATATTAATGTATGAAGCTCACGAACGATAGAGTCACTACAAACAAACACCTATATTGAGACTATGAAAAAATGTCAACACGTAGAATCACACGAATTTCAAGTAAAGATTCTTTCGGTCCTTCGGTGGTCGAATTGGATAAGGCGTCGCAGTACAGATGCGAAGGTCCCGGTTCGAACCCGGGCCGAAGGAATTTTTACTTGATAAAAATTTAGAATGTTCTTTTCGGTTTTTTTTTCTGTCTTCTGTAGTTTACGCTGCTCTCATTGAGTGGGAATCTTACAGTTCATAAAGACGTTAGTATTAAAAATTGATTATTGCATTGAAAAATTTGAGTTATAAAGACGTTAGTATTAAAAATTGATTATTGCATTGAAAAATTTGAGTTCGTCTAGTCCGATAAATTCGCTAGTATTAATTTATTTATTAATTGTTTTATGATTGAATGGTTATGGGAATCCTAATTCCATTCTTATCCTGTCATACCTTGTGATACCTTGTTCCTAATTAACAAATTGAAGGTTTATTTGTGAATAAATCCATAAACCATAATTGCCCAGTATTAAGGCGGCTCCCTACTCAATTATGATCTTTTCTGAAAACATTGTGCAAAACAGTGCTATTAAGCAGAATATCTCTGCCCGGGCACCGAAAACGTAAAAAAGAGATACGTCGCGCAATTCTATGTGCAATTTCGAACACGTACATCTGAAAACATGTTCATTTCACGCTAAAATAGAGAAATGCTGTATGAAACAAGCTTTTTTAACATTTGGCGATTCTCAAACGCTCGAAAACATGGCGACTTGTCGTGTTTGGATTTTCCGACGACGCCTCCGAGATGGCGTGACGCACGAATCTGGTAGAACGGGTAAAACAGTCGCTGGTATAGAACACCATGCTACACGATCTCTGTTCGAAGCTGATTTTGTACAGTGACCGACCAGTGTATCGAACAGTGATCGTGTAGCATGGTGTTCTATACCAGCGACTGTTTTACCCGTTCTACCAGATTCGTGCGTCACGCCATCTCGGAGGCGTCGTCGAAAAATCCAAACACGACGAGTCGCCATGTTTTCGAGCGTTTGAGAATTGCCAAATGTCAAAAAAGCTTGTTTCATACAGCGTTTCTCTATTTTAGCGTGAAATGAACATGTTTTGGGATGTACGTGTTCGAAATTGCACATAGAATTGCGCGACGTATCTCTTTTTTCCGTTTTCGGTGCCCGGGCAGAAATATTCCGTTTAATAGCACTGTTTTGCACAAAGTTTTCAAAAAAGATCATAATTGAGTAGGGAGCCGCCTTAAACCTAATTATTTCGCCCCTACGTTCCCCTCACTCTAACCTAGCCGAGTAATTTTGTCGTCATTCATATATTAATTTTCTTTCAATCTATTCTCAAGAATAGTTCATTTTCGTGGAATAATTTAGTTTCAAGTCATAATAATTCTAAATTCATCATTATTTAATTAATTTAAATTCCGGATATTCGAACCTTTTCATTTGACGTACCGCGGTACTCTCCGAGTACCTGGCGTCCAACACATAAATTATTGTGATTGCCCGTATTGTTGATCTGGCCTATACGGTGGTCCTATACTATAGCCAGCCGTCAATAGTCCACGTCACAAGTCATAAGTACAAAAAAATATAAGTGCATTCTTGAAATTAAGATTCATCGTGTCCTCCAGGTTTCCCCACACCCGGAACTTTTTTAACGATTTATAATTCAGTTATTCGCTATGATTATTTATATTGATAATCGTTTAGTATTAATAAGTTTTGTAACCAATGATAACCCATAATGTCTATTGATTGCTTTCCTTGAAAGGAGTACCCACAGTTTGAGTTTCTTATATCTGTCCGTGCATTAGATTCCCTGATACCATATGAGTATGTTCAGTTGTCCGATATCCATGAATTTATGTTAAGTTTGCCTCCTTGCAAACTCTGCAGTAACTACTTCCTAAATAATGGTTATCTATGATAACTTCGGATGTGGTGTGACACCTACAGATGGTTATAGGAAAAAGAAAAGAATGTTACTCAGTCGCACTACTAGTGTAGCTGTAATTAATATAGGTCCCTAATTCTTAGTGATCGTATGGGTTGTACGGGTTTGGGGCGCAAGGTGCAGAAGACGTGACAATACCATACGTCCTGAGAAGATGTACTGTTCGAAAAGGTAAGTTATATCGTTGAGTGTAGAAACCTATAGAGGTGCAGACGGCGTGGAGAGGGTATGCTTATTTACTTTTCCTTATATGAGCGGATCCACGTCACTTCACTCAAAAAAAAAACCGTCAAGTCACAGATTTTTGCGCCATTCAAGGTATCTTTATTACTATGGAGGAGAGAAGACTTGAAATTTTTATTGACGAGAAAAATTATCAAGCGTCCTGGGAATCGAACCCAGGCCTACCGGCTGCCAATCCGGGGGCTTACGCCACTAGACCACCTAGTCGCCCTATTAATCGTGCCTTCAAATTTAATCTCGTCAATTTTAAGTCTTTGTGTTATTCTTGTGCTGTATTTTAGGTAATTATTTCAATTTCAAATATCTCGACATCAGCACATTTTTTAAACAATTAATTAAATTAATAGTGAGTGAGCGCATGGTCTCACATACACTATTCGGTATAGACTTGCGTAAATACCTGTTATTGGTTATACTTAGGAAGATATAACCAACTCTACATAAGGTAGAACCATTTTCAGCCGTGGTATGAATACGTGGTATTTATTACTATGGAAAAAAAAAATACAACTTTAAGGATTTTGAAAAATTTTCAAAAATGGCGGAGTTAAGGCTATGTGAATTTTCGTAAACCTCTGTTGCACCGCTATGTTTAAAAATTCATATCTCCGAAAGTATACATCGGAGCGGACTGATCTTTAGATCATTTTGTACGCAAAAGAATGTGCTTTCATACAAAAAAATTCAATTCCAAAAAAAAAATTTCCTTCCATTTTTTTTCGTCGTTTTTTTTTTTAATTTTACTGCCATTTCCGCGGGACTCACAGCAATTTATGGAGATAATTTTTTTTGGATACCTGAATCCTTCCCCTTCAATCCTAAAAAAAAAAAATTCATGGAGAAAATACCTGGGCCGAAGAAAACAAATAAAACGTCTCGTCGCGCGTGGCCGCGCTACTCCCGCCAGCTCGTTGTGTTGCATAGTGGAGTTATGACTGATGGATCTTTTGAAATATTTTGGTGGCTCTGAAAAGGGCCGATGTTTTTAGCGATGATTCGCTGGATGACACTCAGTAGGACACCTCCGTTTGAAATCAATCCACAATTTTCATCGACTCAAATTTGTCTGATGCTGAAAATAATTTTGTTTTGACGAGTTTATGGGATATTGGAATGACCGCATGTAATTTCAGAGTGCCACGAACTGTCAATGCTTTATCGAATCGATTTTGTAAAATAGATTTTTCCGCTTGATGTTCTGCAGACGTACAGTACGCAAAAGATATGCTGAGAAAATAAGAACATGCCCAATTATATAGATCCAGCAGTGTTTGAATAGGATCGGAATTGCCAATCAATTGTAAACTCGCACGTGAAGCTAATCTTTTAACATTTCTTTTTAATGAGATTCTTTTTGTTCTTATATTGGAAAGCTGCTCAATTTTCATAAACATAACACATCACTTCGAAGACTTTCAATGCCAAGCCGAATGGCATTTCTTTGCTACATCACATGGGAAAGGGCCGTGTGACGGGGTAGGTGGAACTGTTAAAAGATTAGCTTCACGTGCGAGTTTACAATTGATTGGCAATTCCGATCCTATTCAAACACCGCTGGATCTATATAATTGAGCATGTTCTTATTTTCTCAGCATATCTTTCGCGTACCGTACGTCTGCAGAACATCAAGCGAAAAAATCTATTTTACAAAATCGATTCGATAAAGCATTGACAGTTCGTGGCACTCTGAAATTACATGCGGTCATTCCAATATCCTATAAACTCGTCAAAACTAAATTATTTTCAGCATCAGACAAATTTGAGTCGATGAAAATTATGGATTGATTTCAAACGGAGGTGTCCTACTAAGTGTCATCCAGCGAATCATCGCTAAAAACATCGGCCCTTTTCAGAGCCACCAAAATATTTTAAAAGATCCATCAGTCATAACTCCACTATGCAACACAACGAGCTGGCGGGAGTAGCGCGGCCACGCGCGACGAGACGTTTTATTTGTTTTCTTCGGCCCAGGTATTTTCTCCATAAATTTTTTTTTAGGATTGAAAGGGAAGGATTCAGGTATCCAAAAAAAATTATCTCCATAAATTGCTGTGAGTCCCGCGGAAATGGCAGTAAAATTAAAAAAAAAACGACGAAAAAAAATTGAAGGAAATTTTTTTTTTGGAATTGAATTTTTTTGTATGAAAGCACATTCTTTTGCGTACAAAATGATCTAAAGATCAGTCCGCTCCGATGTATACTTTCGGAGATATGAATTTTTAAACATAGCGGTGCAACAGAGGTTTACGAAAATTCACATAGCTCTAACTCCGCCATTTTTGAAAATTTTTCAAAATCCTTCAAGTTGTATTTTTTTTTTCCATAGTAATAAAGATACCTTGAATGGCGCAAAAATCTGTGACTTGACGGTTTTTTTTTGAGTGAAGTGACGTGGATCCGCTCATAGATACGATGCACACATCCAATCGTTTCACACCGACGCTTTAATTTTCTTGAATTCAACAATGCTCGTATCCTAGGATCGCTTGAAAAATTCGCATATAGATCAATTCTTATCTGATTTTATTCGGAAAACTCCAAATTTACTGTTGAAAAATCAAAGATCGCGTGAAAAGGTCAACATCAATTTTTTATATTCAGTTAAACAGAAAACTTCGATTTTTTTTATCGTTTCCCGAAGCCAAATAAAAAAGAAAAACATAATTATTCGTGGGGACATATAAAAAAACTCTGAAACATCAATTGATGTTTAATCGTCAGAAAAATAAAAACTTGTAGAATCCACGTTCTACAATGTTTTACCTGAAATTACCAAAACTTTGTCACAATAATCCGACTTATAGTGATAAAGGAAAATAACAACACATGATATACAAAATATAATAATTTGCATGTCGCACGACTCGCAGTTTTCCAAATTACTCGAAAGGTACTGCGACAAATTCGTTTCCCATTATTTTACATGGCGGGATCCCCGGTAGGCCTACTACTATGAATTGATGAATGACGATGAAAGAACGAAAGGATAACATCAGGGTGCTTGTTTAATGTGAGGCCCCTGCCTCTCACGATTTTTCGACGGACAAAATTGACCGAACGACCAGCCTTTAATTACCCTTAAACTTCTTCACAGCTGAATTGGAACCTGGATTTCCTAGAGAACGGCGTTTCCTCGATTCGTAGAAAAATTATATACGGCAGAATCAAAAAACATTAGCTCCGGTTCAGAATGCCGTCCGAAAATTCGGGATCAGCTTATAATTTTCCCTTGCGAGGAAAAAATTTATTATTTCGCAGCTAATACTCTAAAGTAAAGCAATCAAACTTTATTTTGCTGATTTTAAATATTTTACCGATTGTTTTGTTCATTATTATATTGTTACGAGCAACCGAGCTGACGGCTCGGGTGTCGGGTTTTTATAATAATTTAAAGAGAGTAATCTCCGAGCGGCTGAAGATTACTCTCGTGGGCTTGCTTGAATAAAATCCTAAAGGATACCTGTGCTGTCTGTGAGTGGTTTAGGTTGAGCAAATGAGGTAATGATTATGACAGTTCGTTTATTAAGAGAAACAAATATGAAAATGAATATTACTGTATCAACTAATGAATTACTAAAGTGGTATAATACTCGTAAGTATATTACAGGCTAAATTCCGACATCAATAGTAATATGTAAAACAGATATATAAAATAGGATATTATATAGGTATATAGAAATTAGTAAGAAATATGGATGTGTAGAGTAGGTTTAATTAGATAATAGGGTGAGCCGAGGAGCTTTTCCCGAGGATGGAGTGGAATGATCTTTTAGAACCTACCACCGGTACCGAGCGTTTCCTTAAAGACCTGAGTCTCAAAGACGGCGCAGAGGATCCCAAATACTGTCCAAGCTGGCCAACTTGTCTGGGCCGTTGAAATCTCAGGCTGAGTTGCTTGTCAGGGAATAGAGTCCTGCAGTGCTTTGAAGGCCTCCTCGGAAGACAGCTGGATGGCAGGGTGGTAAGGCGTCTTTCCCACGTCCTCCTGGTAGGTATCACGTCGATCTCCTTAGTTCCGTAAAGTATATCGACTGCTTGTGAGACAGTTCCTGGTCCTTAATGACGACTCGGTTTCCTGATGGTAGGGGTAGTTTTCGCTGATGCCAAATCGGCAAACTCACACATCCTATTGGGAAATCCTCGGCTCGGTTGCTGGAACTCTGAGCGAGTGACCGCGTAGGAATGCGCACGGCAAGCAGCTAGCGCGTTAACCCGGTTGTGAAATCAGGGAGTTGAAGGCCGTTCGTAACATCATATATATATTACGGTGACAGTTATTTTGACTTTTTTTTTGACATTTTTCGCTCCGAGTGGATGAAACGTTTCCAAATGAATTAAAAAAAATGTTTCCGAAATTCGTAATTTTTATTTTAATATTTGATGGTGCCACCGGGCCCTTGAAATTCACGTTTAAATAACATGGGGTTTTCCGAAGTCTCAATTTTTTTTCCTCACGTTCGCAATTATTCGTTTCAGAATCTGAAACTCTGGAGAAATGTTCACAATGGGAGCACCTGAAAACGAGAATTTTTCGAGTATTTTTCGAGCATTTTTACCGGTATACTGCTGGGATAAGAATGCTAAAAAAATGCTCAAAAAATTCGCAAAAGAATCTCATTTTCGGGTGCTTCCATTGTAAGCATTTCTCTAGAGTTTCAGATTTTCAAACAAATAACTGCGGACGTGAGGGAAAAAAATTGAGACTTCGGAAAACCCCATGTTATTTAAACGTGAATTTCAAGGGCCCGGTGGCATCATCAAATATGAAAGTTAAAATTGCTACACGAAGAATATTATTTGTTCTTGATCGTATGTTTCATTTGAAACAATGAAACTGTATCAAGTGAATAACCTGACATGAATGTTTCACCACAAGAAATACATTAGATGTACAATAACGACGACAAGAATCGTAAAAGTTTTGACATATTACCGGAAATATCGATTTCACGAATTTCTACTACAAAAACTTGATAAACATTGACTTGTTATAGTACGCTTATGAAGCAGGCCGAACAGGTAGAGAAATCGACGATGGGGGATTTCCGCTTCGCTACCCCCTTCTGTATAACCGTCACAATGATTGCAAGAAGGAGAAATAAGCCGTTCGGGCGCGAGAAATGGTTTTCTTCATTTTTTAACGATTTTTGGCCGGGGACTGACCCTTCCGCGTAATTTAAAATTCTGCTAATTTTTTCACAAGCTTCTTTTCCTGCTAGGAATACGTCACAATAATTGCAAGAGGGAGAAAGAGACCGTTCGGGCGTGATAAATTGTTTTCTTCATTTTTTAACGATTTTCGGCCGGGGACTGACCCTTCCGCGTAATTTTAAATTCTGGTTATTTTTTCACAAGCTTCTTTCCTTGCTAGGAATATGTCACAATAATTGCAAGAGGGAGAAATAAACCGTTCGGGCGCGAGAAATTGTTTTCTTCATTTTTTAACGATTTTTGGCCATGGAGTAACCCTTCCGCGTAATTTAAAATTCTGATTATTTTTTCACAAGCTTTTTTCCTTGCTAGGAATACGTCACAATAATTGCAAAAGGGAGAAATAAACCGTTCGGGTGCGAGACCTAATTTACTCGGAATTCGATTGCACATCGATGTCCCTGGACGAATTTCTCACCTTTGGAACTCTTCCATGTCACCCAAGACCTTCTAAAGATAAAAAAAATACGGGAATTGTCGGAAAAATTCTTGGAAAAACCGTTCCAGGAACGTTCCAAACTTCAACTAGCTTTTCAACAGCACCCTCACCTTTACAATGTGTTCAAAAAATTTTTGATCACATATCAGATTTGTGAGCTTTTATTGGGCTCTTAGTCGAGACTATTTATAATTTTTGGGCATCATCCCTTGTTCGTGAAAACCACCCCTACTCCCGAAAATAAAATTGCATAGCATCGAATCTCATGTCACATTGATGGGCTATTTATGGGCTCCCAACGGAGACTGTACATAATTTTTGGGCATTATCCCTTGTTTATGAAAACCACCCCTACTTCCGAAAATAAACTTGCATAGCATCGAATCTTATGTCATATTAATGGAATATTTATGGGCTCTCAACGGAGACTCTACATAATTTTTGGGAATTATCCCTTGTTCGTGAAAACCACCCCTACTTCCGAAAATAAACTTGCATAGCATCGAATCTCATGTCATATTAATAAGCTATCTATGCGCTCTCAAAGGAGACTACACCCAATAGTCGGGCTCCGCAAGGCACCTCACATATACAGGGTGGGTCACTTTAAGTGTCAAGAATGGGAGGAACTAAATCGGCACAAGACCCTGCCCCTTCAGCCAATCCACAACTAAAAGAATTTGGTCGACCGAAATTCTCACGTAATCAAAAGATACAATTTCTTGGTATAGGAAAGAAAAGCAACAACGACTCAACCAGGCTAATAAATATATATTTATTTTGACGATCACTGAAGCGATTCGAATTACCTAACAGCCTAGTTGAGCAGTTGTTGATATTTCTTTTCTACACAAAGAAATGGTATCTTGTGTTCTCGTGAGAATTTCGGTCGACCAAATTTTTCTAGTTGTTGATCGACTGAAAGGGCGGGCTCTCATAGCGTTTGAGTTCCTCCCATTCTCGACACTTGAAGTGACTCACCCTGTATATTTTCCACGAAGCGAAGATTTTGAAGAAATGTTTTTCGACTCAATTACTTGTATTTATTGTTTATCCGTCTTCGATGCAGGAAATTCTATCAAGTAATTAAACAAGTGTAGGAACGTAGAATTCCCGAAATTTTCCTGCTTTATTTCCTGCCTTATTGTTGGCAAATGGTTCGTTCTACAAGCATCTAGAAATAATGATTTGTTTTTGGAACAAAAGCCTATCAGACAATTTATTCATGAGAAGTCAAGTTTTAGCCATCCTAAATAAAAAAACATTTCGCTGATGTATGTACCTACTTACTTACCGTTCCCCCTCAGCAAATGTAGGTATATCGACATATTTTTGTGACAGTTTGTTGTAAATTATTTTATCTACTCAATGCTGTTCACTAACCGATTTAATCAAGTTTGGTAATTTAGTATGATCCTTACCTATCGGTTCTGAAATACCTTTACAAAGCCGAGTCTTACTAGCATCCGTAAGTGTTCGCAACGGTCGTTGCAACATTGTTGTCTGTTCGTATCTGAAAATCATTTCCAGGGTTTTGTTCGACTGTTCAGACGCATTTGATTTAGCTCCGGTTTTATTACAGTACACACGTGCTATTATATTTTCTATCGACAGACTATCGCCGAAAATCTTTGTGCAACTAATAAATCCGCTGCAGTTCATCGGGCAGAAAGAGCCAATAAGCTAATGTCGGTAGGAGATCCACAGCCACCACTTCTCTATAAAACATCTGTAATTAAAGCGAGCAAACATGAATTCATGGAATCGCTGTACTTAGATCCTGATCCTGTCAAGGCTTTGGCAATAAGTCAGCTTGACTCCTCACAGAATGCTATCCACAATTTGGGATTGAATCAATTTTACGTCCATTATTGGACCCACCATCAAGTCCATGTTTATAGAGCATATTCCAATAGTCAACCCGCCTGTATATTTATAGACGCGACTGGAAGCATTGTCAGGAAAATCGAGAGATGTGATAAGTAAAAGTCGAAAAATATTTTCTTGTACGAATGCGTCACCAATCCGGATACTGGGCAATTTCCCGTGGCTCAAATGTTGACAGAATCGCACACAGCGAATTCCATACAATCTTGGTTAATGGAATGGATTAAAACGGGTGCTCCTTGTCCAAAAGATTTCGTATGCGACTCGTCCAGAGCTTTGCCAATGGCTGCCGTGCGAACTTTTACATCTTATGCCACAATAGACGAGTACGCCGACGCGTGAAGGGAAGATCCAATGCCAAACTGCTACATAAAAATAGATGTGGCACGCTTTAGCAAGATGTATGGAAGATTTTTGAAAGCAGCGAGATCTAGCGTAAAGAAATTTTAACTTGCGGCTATTGGGCAGCTCATCTTCGGGACAAACATTGATGATGCCCAAAGTCTTCTCGAATCAATTTTTACAATCTCTCAGAGTGAGATGGAAGGTCGTACAAATAATGGACGTGAAACACGTTGCGAACAACACAAGAACAAATTAAAAAAGCAGGTAAATCGGCTGACCACGATGGGCCAGACCTAAAACTTCCCGTCCAAATTTTTCAAAGAAAACAAAAAAACAGATGTATGACGATTTCCTAAAATAATTATTGGTAGGCAATTTTCAGATGAGAGGGGTTGAAAAAATTTGTCCTTGTATTCGTGATCAACGGTCCAGAAAACCTTGTGATTCCAATTTTTATTGGAATCCGTCAATCCTTTCTCGAGATATCGTGGATTGAATGAATTATTTCAAAATTTTGTTCTTTGAATATCTCGAAAACTACTGGACCGATCGAATCCAGAATCTAATCAGTTCTAAGTTCGGAGAATCCGCGTTAATTGATACCAAATTCATAAAAATCTGATCATTCGTTCTCGAGATATCGTCGGCCAAAAAAATTGATCACATACATACATACATACATACATACATACATACATACATACATACTGTGACGTGGACTATTGACGGCTGGGTATGGTTGAAGACCACCGTATAGGCCAAATCAGCAATACAGGCGATCCCAGTGATTTATGTGTTGGACGCCAGGTACTCGAAGAGTACCGCGGTAACGTCAAAAATAATAGGTTCGATTAACCGAAATTTAATTTAATCAAATAAACCAGAGTTAGCAATTATTATGATCTAAAGCTTACGTATACAGCAAAAATCAAATATTATTGAAAATAAACCGAAAGAGAATTAATATATCATTGACGACAAAATTACTCGGCTAAGCTAGCGTGAGGGGAACGTAGGGGCGAAATAATTAAGTTTAATACTGGGCAATTATGGTTTATGGATTTAATCACAAAGAAACCGTCAATTTGTTAAATAGGAACAAGGTATTACAAGGTATGACAGGATAAGAATAGAATTAGGATTCTCATAACCATTCAATTATAAAACAATCAATAAATAAGGTTCGTTATGATACACAGCTGATAAATCTATTTCCAAGTAGGTCACATAAAATTAAAGTGGTACCGAAGATAAAACAGCTCAAAGGATAATACAGAACAATTCGTAAAAAGAAAGAAATAAAAGTTAAGATGGTATGGTAGAGTGAAGATAAGGGAGTAAGAACTTTCTTTACCGGTCGGTAAAGTAATTGGATCTCAAAGAGGGTTAATCAATAAAAAGGGGACTCGAGGAAATTACATGGGACAGTCGGTAAGGGAGAAAAAGTTAGAGGGTAGACAGCGTCACACGACAAAGAGACAACACACACACATAAAGTCATACACACGTACTCTACGAATCACGTGATCTGACTACGCAGTTACAGGAAGAAATGTTGCAAATAACAAAGAATTATTAAATTGTATATCTGTTATGTCGGACTGGATATGTTCTAGATCTACGCACACCAACTCAAATCTCACATTAGGTTCCACGAATAAATAATAGCTGATGGCTCAGATATTAACCGATACAGAAATAATAATATCAAGTTACACAAGGATTGATTTTATATAAAACATAGATCGATAATTCGTAGAGATTAATTATTCTTTACTTACGGGACTCATGCGTCTGGGAGGGAGGAATTTATGATTTACGAAAACTATTTGATACTATATTCAACTCAAATAATTATTATTGAACAAAAGGGGATATTAGGGAAGATATTCGTTAAAACAAAGAAAAGGACGCGGGGATATAATAGTTAATCTCACGTATTTCTCGTAATAATTATAACATAGGCATAATGGCATAAAAGAAATAATATATGATAGTTATAAATTAATCAGAAATATAACATGGGGCGATAAATACAACAATTCGAAAGTTTACAGATAATGGCGTCACCCCCTAATGGGTGCGTCCCTAATGCGTAGTACGCTGATTTTACAGATATAATCTTTCGGACAGTCGAATAGGTATGAAATCTTACCTTGAGACGAATCTCAGGCACTCACACAAGTTAGAAATAATTAAAATAGATATAATTTATAATATTAATAACAACAAAAAAAAGAAAGTGAATTGAATAGATATCGCAATTAAAGTTTTGGGTCTCTTTTTTAAAACACGTCTGAACGCTACGTAGGCAAGACGAGAAGTGAAGAAGGAATCGACCGGGGTGACGTAGATCATTTTCATTGTTGGGGAGGTAATTTGGCGAGTCTAGGTGGCAGTAGGCGCTTCCGCATAGGGTGTTACGGCGGGCCTGGTAGGGCCTTGCGGAACTCCAAGCTTTCGCCAAGACAATGACAGATGGCGGGTGGATGTTATTGATACCCTGGAAGGCTGTATTTCAGCATAATTCCGGGTGGCGAGGCCGGATCTTTGATTGGTTAGGGGCGAGCTACCCCCTATCTTAGGAGCAGTAGGTGCAGCGCACTTCCAGGCGTATCTCAGGAACTGATGTTCTTGCCTGTCTTGACTACTGACTCGGAGAACCTCAGGTATCCCACCAGGTTGTCGTTCTCAGAACCTCCCTCGTCGTACAGGTCCATTGTCCAGTGTGTTAGAGAGAGATAGAAAATAAATTATAGGGATTAGGACAGAACTTAGGAATTAGATAGGGAACCTTGGTAACTTGAGCTGGTGAGGACTTCTCGTTTATCGTTTTACTTTGATAATCGCGGGGTCACTATCATTCGGGGAGGAGTCGATTGTCATTTACAGGGCAATTGACTTGCCCTGTTACAAAGCCCCCCCCCCCCCCCCTCCCCCGGATGAAGCGTATGGGTTTCAGAGGGAAACCCATAAAGTTTCACAACCATCGACTCGTCAAAAAGATTAGCGATTTATTTGTTCGTCATCAATTTCTAATCTCTGTTCCTTTCGAAGTGTCCTACATCAGTTCAAGCTCAAAGGTACTCCAAAAATGATAACAGGTATTCATTAATTCAGGTAATGATAACTATAGTTCAATAATTAATTCATAAGGTGATTAGGGAAACGAAAGAACAAATATGTCATTACGAGAAATAAACGTGGCTGTTTATTAACAGACTTCTTAAAATATAATATGGACAGTTAACTTTTTAACAAATAATAAAGACTCCATATAGTCTATGCAACACTAGGATTGGAGTATGGATAATATGGCACGAGGTTAAACCTAAATCTTACGGAATATGATTCAAATTTACAACGATAAAACTGGATTCTGACTAAGATTAATTACACAATTGTAAAAATAAATTTTATCCAACGGAATTCGTAGTCAAGGAACCAAACGCATGATATTCATACACTATTAGTTAGTTTCTACTAAATAATATGGGGGGAATCAATACGTTAACACTATTATTAAGGAACCTAATAATAAAAATATAGGTAGACAGGAATTAATACTTTTTACGTTAGGGGGGAATAAGGCAACAGATAACTTATGAAATAAAAAATAAAAATAAATAATTCAACTCTAATCCCAAAACCTACGACTATCAGGTACTAGATTCACCTATCACAGTCAATGTTTTAGGAACTATTTCTTAGTAACTATCAGATCTTTAACCTGAGGTTAAGCCTTCTTATGAGAGATACTGTCTAGTACGACATGACTGAGAATAAAGAACTTAAGATCTAACTGACTAACCATAATAACAAACTAACAATAATATATTTAAGTACTGAAGGTACGATATGAAGGTAGGAAAGGTAGGAAATAGGGAGGGACAAAGAAGGTAGGAAAGGTAGGGAGATCTTATTCTAGGGGGTCCCCAGTGGGAAGGGGAGTTTTAATTTTTGGAATTGATAGAAGGCTCCGACGGAGAAAACTACGTGCTCGACATTGTCTGTTCCCATTTGTTTTGCACTGGTTGCATCTTTTTCCCTTCCAGATATACCGATAACCGCATTGTAAACAAAAATAGTTCTCCCTTTCGTAGGGACAATTAGAATAGAGATGGCCCTGTAGCAAACAATTCCAACATTGCCCGTCTAAGGGGTATACAGGTTGAAATAAATTCTCCCCCCCCCCTACTGGAGGTTTGGATTTTAGACTAGCAGGGTTCAATAACTGTCTATTATTGGGTTCTGTATTAGTTGGGGGATCGGTTTTGATGGTTGGGATACTATGATAAGGATGGTGATCTTGTTCTTGAGCCTCCTCGTAGAGAAAACTCAGATTGGCATACGGCATCTTTGAATACTGCTGCTCTTCGGGACTCATTCCTACTCGATTGATTTGATGAAATCTGAAGGTGACTGGCTGGTTCTAGCTAATGATTTGAACTAGCTATTTCTCTCTCTCCGCTGAATAACTCTTTGAGAGGATTTGGGGTGATCTCCTTGAACGAGTCTCACCCTCCGTAGCCTGGTCGAGGAATAATATCCTATTAACATGGAAAACCAGGACAAGGTTAGTCAGGATTAAACAAGGAAAGATCAATAGGAGTCCCAAAATAAGCACAGAGCAAACTAAAATATATAAACCAATACTTTAACAGATACTTCAGAAAATCTAATGGTATATTTATTGTTCAGAGAATGATTCTTGGTAGGAAAAGATAAATTTCATTCTTATTAAGAAAAGGAATTAATACCTATTTTGACCACAGCATAAGAGAATAAATTATTTGCCAGTTGACCCTTGAAACTTCTTGAACTAAGAGCTCCAGACATTGAAAGGATTTTTGGTTGCTTGGCAGGATGAGTCAATATACTGCTGTTATTCTCTTGATAAGTTACAAGGAGTAGGGTAGGTAGGGAAGGATAATTACAAATGGGGGCTGGGAACGATAAGATCTATAGGTAGGATGGAGAAAAGTTAGGGTACATATACTGGGAACGGGAGGAAAAGAATAGATCAAAAACTGAGAACGAAAAATTAGCAAGAAAGAAGAAGAGAGAACAAAGAAACGGGGATTTATCTTTTAGAAGTTATTAGTTGAGCTAAGGCGATCAGAATTTGTATCTCCTGTGGAGTGCAAGAGGGAACGTCGATAGAAGTAGGGACAGGTAGTTGGGGAGTGAAAGAAAGAGTAGAAACAGGACGCGACCCAGAAGCCTCGCTCAACCATTTGCTATTGTGAGTAGGGCAGGTGCGTTTAGTACACCCGCGCCTACCACACTCGAAGCAAAACTTTTGACATTGGGCTGCAGACAATTCGTGTAGATATGCCCCATACCTCGGCAGTTGAAGCACTGTCCAGGCAAGGGCATATCCGGGTCTTGGTCTACGGGGGGGTCTGAATTTGAAGATAGAATAGAAGCGGTAGGAGAAGGAAGAGTTGAGAGGACAGGGGTAGAGAGTGAAACGACAGGTTTTGGAGCGCCGCTCACCCCCGAAGCCCCAGCAGCTTGCCACAGGGGACTCGGAAGTGAGAACGGCTTATAAGGAGGAATGAAGGTTGATGCTTTACCAGTTGGTAAATGCACCTCGTCCCGGTCCAATGAAGTACGCGGGTTAGGTTTAGGAGAGGATGGTAGAAAAGAACTGGGAGGGGGGTATACAACGGTTTCAGTAGGGCTAATAGTTGGTGTATCAGGAATAGATGATAATGGGTGGTAAAAGATGCGAGGGGGTTTTACGTCGGGAAACAAGGGAGAATGGTAGGTGGGTTCTGGGGATGAAGGAGTTATTGGTTCAGGGATCGGATCTTGGGGGGCTGGATTATAGTAAGTGTAACGGGGTGGCGGAAGTGTGATACGTGGTTCGGGGATAGAAATAGAAACAACCTTAGGTTTTTTTGAAGAACTAAGAGAAACGGAAGGTGAAAAGAAAGGTGCTGAAGTAGTAGGAGTGGGGTTGACCGTAGAGAAAGTAGAGGTGGTCGGATCAAAAAAAAGGCAGTAAGGTGGTTGGGGATGGAATTCGGGGATTGGAGGAGGAACGGGAGGAAAAGGAGGAAGTTCTATGTCAAGGTCAATTAGATTGACCTCCTCAACAACGCTATCTTCCTGGTCTCGGTCGCAATCGGGGGAGAGTGATCTGCTGCTTCGTTGTAGTTCGGCGAGAGCTCGGAGGCCTAACGGTCTCCGGCCCCGCATTACTCCTCGCCCCCTTTCGCCTGGCGCCGATCTTTTCCACATTCGGACTAGAAGAAGTCAATGACAATCGGTTGACATTTGATAACTCAATAGTTGGTACATCTAATTGTCCAAGCCCTATCCTAGAATGATTATCCTTATTCTTATTAGGTATTTCGATTAGCTCTGATTTTGGGGGATCTTGTTCTATCAGTAGAGGTTCCCTGATTACTGGTTCTAAGTCTTCTGATTCCACCACCACAGGAGTTCCATTACTACTTTCTATTGGGCCTTCTGGCGTTAAGAAAGTCCTATATGGTTTCAAGTCCTTTATATGTGACTTTCCTAAAGCCTGCCCATTACAATCTTCCAACTCATACACTACAGCCGATAACACCTTCGAAATCATGCATGGACCCTTAAACTTAGGAGCTAATTTAGAAGCAATAAAGTCTACGGCAGAAGACAATACATGCTGTCTACGCCATACTAGATCGCCAACGACAAACCTAAGATCTATCCGACCTCGGTTATAATATCGAGCTTGTCGCTCCGAGGATTCTTCGAGATTTTTCGCCACTAAGTCCCTTAGAGCAGCCAAACGGCGGACTCTGTTTTCCCATACTTCTGGGGGAATGGGCTGTATTTGGCAGGGGCTTTCCTCTTGTTTCTTAAGAGAAGTGACAGGTCGCATTTCACGACCGAAATTTAGGAAGGCTGGGGTTACTTTGGTTGAACTATGGGTGGCAGTATTAATGGCAAAACGAAATTCAGGTAGGTGTAGGTCCCAACTACGGTGGTCGTTTTCTACAAAGGCTACGATCATCGTTTTTAGGACTCGATTTACTCTTTCCACGGGATTCACTTGGGCATGATAAGGGGGAACGGTAGTGTGGTGGATGCCTAATTCTTTACAGGCCTCTTTAAGAACTTTATTTATAAACTCTGTCCCGTTATCTGTTAATAAAACTTCAGGAGCACCCCATCTAAATATGATTAATTCTTCCAAAGCTTTTAAAATTGAGTGTGAATTGGCCTTTCGTAGAGCTACTACTTCAACCCATTTAGTAAATAAATCTTGTATCACGAGAATGTAACTGTAACCCTGACGACTGGGGGGAAAAGGACCCATTATATCTGCAGCGATCATTAACCACGGTTGTTCCAAAACCCGATTTCCCATCAAACCCCTTAGATTCGTTTGTTCCACTTTACACTGTTGGCAAGTTTGGCAATTTCTTACAAACGTGGCAACTTCGCGATACATTCCCGGCCAATAATAAATTAACGCGACTCGAGCATAGGTCTTTTCTATACCCAAGTGGCCTGCGGTCGGTAGGGAATGATTTTCAATTAGGGCTGTATTACGGGATTCTTTTGGTAGTACCAGTTTCCAGGCGTCTAAATCGGGCAATAGGGGATCGGCTAATGCATCGACTCGATGACAATACAGCCGACCGTCTTCCACTTTCCAGTCAGCATATTGGTCGGTTCTCGATTCTACATTTTCTATGCGCTTTTTATACCAAGCATCAGAAGTTTCAGAAATGACAGCTACATTGTCAACAGGGTCTTCGTACATGCGGGAAAGGGCATCGGGTACGTGGTGGAGGGCTCCTTTACGATGTATAATATCAAAGTCATATTCCAAAAGTTCTAGAGCCCATCGGGCTAAACGACCGGTGGGGTTACGCAAATGTTATAGCCACCGGAGGCTACTATGATCCGTAATCACGGTGAAGTGATATCCTTCCGAATAGGCTCGAAATTTACGAATGGACCATAGCACCGCTAAACACTCTCTTTCCGTGACCGTATATTTACGTTCCGCGGACGTTGAAATTCTACTCGCGTAGGCCACCACGTACTCGTCGTCGGCGACAGTCTGGGTCAAAACGGATCCAACGCCGGTATCACTTGCGTCGGTTTGTAAGGTAAAGGGCACGGAGAAATTAGGACAATTTAGGGTGGGAGCGGTAATAAGGGCCTGTTTTAAATCTTGAAACGCAAGTTCTTGAGCTTCTCCCCAACTCCATCTACGATCCTTTTTTAATAACGCGGTTAGGGATTGGGAACGGGAGGCAAAGTCGCCAATAAATCTCCGATACCATGAGGCCATTCCCAAAAATCGGCGAACCCCATGTATATTTTTCGGCGCCGGATAATTAATGATAGCAGAAACTTTTTCGGGATTAGCTCTTAACCCTTGTTGATCTACTAGAAACCCGAGATATTTCACGCTTGAACGACAAAAATGACTCTTTTCCCTATTGATTGTCAGGTGAGCTTTCTCGATTTTATTTAATACTATCCGCAACCATTTCATATGTTCGTCAAAGTTTGAGTTTACTATTATTATATCATCAAGATACACAAACACGTAAGGTTCCATTTCTGGTCCGATTAATTTATCCATTAACCTCTGGAAGGTTGCAGGGGCATCTGACAATCCGTAGGGCATTCTTTTGAATTGGAATAATCCTCGGCCTGGGACTGTAAAGGCGGATATTTCGCGACTCGCGGGATCTAAGGGAACCTGATGATAAGCTTGACTCAAATCAATAGTTGATATATATTTAGCCTCACTAAGTTTATCTAGGATGGCGCTCATGTATGGTAAGGGGTACGCGTCTTTCTTTGCAGCCTCATTTATTTTGCGAAAATCTAAACAGAATCTATATTTACCACCCGGTTTCTTAATCATGACCACCGGGGTTGACCACTTACTATTTGAGGGTTCTATTATATCTGCTTCCAACATCGCGTCTACTTCTTCATACATGGCTTGTCGAACTATTGGTGAGACTTGATAATATCGCTGTTTTATGGGAGTATGATTTTGTACATCTATTTTATGTAATGTTAAATTCGTCATTCCCGGTCGACCGTGGGAAGGAAGGATTGATTCGTCTAATAAAGAAGTGAGCTCTTCTGTCTGAACCGAAGTTAATTCTGCAAGACCTGTACTAGAAAAGGTGGGTTGAGTCGACTCGGAAAGGGGGATTAGGGGAACGGTAACATTATTTTTGGATTCCAAATTCTCCAAGGCATTGGCATAACAGCCGATAGCTCTCGTTGAATTCTTCTCGTAGAAGATCGATTTGCCTAACTGCAGTTGCAAGTCTTTTGATACCGGAGTTGAATTCATTGACGCTTTGTGATACCTTGTCGAGGGCGGAGGACGTACTTCTAAGACTGTTTCTCCAGTCTTCGAGTCGATATGCAAGTCCTCCGCTAGACGAAAATCCGAAGGGACTGGAAACTGAACAATGGGGGGTCGAGACGGAACGATAACGGGTAGTTTGGGAACGGCACGGGACAGATACGGAACGGCACGGGACAGATACGGAACGGCACGAGACAGAGACGGACCGTCATTAACCGACGACGAAATATTTACTACCGATTGCGGACTTTGAATTTCAGATATTGGCACAATATTATTTACATTTACAGGTATCGAAGAGATATTATTTACATTTACAGGCATCGAAGAGATATTATTTACATTTGCAGGTATCGAAGAGATATTTTTTACATCTTTCAAAACGGTACTATTTAGTCCCTCTTTTGACGATCGGGGTCTATCCTGAGTCGTACGGAAGTTTACCAGAGAAGCCGCTCCATAATCCTGACCCAATCGAGTTAAGAACGGGGTTTCTAAAGTGTTTGGACTGCTCCAACAATGAGTATGAAAATTAACCCGGAGTTCAAAAGCTTGTATGAAATCCATTCCTAAAATACATTCATATTCAAACGAAGGTGCAAAACGAACAATTAAATCCCGGCGATAATTCTCAAAACAAATTGGAAGTGCTAGTTCCCCGTTAGTTACTTCAACGTTCCCATTCGGATATATTATCTCTGATCGCCGGTTTCTTGAAGCGATTTCAAGCGTTTCGATGAATCGATCCATAGCTAAACGACCGATATAAGTCAGACAAGATCCCGGGTCAAATAACGCATGTACCGGCTGACCGTCAACTAGCACATCCAAATAATAACGCGAATCTTGAGATAACGCACTAACCACCAGACTATAATACAGTAAGGGTTTTGACGGCAGGGGTTCAATTTTTACGGGGAAACGAGAGGAGACCCCACTCCTTAGTTCCCGGTAGGGTTTTCCGGAGTGGAGGATGTACAACGCGGGCATGTATTAACTGTTACTCCCGGATGTCCGCAACGATAGCAATATTTATTCTTTTCTTGCGTACACTCCCGGCGCATGTGTCCTTGTTGACGACAGTTCAGACGGTATTCCGGATATAAATTAGACAGTGCTAACTCTAATTGGTCCTTTTACGATAAGGCCGGTTCCAAATAGTTCATAATCATTCTTATACTGAGAAGATAATCAGCTACCGACTCATCTTGTCCCTGGGTACGTCTACGCGCTTCTTCCCTTATCCGAAACTGGAAGTTAACACCCCCAAAATGCGTACCGAAAGCCGCGACAAACGGTTGCCAAGTGGTCCAGGATTGACGATTAAGCCGGAACCAATGTAATGCTTTGTCTGATAAAATGAACGGGAGGGCCTCAAATAAATCGCGATCGTCCAGATGACTACCTTGTCGACATTCATCGACCCGCTTTAAGAACTCTTCCACGCTGGTTCCTCGTGTCCCGGTAAAATTTAAATTCCAACGTTTTACAATGCTGTGTAGATCGCGAGGAGTTTGGTGGTTTGTTCGGTTTGATGTCCACCTACTCGATTCCAAATTAGTTGGTATGGAAGCGTTATTGTCGGGTAACGTCGGGACTTGAAAGTCGATCAAAGCATCCGTGGCTTGGGGAAAAGGTTGAGAAGGGGGAGGTAAGGAAGAAATAAGGGAACGGGAAGGATTTGGTATGGTGGCAGGGAGATCGAACACGGTCTCTGGAAGTGACAAATTACCAGAATTTACGGGACTTTCATAAGGGATAACTTGGGGAAGGGGACTTGGTTCTACTACTGGAATATCGTAGGTTTGAAACGGATTTTGTGGCAATAATTGCCGGGTAAGACTTAGGGGATTCACACGATTAGGACTATCCATACTCCCGTTAGTCATCTGACTAGTACTCGGAATATTGACAAAACTGACACGCGGGGGTTGATTTTGTGACTGGGGGATTACTGAGGACTGACTAACTAGGAGCGTATCGCACCCCCGGACCATGAATCTTGACCAAACTTATTGAGGTGTTTACTTGAGCCAAAATATGAATTACCTGCTGAAAAACTCTCCGGACTTGGCCTTTACTCTATCAATTTACCTGAATGTACAATAGAAATCAGCGTAGCCTGGGTTTTGCAAATTGCTATGAAATAATCAGTTTTTGTGCAGCGTTATGAGATTCTTCATTGCACTGAATATTTATTTATTGAATACAGTCATTATTGTACATCAGATTTTTTAAATTTTACATCCCAGCTATAGAAAAGCACTTTATTCTGCGCCTATCGACTCATCGTTTATTACTTGTTCAATATTCACTTGGTGAATCTGAAGATCTCTTCCGACTTGAAAAATGTTGAATACGTAGTCTCAATACTCTCATTGACAGCATACGAAATCCTGTAAATAACCACATAATGTCGGTTTCATTGCAATATTATATTTATTATTTCAGAGGGATGCGTATACCTATATACTTATCTCGTGGAATGGCATTATGTCATTATAAGTGAGGTTAAGTTGTCTGATTGAACGTCTATAAGCGACAGCCCGATTCAGGAACAAACTGCTACGAAAAAACCTTCCCTTATAAGAATTCGCAATTACTCTTCACTACACGATATTTTTTGATTTGTTTGATCTAATGATTTTCTGTACGGATTGACGTATTGACGTTGATCGTCGCGCATGCTAGCCATATCTGCGGAACTGCCTTTGTAAAAGCGTCGTCTGCTCGTTCGCTTAGAAACACGTCTTTGCAATTCCTACGTCCATGGTCTTTGCTCCTAGCAGACGACGATTTTGCAAAGGCAGTTTCGCATATGGGTAGCATGCGCGTCAATCTAGGTCGATACGTCAATCCATACAGAAAATCATTAAATCCAAGAAATCAAAAATTATCGTGAAGTGAAAAATAATCGCCAATTTTTATTAGGGAAGGTCTTTTCGCAGCAGTTTGTTCATGAATCAGGCTGTCGCTTATAAACGTTCAATCGGACGACTTAACCTCACTTATAATGACATAATGCCATTCCACGAGATAAGTATACAAGTACATATACGCATTCTTCTGAAATAATAAATATAATATTGCAATGAAACCGACATTATGTGATAATTTACAGGATTCCGTATGCCGTCAGTGGGAGGATCGAGACTACGTATTCAACATTTTTTAAGTCTGAAGAGATATTCAGATTCACCAAGTGAATATTGTACAAGTAATGAACGATGAGTCGATAGGTGCAGAATAAAGTGCTTTTCTATAGCTGGGATGTAAAATTTAAAAAATCTGATGTACAATAATGACTGTATTCAATAAATAAATATTCAGTGCAATGAAGAATCTCATAACGCTGCACAAAAACTGATTATTTCATGACAATTTGCAAAACCCAGGTTACGCTGATTTCTATTGTACATTTAAGTATATTGATAGAGTAAAGGCCAAGTCCGGAGAGTTTTTTAGCAGGTAATTCATATTTTGGCTCAAGCAAACACCCCTATAAGTTTGGTCAAGATCCATGGTCCGGGGGTGCGATACTCTCCTAGTAAGTGGAACTATTATTGTTCGCGGTGTCTCATGATTAAGAGAGGTCCCTTCCGTAGGGAAGTCTCCCTGAGGTTCGCGAGGTTCTTGAGGATCTAACTCAGGACTCTCGTATAGAGAGAACTCATCCTCCTCTGGTATCCACGTAATGTCGAAGCCTCGACTACGCTGAGAATGCCTGGGCAAACGCCAGCGTCGTTCACCTAACTCCCCGGTAGTTTTCAAGAAAGCTCTTCGGAGCAACCAATTAACATTTTGTTCAGGTAAACTACTCAAATACGAAATCATACGTTCTGTAGTGTTCGGCTCTCCTAAGCCTGGGGGACATGACGGAGGGGGAGGGGTATTACTCGAATGGTTAGGATCCATAATTTGATTATTAAAAAGAAATAAGTTTCTGTTTCACAATTCCTAACTTAAATTACAACAAACACGTAAGCACCCAGAAATAGCAGAGAAAGGATGCGGAAACAGAAGGAAGTGAGAGTGAAAATCCACAAACCAAAAATACAATGAACGAATTTATGGGAAACCAATTATCGTGGGCCCCACGTTGGGCGTCACTTTGTGACGTGGACTATTGACGGCTGGGTATGGTTGAAGACCACCATATAGGCCAAATCAGCAATACAGGCGATCCCAGTGATTTATGTGTTGGACGCCAGGTACTCGAAGAGTACCGCGGTAACGTCAAAAATAATAGGTTCGATTAACCGAAATTTAATTTAATCAAATAAACCAGAGTTAGCAATTATTATGATCTAAAACTTACGTATACAGCAAAAATCAAATATTATTGAAAATAAACCGAAAGAGAATTAATATATCATTGACGACAAAATTACTCGGCTAAGCTAGCGTGAGGGGAACGTAGGGGCGAAATAATTAAGTTTAATACTGGGCAATTATGGTTTATGGATTTAATCACAAAGAAACCGTCAATTTGTTAAATAGGAACAAGGTATTACAAGGTATGACAGGATAAGAATAGAATTAGGATTCTCATAACCATTCAATTATAAAACAATCAATAAATAAGGTTCGTTATGATACACAGCTGATAAATCTATTTCCAAGTAGGTCACATAAAATTAAAGTGGTACCGAAGATAAAACAGCTCAAAGGATAATACAGAACAATTCGTAAAAAGAAAGAAATAAAAGTTAAGATGGTATGGTAGAGTGAAGATAAGGGAGTAAGAACTTTCTTTACCGGTCGGTAAAGTAATTGGATCTCAAAGAGGGTTAATCAATAAAAAGGGGACTCGAGGAAATTACATGGGACAGTCGGTAAGGGAGAAAAAGTTAGAGGGTAGACAGCGTCACACGACAAAGAGACAACACACACACATAAAGTCATACACACGTACTCTACGAATCACGTGATCTGACTACGCAGTTACAGGAAGAAATGTTGCAAATAACAAAGAATTATTAAATTGTATATCTGTTATGTCGGACTGGATATGTTCTAGATCTACGCACACCAACTCAAATCTCACATTAGGTTCCACGAATAAATAATAGCTGATGGCTCAGATATTAACCGATACAGAAATAATAATATCAAGTTACACAAGGATTGATTTTATATAAAACATAGATCGATAATTCGTGGAGATTAATTATTCTTTACTTACGGGACTCATGCGTCTGGGAGGGAGGAATTTATGATTTACGAAAACTATTTGATACTATATTCAACTCAAATAATTATTATTGAACAAAAGGGGATATTAGGGAAGATATTCGTTAAAACAAAGAAAAGGACGCGGGGATATAATAGTTAATCTCACGTATTTCTCGTAATAATTATAACATAGGCATAATGGCATAAAAGAAATAATATATGATAGTTATAAATTAATCAGAAATATAACATGGGGCGATAAATACAACAATTCGAAAGTTTACAGATAATGGCGTCACCCCCTAATGGGTGCGTCCCTAATGCGTAGTACGCTGATTTTACAGATATAATCTTTCGGACAGTCGAATAGGTATGAAATCTTACCTTGAGACGAATCTCAGGCACTCACACAAGTTAGAAATAATTAAAATAGATATAATTTATAATATTAATAACAACAAAAAAAAGAAAGTGAATTGAATAGATATCGCAATTAAAGTTTTGGGTCTCTTTTTTAAAACACGTCTGAACGCTACGTAGGCAAGACGAGAAGTGAAGAAGGAATCGACCGGGGTGACGTAGATCATTTTCATTGTTGGGGAGGTAATTTGGCGAGTCTAGGTGGCAGTAGGCGCTTCCGCATAGGGTGTTACGGCGGGCCTGGTAGGGCCTTGCGGAACTCCAAGCTTTCGCCAAGACAATGACAGATGGCGGGTGGATGTTATTGATACCCTGGAAGGCTGTATTTCAGCATAATTCCGGGTGGCGAGGCCGGATCTTTGATTGGTTAGGGGCGAGCTACCCCCTATCTTAGGAGCAGTAGGTGCAGCGCACTTCCAGGCGTATCTCAGGAACTGATGTTCTTGCCTGTCTTGACTACTGACTCGGAGAACCTCAGGTATCCCACCAGGTTGTCGTTCTCAGAACCTCCCTCGTCGTACAGGTCCATTGTCCAGTGTGTTAGAGAGAGATAGAAAATAAATTATAGGGATTAGGACAGAACTTAGGAATTAGATAGGGAACCTTGGTAACTTGAGCTGGTGAGGACTTCTCGTTTATCGTTTTACTTTGATAATCGCGGGGTCACTATCATTCGGGGAGGAGTCGATTGTCATTTACAGGGCAATTGACTTGCCCTGTTACAATACATACATACACACACACAGACGTCCATCTGAAAATGATCGGAGATGATTCTCTAGACTTCAAAACGTCGAGATCTAGTAAAAACTCAACTTTTCATTTTCGGGGTGAATACAATAACTTCCACTTTTCTCTGATATCAGAGAAACGGGAAGTTAAAAAGCCACTAACAGAGGAAAATCCTTATGAGTCCGATGAAGACGTTATTGATGGAACCGTAAATGCTAAGAAAAATTAATTTAATGTATAAAAATGCCGAGTCCTTCTCTATCTTTCTGTGTACCTCATTTTTGCTCGGTCTAGAAACACGTGCATGTTTTTCATCAAACTGGCCAATCGACATGTTTTCATTGCACGTTACACAATGAGGGCAAAAATAGCATACGCCAATTCAGTAAACGGTTGGCCATGACATTTTTTGATATTACTCATAGTTTTTCCAATGGTAAGTAGTCCGACCCCTGAAAATTTCCCAACATTTTTTTTTAATTCTTTTGTCACTCTGATGTAGCGTATGATCGTTCAAACTCATCTCAAAACCACCCCAATCAATTTGTACGACTAAAACATGAATCTACTAATAAATGTTGATTCACTTCAAAATTTGCGTGAAAATTTTTAATTTCAAATTCCGACCATTTACATGATTTAGGCGTAAAAATCGATTACGGTGTTTTTGAAAAAAGTTTGACTGATCATGCACGCAGAAAAGATTATAGTGAAATTTCGTATAGCACCATATGGAAAGTCGATTCTTGATCCATAATGAATTTTGCGAACTATTAAGTAGTTAGGATGAGAAATATCGAGTGAAGACGGTCAGGTTAGACGACAAGTAATTTGTTTTATTAATTTTTGTTAACGTTTCGGTTGCACCATGGACAACCATCCTCAGAACTGTAAGGAGACAACAAAGATACTTATAGTATATAGACTAATGCTATGAAAATCTTTTTGTATAAAAACCTGTTTAAAATTAACAACAATCATAAAGTGTGCGAAAGTCTAGTGAACTAAGTGTAACAACAATAATAACAAAACTTATTCTTTCATAATAAATTCTTTCTAAATTGAAATCTAACAATTTTAACAAACAATAAACCTATGGAGCACGTGTTAACATTCTTAGGTTAGTACAGAGATCATTGACTAGACTAAAGATATAATAAATGTCAAAATTAAAGAGACCGAAATGGTAAATAGAAGGCTAAAATGAACATAATAGAAGCGATTAATAATACAATAGACGGATTACGGCGGATTTAATCTTACCAAAAACAGACTTCAATCGCACCTAAGGTGTTGATAGTAAGGCGCTCAGCGGAGAAGTGACGTCAAAATCACATGATGTAAGTGAATCGATAAAACAGATCGATATCAACGGTAGTGACAGTAAGACCTAATATGGAGCCATATTTAAATTTACAAATATGACAATTATTCCATTATGTTAACAACGGAGCATATATAATACTAAGGTTATCAATATCGGATCTTTTATTTATTGTATCATTTTTCTTAATGTAAATCATCTCTTTTAATACCCTATGATAAAAATTACGTTCATTAGTAAGAATTCTAGTGTCATTGAAATCAAATTTGTGACCTAAAGTGAGGCTATGGTTTACAAGAGCAGATTTGTCAATATCATTACATTTAATGTTATATTGGTGTGTGTATAACCGCTTATGTAGATGCTGAGAAGTTTGACCAATATAGCATTTATGGCAATCTGAACAAGGAATCTGGTATACCAATTCTGATTTATCTAATAGCGGAACAGGATCTTTCAGACATGTGAACAAGTAAGACGTAGAGTTATTAATTTTGTCAATAACTTTAATGTTATGTTTTTTAAGAATTTTAGTTAATTGTTCAGAAAGTCCTTGTACATACGGTAGTACCGCTAGACCAGTAATATAATCAGTAGTGTTTTCTTTGAGATCTTGATATGATATGGGATTGTATAACTTATCTACCCTTGTTTTAGTAACCTGGTTAATAAGGTTAAGAGGATATTCATTTTTAAGAAGTGTTTTCGAAATCAGAGATAAGTTTTTCTTTCTGAAAATCGGTTCAGATAACTTCAAACCTCTATCTACTAAACCAATAACCACACTCTTTTTATGTTTTATAGGATGATGAGACGAGAAATGTAAGAAACGTCCTGACCACGTAGGTTTTCGATACCAATCAATATATAGAAAGGAATCACAGTTAATTACTGCAATGTCAAGAAAACTCAGTTTTCCTTCAGTTTCTAGTTCATGAGTAAACTTTATTTTTGGATGGAAACTATTAAATTGTTCCTGTAGATCGTTGATATGCTGTGGATGAACCGCAGTGATGATATCATCAACGTAACGTTTGTAGAACGGTAAGTTGTAGTCTAGTGTATTGATAACTGAGTTCTCTAGAGATTCCATTACTAAATTAGCAAGGGTCGGACTGATTGGAGAGCCCATAGCTAAACCCTCAACTTGTTGATAAAATTTGTTTTTGAATGCAAAAAATGTAGCATCTAAACATAACTTAATTCCCTCTATATATTGGTTTTTAGGAACCTGAGTGTGAGATTGTAACTCAGGCCATCTATTATTGATACATTCAAAGATCAGATGTGACGGAATACTATTGAACAATGAAACAACATCAAGCGATATCAATTTAAACCCAGGCGGAATGGAAGTCCCTCTTATGCTACTTGCAAAAGACCAAGAGTCCTTAACATGGTATGGTGTTTTACCAAGAATCTGTGTTAAGGGTTCAGATATAAATTTAGCTAACTTATAAGAAGGAGAACCAATATTTGAGACGATAGGTCTATATGGAATATTAGGTTTATGTATTTTTGGCAAGAAGTAAATTTTTGGAGATACCGAATTAAGAGTTTTTAATTTAGTACCTAAATTATTAGAAATGTAATTTTCTTTAACCCATTTGTTGATGAGAGTATTGTTTCGTCGTTCAAATATTTTGGTTGGATCCTTTTTTAATAATTTGTATGTTTCATTGTCACTTAACATAGTTTCAACCTTATCTATCTGTTTTATCGATTCACTTACATCATGTGATTTTGACGTCACTTCTCCGCTGAGCGCCTTACTATCAACACCTTAGGTGCGATTGAAGTCTGTTTTTGGTAAGATTAAATCCGCCGTAATCCGTCTATTGTATTAATAATCGCTTCTATTATGTTCATTTTAGCCTTCTATTTACCATTTCGGTCTCTTTAATTTTGACATTTATTATATCTTTAGTCTAGTCAATGATCTCTGTACTAACCTAAGAATGTTAACACGTGCTCCATAGGTTTATTGTTTGTTAAAATTGTTAGATTTCAATTTAGAAAGAATTTATTATGAAAGAATAAGTTTTGTTATTATTGTTGTTACACTTAGTTCACTAGACTTTCGCACACTTTATGATTGTTGTTAATTTTAAACAGGTTTTTATACAAAAAGATTTTCATAGCATTAGTCTATATACTATAAGTATCTTTGTTGTCTTCTTACAGTTCTGAGGATGGTTGTCCATGGTGCAACCGAAACGTTAACAAAAATTAATAAAACAAATTTCTTGTCGTCTAACCTGACCGTCTTCACTCGATATTTCTCATCCTAACTACTACTACTTCACGGTCAAGATTTCTTTCTCACGACTACATACTACGAGTTCTAAGTCGGGCTTTCGTGCCCACTACATCCATCACACACATCAACACACAACCAGCATGGAGAATCTTAGGAAAAAATTATCATCGATTAGAAGAAAATTGGCGAAAGAGAAGAATCGAAGAATTTTCTTACTACGATGCCGAGGCAAGAGTGTCATACCTAAATTCTTAAATCTTAATTTACAAAATTTCACACATTTAGCAGGTATCAATAAATTTGAATCCGCACTAAAACGTTTTCAGTTTAAAATTTTAGACATTGAAATAGGTCGAGCAGTCAATAATATTAAAATTTTAAGTAAACAACTCCGAGAAATTGAACTGTTCTTCGAACAGAATTGCTCGGATCAAACCATCCTTAAGAAAATCAATAATGACAAAAATAGATCTAACAGACGGTTCGAACGTCAAAAAGCTATTATTATTAAGAAATTTGAGAAATTAGAAGACTCCAAACAACATAACTCTAACAACTGGCTTGTGAATTTATCTGACACTGTCTTACCACCTTCTGTGAATAACATTTTGTCATTAGGTCCAAAACATGGGGTACCTTTTAAACCTAATAAAATTCCAACAGATAGTATTATCTGTGGGGTAGAATCTAGTCTTAAAAAAATTGAAAAGAACACCAGAGATATAATTCGGAGTGAAGTTACCAACAAAATAATGTCTCATCAACGGAATAAGATTTTAGATCGTACCCAGGTACAAATTCTTAAGGATTTGAATTTCACAAAAAATTTTCTCAAAGAACATCCGAATTTGACAGTAACAAAAGCAGACAAAGGTAACAAGACAGTTGTTGTGAATACTGCGGACTATCTAGATAAGGTTGAAACTATGTTAAGTGACAATGAAACATACAAATTATTAAAAAAGGATCCAACCAAAATATTTGAACGACGAAACAATACTCTCATCAACAAATGGGTTAAAGAAAATTACATTTCTAATAATTTAGGTACTAAATTAAAAACTCTTAATTCGGTATCTCCAAAAATTTACTTCTTGCCAAAAATACATAAACCTAATATTCCATATAGACCTATCGTCTCAAATATTGGTTCTCCTTCTTATAAGTTAGCTAAATTTATATCTGAACCCTTAACACAGATTCTTGGTAAAACACCATACCATGTTAAGGACTCTTGGTCTTTTGCAAGTAGCATAAGAGGGACTTCCATTCCGCCTGGGTTTAAATTGATATCGCTTGATGTTGTTTCATTGTTCAATAGTATTCCGTCACATCTGATCTTTGAATGTATCAATAATAGATGGCCTGAGTTACAATCTCACACTCAGGTTCCTAAAAACCAATATATAGAGGGAATTAAGTTATGTTTAGATGCTACATTTTTTGCATTCAAAAACAAATTTTATCAACAAGTTGAGGGTTTAGCTATGGGCTCTCCAATCAGTCCGACCCTTGCTAATTTAGTAATGGAATCTCTAGAGAACTCAGTTATCAATACACTAGACTACAACTTACCGTTCTACAAACGTTACGTTGATGATATCATCACTGCGGTTCATCCACAGCATATCAACGATCTACAGGAACAATTTAATAGTTTCCATCCAAAAATAAAGTTTACTCATGAACTAGAAACTGAAGGAAAACTGAGTTTTCTTGACATTGCAGTAATTAACTGTGATTCCTTTCTATATATTGATTGGTATCGAAAACCTACGTGGTCAGGACGTTTCTTACATTTCTCGTCTCATCATCCTATAAAACATAAAAAGAGTGTGGTTATTGGTTTAGTAGATAGAGGTTTGAAGTTATCTGAACCGATTTTCAGAAAGAAAAACTTATCTCTGATTTCGAAAACACTTCTTAAAAATGAATATCCTCTTAACCTTATTAACCAGGTTACTAAAACAAGGGTAGATAAGTTATACAATCCCATATCATATCAAGATCTCAAAGAAAACACTACTGATTATATTACTGGTCTAGCGGTACTACCGTATGTACAAGGACTTTCTGAACAATTAACTAAAATTCTTAAAAAACATAACATTAAAGTTATTGACAAAATTAATAACTCTACGTCTTACTTGTTCACATGTCTGAAAGATCCTGTTCCGCTATTAGATAAATCAGAATTGGTATACCAGATTCCTTGTTCAGATTGCCATAAATGCTATATTGGTCAAACTTCTCAGCATCTACATAAGCGGTTATACACACACCAATATAACATTAAATGTAATGATATTGACAAATCTGCTCTTGTAAACCATAGCCTCACTTTAGGTCACAAATTTGATTTCAATGACACTAGAATTCTTACTAATGAACGTAATTTTTATCATAGGGTATTAAAAGAGATGATTTACATTAAGAAAAATGATACAATAAATAAAAGATCCGATATTGATAACCTTAGTAATATATATGCTCCGTTGTTAACATAATGGAATAATTGTCATATTTGTAAATTTAAATATGGCTCCATATTAGGTCTTACTGTCACTACCGTTGATATCGATCTGTTTTATCGATTCACTTACATCATGTGATTTTGACGTCACTTCTCCGCTGAGCGCCTTACTATCAACACCTTAGGTGCGATTGAAGTCTGTTTTTGGTAAGATGAAATCCGCCGTAATCCGTCTATTGTATTATTAATCGCTTCTATTATGTTCATTTTAGCCTTCTATTTACCATTTCGGTCTCTTTAATTTTGACATTTATTATATCTTTAGTCTAGTCAATGATCTCTGTACTAACCTAAGAATGTTAACACGTGCTCCATAGGTTTATTGTTTGTTAAAATTGTTAGATTTCAATTTAGAAAGAATTTATTATGAAAGAATAAGTTTTGTTATTATTGTTGTTACACTTAGTTCACTAGACTTTCGCACACTTTATGATTGTTGTTAATTTTAAACAGGTTTTTATACGAAAAGATTTTCATAGCATTAGTCTATATACTATAAGTATCTTTGTTGTCTCCTTACAGTTCTGAGGATGGTTGTCCATGGTGCAACCGAAACGTTAACAAAAATTAATAAAACAAATTTCTTGTCGTCTAACCTGACCGTCTTCACTCGATATTTCTCATCCTAACTACTACTACTTCACGGTCAAGATTTCTTTCTCACTACTTATCACGAACTATTAAGGTGATGTTTTGTGTGTATTACAGGAATTTTACTTATGTATTGTAACATTGCATGTTACCCCCCGTAGCACAATATCATTGCATATATATTACGACGACGTTGCGACTGAAAGATTGCAACATTACTGTGGGGTTTCGGTATGTTACAGCTACCTATCAGATTAGTTTATAGGAATGTGCAAATGTCCGAAATTGTTACGTTGCAGAGTAATGTTCCAGAAACATCATTGAGTAATGTTTACATTGAAGGTATACAACGATATCGTTACGTATTTGACACGTTTCAGGAATGTCTTCGGAATTTCTTTTGTGAAGATTCGTGGAAGGTTTCCATGCCAAATCCCGAAGATAGCCGAACGTACGCCCTAGCATATGCAACTGAGCGTACATTTCGTATATATATAACTCTTTTCGAAATTCGCGGCTTGACGGCTAGCTGTCAGCTGAGTCATAGCCTCTATGTCCATTGTCTTCGATGTTTATGGGTTGGGGTTAGGTGCAAAATGTTAAATCGGCTGCGTGACTTGGATCAGTTCGATTCGAACCGATCGCACTGATCCATCAACCGATTTCGAATGTTTACGTGTTATTATTCGTACAATGGAATTATTTAATTAGCTCGCCTGTCCGAGTACTGATTTCTGCGAGGTTATAATGCCTCTCCCTGCAACACGGATGAGTGCTTAGCAGTGATTTACGTTTTTGCATGTCTGAATCATTGGAATTTGCAGTAAACGATCACAGGTAAGGCTCAATACAATAATAACTCATTTGATCACTTTTCACGTATGTCGTATTTTTGTATGTCCGCTACCATTTCACATGGGTAAATAAAATCATATTCTCTAATTTCATTCAGCATTTTATTTCACCGAATACCGTAATTGATTTGCAATTACTGATCACAACGTTTCTAAGCATATCCCGCTACTTAATTTTTGCGTTCCACAGGTGCCTGCATGAAATCCGGCATCAACGTCCTACGTCCCATCCAACATCTTCCCTGCTCGATAAAGTAGCGATCACCATCAAGATTACACCGATTCACAAGCTCGTATCATTACCGTGCAGAATTCCTTTTAATGGTACTGACTATGAGAGGATAAACAAGAATATGTGTCACACTGTGTCCTACACAAGTGTGGTCTAACGTTAAGATTTGATTCGCATCGTGTTACAATCAATATCAATAAAACAATCATTCTTATTCAATTTGCAGTCGTTGCCGATTCACAAGTTACCCATCCCTGCCCTGTGGTCTATGTAGTTGTTGTGGAACTTTTTGTTTAAATTTCATGGACCGCTGTCAGTATAGCGATGCACAGCGAAGGTTGACGTAGAAACTGAACTGTTTCAAGGCACAAACAATTTTAGATTCACTCCTGTTCGAAGCATAACGAGCGGAACCTAAGAAGCGATAGGGCAATAAGCATACTAGTAATCATAATATCATTATCCACAAATGGGTTTTGTAGTTGATTTATTATAAGCATAATTTGCTATACAATTACGTGATTCATGAATAATTTTTTCGAACAATTACAGTGTCCTGTACTCCTAAAAATCATGAATTAATAACGAAACATTTATAAACCATTCGTGCAACAGTTTCTTTACAAATATTCAAAATAAAACCTTTGCTAATTACTAAAATAGTATTTAAAAATATAATGCTATGATCGACTCTGTAAGACTGATGTATATTTACTATGAGAATGTATTCATTGAACGAATTATTATTAAAAGTTATTCAAAGAAAAAAATTATATCTTTAACATCTGTCCATACATCGAGCCCAATGAAAGTCGATCACGCAACTTGAACCCTACGCTGGAATCTGCATTCGCTAACTCTGCTAAGAATACTATAGGTGTAGGTATAATAAATAAATCATCATCTGAGACATGAATATCCAAAATAGTATGTTAAATACTAGCGTATCATTAATTTAATGATACAGATTTAAGGTGGGGCTACACGATTTGTTTAAACTTGTCTGAACACCGAATGTAATCTAAGATCCAAAAACACAGCTACTTCAACGATCACGCTGATAAATATCCTGATCTTTATCTAAATAATTGTTGTTGGAAATTTATTCTTCAAAAATCAACATCAATTATAAGTTACCTAAGTTACGATTCTGGGCAATTTATCGTTTTGGGATTTAGGTGCGGTTTATTCATGATTATAAATCAAATCCATTAAACCTTTTTTTAATAAATATAAGCATGTAGCTCACCCTATAGGCACATTATTTAAATGAATCAAATTACTAAAACATAATTATTTGAGTTTGGCAAGAAATATAAACATGACAAGATAACCGAAGAAGCACCTATACTAAATAAAAGGCATAACAAGTTGTGCGGTTTGCTTGCATGTGATCGTGTAGGCTTGAACCACCAGCGGATCAACGACTAAGCAGATTAAAAATCCCAGTGAATTAACACAGTATGTCGTAATAATTATACTGGAATGTTTATTTACTCATGGTCGTTCATTTACTATTCGGTTCAACCTTGTTAACACCAGATATCATGCGGAATGCAGAAGAACATTTAAAAAAATTGATTAATTGAATTTCAGTATAAAATAAATTGGCGAGCAACACATGTGCGGTAGAAGTATCTACTATCTGCTATATTAGTTACCGTTGTATCCAATGTAATTTTAAGATCTGAGTTTTACATTGGTATTATTAGTATTATTGTTATTATTGTTATTGTGAGGGTCAGATAGCACGTAGCGGTAGGCATCCATGGTACTTGAAAGACATGACTGGGGACGCATTGATCACGGTCTGATGTATGCGTTCCAGATATCTATGTATCAATTGGCCAGAAAGTTGTTCCAGTGGTTCTTGTTGAAGGGGCTACACTCTAATTTCAGTTGATGTGGTCATGGATTAGAGTACATGAATACATTCAGGCAATCTGCCCTTAGATGGTGTAGTGCTCCGTTAGCAGGTTGTAAGGCTCGATGAAATCACCCTGTTCGCATCTCCGAGTCTGAGTGGCAAAAGACCCAAGTGCCTTGTCCTCTCCTCGTAACATCGCAATCGTAGTATGTTAGGGATCTTTATGGCTCTATAACGCTGAACTGTTTGCAATATTTCGATGTCTTGCATCAGGTTGAGTGGCCATACCGCAGTAGCCACAATATACTTTAGCTTTACACTATATTCGTTGTTCTTTTGAAACGTTCAGCTGTTGCACTGTTTGCTGCTGAATTCTGAGGTTTTACTGTTCAATATACGCACATTGACTGGTGTCTGGTTATGGATTTGTTTGACGTCTCCCCAGCTGTCTCCTCTGGGCATCTACGTTGAGTTGACAATCTGCTGCGTTTTCTTACCCAATAATTCCTCAGGTATCATGGAAGGCTTGGTGTCTGTCTTGTATAGTGAACTTGCAGTGTCGTCTAATGATAGCTTCACTAGAACTTCAACTGGATCACCACGGTGAGGCTAACGATGTTGTAATAGACATATGAAGTTTGATGATTATGAATTCCGAAGATAAGTCATGATACAACTCAGACTTATCGGTGTACTCATTATTTTGATTTGCACAGCACTTTTCATCAGCACTTTTCATTTTTCACGGATCTAGAGCTACCACACATCAGGGAGTTGAACTCCAGGTTGATGAGACACGGGTATCAAAAGGTTGTACATTGTCCACTACCTTTCACAAAATCTAAATTGGCAACCACGATCAAAGTGCAGTAGTATGGATTGACTTGAACACTCAATGGTGAAGCTTCGTACTTGCTTGCTGAAGTTATTCACGGTTCCTAATAGCAAGCCAAAAGCATATTCTTTAACGTATGAGCTTTTCTCGTGCACTTCAGTCCATAAAATCTATCGATTGTAACCTTCATGCATTGCTCGCCAAGAGTGTTAGTAGATGAGCAAGGCGGGTTCTGGACCAACGCGTGTTAGTGCACACCGACACGCACCCCCACATGCAAACCCAGCCGTGTCCGTGTGAGGTAGGTGGAGGGGGGTACCCGCACAGACTGCCGTGTCCGTGTGAGGCAGATGGAGGGGGTAAGATAATTGGTCCAGACCCCGTTAGACGGTCCACCCCCTAACGGTAAAGCGCGTTTCGCGCTTTTGACTGGTTCTAATCAAGGTCACCCGTTACCCGACCCACCCCCTAACCGCGGTGCCCCGGTACCACCCCCTGGTCGACCCCCCCTAACGGTAACCGTCAGACGCCCGCCCCGACGTGACGGTCGCGATCCCCCCTCTGACCGCTGCGATCCCCCCTCTGACCGCTGCGATCCCCCGTCTGACCGCTGCGACCCCCCTCTGACCGCTGCGATCCCCCGTTAGACCTCTACGATTTTCCCCCATCGAAACGCCACCTAAAACTCCCCTAGCGGTTTTGTAACAATGATGCAACATACCTAGATCACTAATTTCTAATGTTACGGTTACTGGAAAAGGAATCTTTCAAAACCAAATAACGAAAAATTTTTACAGAAAAATATTTAATGCAAATATGAAAAAAGTAATTGTAACAAATAACAAAGACTGACCAACCAATTGGACAAAAAAAATACAATTACATACGCAATTATTAAATTATTCAGAAACATTATTAAATTATTACTAAGAATATTATAATATCATCGGATTACTAATAATGAACCATGACGTGAGAAAATACAATTACATAAAGAATTACTAAATTATTAGATAACATTATTAAATTATTACTTATAGTATATTGTAATATTGTATGATTATTATTTACGAGCCATGACGTCACCTTGCGGACAGTTTTTAAGATATCTGAGCATTATTGTCCCCCGAGGCCGACGCCTCATGCGGTACGGCTACTGAAAAATGAAAAACTTATTAGAATGCAGATTTTAATTGGTGGAATATTTTTATGCATGACAGAAAGAATTCGTTCTAATAATATAACATCTGAAACACTTTTATCATTCAAAAATACTGAAATTAGTGTGATTGGATTAATTAAGAGCCTTTTTTACCCTCCAAACAGTTTGCAGACACCTGAGTCACCGATTCCTCAAGCCTCTCGAATTTGTAAAGTCCGTTCGCATCATAATTGAATTTACGGTCGGCGTCTAGATACAACTTTCCCGCCGCCATACACCGTAAACATTTATCCCATTTGACTCTCAGCAATGGGATCCCGCAATCCTCGCAAAACCAAAATTGAGGCATTGCGTTGAGGGACATAAGATAATGGTCCGCCTGAACGTCCCACGGTCCAGGACGTTTTATTACGCACTGTTCACAATAAACACCCTGTTGCGTTACATCTCGGACATAGACCGTATTGTAGCACCTAGCTTGACATCGAAACCTCTCCCAAAACTCTTTCTCCCGTTCAACCCATTCTTTTTTGTGGGTCAAACCCCACGTTTCGATAACTTGTACTAGCATTTTAACTGCCGGCGTTTGAAATAGAATTGGAATTGCTGAAATAAAAATCAGAAAATCAATAAATTAAAACTCACAGTATCCACAAAAAAACACTCTCATTGTAACACGGAAAAGATTCGCAATACTCACACATTTCGATATTAGTAATATATTTTTTATGGAACGAACTCAACACTGTACAAGATCTAAGTCGCGAATGAGGTCAGTACGCGATCGTTCATTAGTGTGCAGACTTCCGTATGTCATATATATATACAACAATAAAAAATGCAACACATACTTACCCTCGAAATCTTCGTCATCGAGACACCCACCCCGGTACCAATATCAGAGTTTGCGTGTTGTTATAACGTATTAAATATCGCATACAGTCCGGCAGCATTGCTTAAGCTGTACAACGCACCGAATATTCTAAACAATACGATAACACGTTATATTGGAGTGGTGAACGATTCTACGAACCACATTAATTTTATAGTTCAGTAGAAGACGCTAAATTATAGAGATAATGTAAATAATAGTTAACCGACCGATACAGTAATTACATTTTGTATTGCTAACGGTATTAAAATCTGCACAAAACTGGATTCGTTACCGTTACCTACTACACGTGAAAGAAGGTAGAGCAGAAAATTTTTTTCAAAAAAATAAGTTTCACAATATACAGAAAACTCTTGAAATTCTGGGGGGTGGGGAGGTGGAGCACGTAGATTTGGTTTCACCTCCTATAAAAACCGCACATTCCTACCGTTTTCTCACTCATTCGAGTTTTACTTGCACGAGGTGTTCTGGCAAGAAAGACTTGTTGTGTCCTGTTGAAACAATTCACCTTTAAAATGGATTGTGAAAAAATAAATAAAGTTTGCCGCATGGACGACTTCTTACCTACGAAGAAGATATCGGAGCTTGAAGTTGGAAAAGATTATAAAGTCACTTCATTTAAATCTGTTACCACTAAGTTCGGTCCCAGAACCATGGTTGCGATCGAAAATACTTTTACGATGTTTCTACCGGCTAGAATATCAAAGGCTTTCAACGATGATAAGGATCAGTTGAAGCTGCATGAATCTGCTGCTGCGGAAGATCGTCTACGCCTGCGATACCTCGGCGGACAATATAACCAGTGCGAATTTCTTTATAACTAAAACCTAGTATTAAATTTCTTTATATCTAAAACCCCAGTGGTCAAAATATTTGTGATTATTTAAATCGAAAGAATTTATTCGTGTTCATAAAAGTTATCCTCCCCTGAAATTTTCATTCGTTTACTACTACGTGGGGGAATATAAACTGAGAAAATGGATACTGAAACGTGTTTGAGGTTAATAAACATTGTAGAAAGTGCTTACAAGTTGCTAGGCGTCGCATCGTCTCATCAAATCGAGCGATGGAAAAAACTGTGTAATCGCAACATCAGGCTTTTGAATAAAATCTTGAGAACAGTTACTCTTTCGGTCGGGGAAAGACACAGAATTGTAACAACAGCTTCTATACTCCGATCGTTGGGTGAGAAATTTAAAAACAGACAACGAAGTGGTAAAGGTATTGGAACATCAAGAAGAATAAAAGACAGAGTTCAGTGGAAGGACTTGGAATCTGTATTCAAAGGTCGAATACGCACTGGTGTTATCGTAAATCTACGCCATAAGGATATAAGATCTTTTCTGCAGGATTCGAAAAGTATAACGAACATACGATTAAAAAATTCCCTAGTCAAAGCGGGCAATTTGAAAGTGAATGGTGTATTAGCTTGCAAGTTTTCTATTCTGAAGAACGGTGAAACCGTCGAAGAGACAAAATTTTTTAACACAAGAAATGAAGTTATCCTCCCTGAAACAAATATTAAAAGGTGGTTCGATGAGAATCTGATTGATCGCTTGCTGGTGAAGGTTGAGGATTTCCAAGAGCGAGACTCAGGCTGGACGCTGATCGAAATTGTCAACCTGATGATCAACATTAATCGGTACGAGCCACTACGCGGAGGATTATCCACCTACGTGCAATTATCACCGAGTATACAGAACAAAAAAGCTGTAGTGAACATCAAGAATAGCGATGAATACTGCTTCCTGTGGGCCGTCACTGCAGCCCTTTATCCTGCAGATAACCACGTTGATCGAACTAATTCTTATCCTCATTATAGCTAGGTACTCAATTATAGGGGTATTAATTTCCCCATAACCCTAAAAGATATTTCGAAATTTGAGAAAATCAACGGTCTAGCAATAAATGTGTACGGTCTGGAACCCGTTCGGAATATGCCTGATGAAATAGTACCCCTTTATTTGAGTAAAAACGAATCAGACAAACCTACAATTCACCTTCTCGCCGTGAACAGTGAGGCAGAGACCGAACATCAGATTGTTTTCCACTTTGCTTGGATCAAAAATCTCTCTAGATTACTAGCTTCTCAAATATCAAAGCATAAAAGCACCATATTTCTGTGTGATAGATGTTTATGTCATTTCCAAACCGAAACTTCGTTCGAAAAGCATAAACTGGACTGTGCGAACATGAATAAATGTAAAGTCATCCTACCCGGGGAAAAAGAGAAAATTTTAAGTTTTCGAAATTATAGATTCAAAGAGTCTGTACCGTTTGTGGTATATGCTGATTTAGAGTCTATACTTGAGCCGACGGAGAGCGAGATCTTGTGTGAAAAGCATGTTCCGCATAGTGCAGCGTATTATTTGCATTGTAGCTTTGACAACTCTCTCTCAAAATTTGAAATAAACCGCGCCTCTGATTGCATCCACTGGTTTGTCAATGAATTAAGAAAGTTGGCTGAATTGGTTGATTTTTATTTGGAAAGAAACGTACCGATGCAGCTCACCAGCGAGCAAACACAAAATTTCCATAATGCCGAAATCTGTCATATTTGCGAGAAACAGTTCACACAGACGGATGAGAAGCATCGCGATCATTGTCATTTTACAGGCAAGTACCGCGGTGCGGCGCATCCAAGTTGTAATTTAAATTATAAAGATTCGCATGTTGTTCCAGTAGTATTTCATAATCTTTCCGGTTATGATTCACACTTTTTAATCAAAGCTCTAGCGACGTTACTCGACGGTCATATGAGTATCCTCCCCGTCAACAAAGAACGGTACATTTCTTTTACAAAAAAAATCACTGGTACAAAGGTAGACTTACGATTTATCGATTCATTCCGATTCATGGCAAGCAGCTTGGACAAATTAGCCTCGTATCTGAATGATGAGGATAAAGTGATTATACGCAGACATTGTAAAAGTGCAGAGGAATTCGAGTTACTAACAAGGAAGGGGGTATTCCCTTACGAATATGTAGATAGCTGGGCAAAACTAGATGAAGCGGAGTTACCTCCGATCGAAAATTTCCATTCAAAATTGAACAATACAAACGTTTCGGAAGAAAATTACCGCCACGCGATGAGAGTTTGGAGGACTTTCAATGTTAGTACGCTGGGTGAATATTCAGATTTATATTTAAAAACGGACGTGTTACTCCTATCGGATGTATTTGAAAATTTTCGACGCAACTGTCGCTCTGCGTATAACCTGGATCCTCTGCACTATTACACCGTCCCTGGACTCGCTTTTGACGCGATGCTCAAGTGTACGCGCGTCAAGCTCGAGCTCCTCACCGACGTAGAGATGCTCTTGTTTATCGAGAAAGGTATTCGAGGTGGTGTAGCTCAATGTTCAAACCGACATGCCATAAGCAACAATAGATACATGGGGGTAGATTTTGATCCGAGCAAAGAGGAATCTTACCTTATGTACTTTGACGTAAATAATTTGTACGGTGGAGCGATGAGTCGGTATCTACCGCGTGGATCTTTCGAGTGGGAACACGAGTCGATCGACGTCTGCAACGTCCCTAACGATTCTCCTGTAGGATATATTCTTGAAGTTGACTTGGAGTATCCTGCGACACTTCACGAAACACACAAAGATTTACCCTTATGCCCCGAACACTATACACCCTCGCGTGGTAAAAATTCTAAATTGATGACAACTCTTTTGCCAAAAAAGAAGTATGTTGTTCACTATCAGAATTTGAAACTGTATCTGAGTCTAGGTATGAAATTATCGAAAGTTCATAGAATCTTAAGATTTGAACAAGATCCGTGGCTCAAATTGTATATTGATCTGAACACCGACTTGAGGAAAAAATCTAACAACGAGTTTGAAAAGAATTTCTTTACATTGATGAATAACGCGGTATTCGGTAAGACTATGGAAAACGTGAGAAAGCAGAAGGAAGTTAAATTAGTGACAAAGTGGGAGGGGCGGTACGGAGCAAAAGCACTCATCGCGAAACCAAATTTTCACAGCTGTACCATATTTGACAATGACATGGTGATTGTTGAGCTGAATCGCGTCAGGGTACACTTTAATAAACCAATTTACGCTGGATTTTCCATTCTCGATCTATCCAAGATCTTCATTTATGATTTTCATTACAACTACGTGAAAAATACGTTTGGCGATCGATCAAAGTTAATGTACACCGACACGGACAGTCTTTTGTATCACTTCACTGTCCCTGATATATATGAATACATTAAACGTGATATACATAAATTCGATACATCCGATTACCCGATCGATAACATCTATGGAATTCCATTAGCGAATAAGAAAGTATTAGGCTTAATGAAGGATGAATGTAACGGGAAGATTATGAGAGAATTTGTAGGATTACGAGCAAAACTGTACACTTTTGAAATTTTCGGTGAGGATAGGAAAACAATTAAGCGAGCAAAAGGTATCAAGGCGGCGACATTAAGAACAATTACGTTCGATGATTATAAAAAGTGTCTTTTTCAACACCAGGATTTGATGAAATCTCAGTACCTAATTCAGAGTAAAAAGCACGAGGTTCATACGGTATTACAAAAGAAATTAGCACTTAGTTGGTGCGATGATAAAAGGGTGATTTTACCCAACACAACCGATACTGTACCATGGGGTTATAATAAATAAAGAAACTATTCTATGTATATTTTATGTATCTTTATTGAATAAACAAATTACATATCCGCTTTATCAATCCAGCTGTTGTGTGAATTATCGAAACCTAACCATTTTACAAATAGTTTAGTTCCACGCTTCCGCAGTACCTTCTCCACCAGGTAAACATCAGGGTGTTTGACTTTAGAGAGTTCCTCCTCGTAGAAGCCACCTTCGATCGGCTGATCTTGATAGTCGACGAGTTTGTACGTCACAGGATCTGTATTCTCTATCTTACTTATAGTAAATATTTCAGTTGTCCAGTTGGGTGTGTAGCCTTTTTCAAACGTATGTTTGTTCTTGCTAACGCGCACTTTATCACCGACTCTGAACTTCTTGCTCCGCGTCCGATTGGTCAGAAATTTACCGTACACATTCCGGAGCAAAGTCTTCTCGTTGCGAGCTGTAACCTCTTTCGGTTTGATTCCAATTGTACGGTGTTTGGTGTTGTTGTAAGTCGACATCAAATCTGGTACGATATCTATCCACTTGTAATTTCCTCGGAGAGAGAACTGCTTCCACATTTTATTTTTAAGCGTGCGATTGAAACGTTCGCAGATCGATGCTTTCAGATTGCTGAACGTTGAATAAAGGGTTATACCGTGTCGTTGCATGAGAGCCTTGAACTCGGTGTTGTAAAATTCTTTACCTCGGTCGACGTGCAATTTTTTCGGTACGCGGCCCTTCTTGAAAACAGAGCTCATAGCGCTCGTAACATCCTTCCCACTCTTGGTCTTGATCGCCACTGCCCAAGCGAATTTTGAAAAAATATCGATGATCGTCAGTAGGTATTTATGATCATTGTTGTATTTCGCATAAGCATTCATATCCACTAAATCAGCCTGCCAGGTCTCATCCAGTCCTCGCATGACGACGCGACGCCGCGGATAATTTCTTCGTGCAGGCTTATGAAGTTCCTCGACCAACGCCTCCTTCTTGTCCATAATTCTTTTGTTAACCGGTCTGTACAACTCCGTCACCAGCAGCGTTCGCTTTCGTCTCCAATGCGAGCAATCTGTTGCCCACGTCGAAAATTTCCTGGGTGTTGCGAATCAACAAGTCTTTTATTGATTCAATATCACCCGTCAGGTTTCGTGCAGCAGCCGTCGTACGAGACTCCAGGGTGGTTATCGTTGACCGGATTTCGTCTCTCACAGCGTCGATTTCCCGTCCCATAAGACTCATGGTGACAGCGTCATTTTGCTGCACGGGATCGGCGACGTTGCACAATCTCTTATTATCTATATCGTATTGTCCGTCAGCGGTGAATCTAAATCCAACACCCGGAGGACCGCGACTGCTTGCAGCTACACCCTTGTCCAACTGTCGTCCAAACACATCGACGCTCATCGTGGAAATGACGGTGGAGACAATGAGAGGTTGATTAATAAACGATACCAGCTTCGCGCAATTCTTCGATGATCGATACGATTTCATTGGAGTGACTCGAATTACCAGCCGCTTGGGAAGCCAGGAGTAAACGAAGACGTTCCACCAGCTCGTTGGGGTCGTCCCAGTGAACGTAATCCGTCCTCCTACCTTCTTGAGCGATCATAAGCTCCGGTAGCATACCTTTACCCGTGCGTGGGAGGGGCACGGTGAACGTTTGCGCGATAAATTTCGTAAACTTGGGGTTATTCACCTTCCGAACGGGTTGGTCAGCTCTGTAGTATTTTCGATGCGCATTTGTGGCAAACACGATTTGCCTATAATTTTGGATATCATTAGAGTTCACGTAGGTCTCATCGGGTATCCTTTTGAATAATAATTCCAACAAGCCTTTGGTCTTTGTATAACTCATGTCACCTATGTGAACAAAATCCTTGTCAAAACTTATCGGTGAGTCACCCACCATTAACTTCTGGTTGGCGAGTATGCGTACACCGTAAACGTTATCTAGATCACTTCTTTTTATATTCTCATCTCGAAACAATTCAAGATAGTCGTTGGGGACCTCGGGTTCAGAGTACTCAGAGTACTCGTCCGTCGGCTGTAAAGTCGTATCCAATTCCTCCTCGTCACTTGTTGTTGTTGGAAATGAATAATCCAATCGAGGTTCTTCTTTAAACGGTGTTACCTCTGCTTTGACGGGTTCATCTTTGATCGGTTCTTTTTTGATGGATTGAGCAGTCGTTTGAGAAACCTTCACCAGCTCTTTCAATGGAGTTACTACCGGTTTGAAAACATCGCTCATCTTCTGTTCGGCGATCTCTTTACCCGACTTTATCATTCTGTGTTTACGTCGAATCGCCGCGCTGGCTTTGGCGATATGACGAAGCACTTCTTTTTGTTCGTGAATTTTCGTATCCTGCATGTTGACTGAGCTGTATCTAAAATGCTACTGATTCTACTCTCCCGAATGTTCTACATTTATGCTCATAAAACAGTCAAACCCTCTCCTATATCTGCCCTCATTCATCTCACTGTCCTTGTCTATTACGATGAATCCATATTTGTCGTTGTTCCAACACGCTGAGCACAAGTCTTTGAACTGTGCGTAAGTCATGTCAGTGTTTACATGATCATCGTACACGTGTCTCAAATTCATCTCGTCTTGCTTGAACAGAACTAATAGATTGGTATTGTCACGCACTAGATGCTTGGGGATGCGTGCATAGGTCTGACAAAGATAGAAACAATCCACATCCCTGTGTCTCCCCATACAAAAGAAAGCTCTGATATTGTCCTGCTTCTCGCATGCCACGTCATCAAAGACGATGATCGAATTAGGTAGAGCATCGTTCGGTACAACTACCTGTTCATGCTCGTCAAACGGAAAGTACTCGACGCCATCTACACCCTCGATTAACTGCTGCAGGAACTTGTACTTGGGCTGATTCAACGATTTCGAGTAGATATAGATATTTTCGAATCGCAGTCCGTTAGGGTGTGTTATTAGGGTTAGCAGTGCATTAGTCTTGCCGCAGTTGGACGGTCCGCAAAATACTGCGCGAACGCTGTTTGGCAGCAAATCACCGTGTCGTTTTTCAATTTCGACATCTTGTTGCACGAGTTTGTCGAAATTCATGACAGGTAGTTTGACGGACTGTTTCTCGAACCTCATCTCGACTCTGACTGAAGCCGAACACTATAAATATCGAGTTTATAAAGATGATTCCTCATTCGCGTACAGATCGTCAATATGATCGTACACAAAGCCAAGACAACCATCCGTAAGCGTCGTGGGAGGGGTTTGGTCAACAGAATCATCAACAGTCTCCCGGTAGAGCTGCATATACCCGGTTATCAATACTGCGGACCCGGTACCAAACTAGCGAAAAGACTCGCACGGGGTGATCCGGGAATAAATCCTCTCGACGCGGCCTGCAAGGAACACGATATCGCCTACTCAAAGAATCGAGAGAATCTCGAAGCTAGAAGTGCGGCGGATAAGATTCTAGCCGAAAGAGCCTGGAAACGGGTTCTTGCCACGGACGCGAATATCGGTGAGAAAGCAGCCGCCTGGGCAGTGGCAAACACGATGAAGGCGAAAACAAAGCTTGGCATGGGAATCCGGAAGCCGGTGGTATTGAGGAAGATCATCGATGCCGCCAAACGGTCCATGGTTCCAGGCAAAACTGCGAAAGTAGCCATCAAGTCTGCATTGAAGGGTGCGCGAGGCGCCGTTAGAAAGGCTGGCGGTAGATGCAACGTGCGTTCTCCACGGATTCTACCTGTCCCATCTAAAGTTGGCGGCTTTTTACCATTCCTCGTACCCCTTTTTGCTGGACTAAGTGCTACGGGTGCGTTAGCTGGCGGTGCAGCAGGTATTGCAAAAGCGGTGAATGATGCAAGCTCCGCCAAGAGACAACTGGAAGAGAGTCAACGACACAACAAGACCATGGAAGCTATCGCTCTAGGCAAGGGGCTTCACCTAAAACCGTATAGGAGGGGTTTTGGAATCCACCTGAAAGAGCAGTCAAAAAACTAAAAGTGACGCTACCGCGACGGGCGCTAACTGACGCGGACCTGCTCAAGTACGCGACGGCCCTGAACATTCCGCATTTCCGCGGCGTCTTTATGCGTGACGATTTGCCCAAGGACGGACCGCGTAAGCGTGAATCAGCGATCGTCAATCTGGATGATAAAGACGGTCCTGGTACACATTGGGTCGCGTACCGCAAGAACGGCAACGAAGTCGTTTACTTTGACAGTTTCGGTAATCTTCGTCCGCCGTCGGACCTCGTCGGATACCTCGGTGTTGGTAGCGTCAAATACAACCATGAGAGATATCAAGACTACGGTACGTTCAACTGCGGTCACTTGTGTCTCGAGTTTCTATATAAACATACAGCGTAATTCTCCGGAATCAGTCTGACTTTCGCAGTAGTCATGAACGAGTCATTCACACTGACGGTATCGGGGAACTCCTCGGTCCTTGAGACTGAATACTTCCCCCCTATTGAACTTTCCCCTCTCAAGAATTACTCCCTAGGTCTCGTTGAATTACTGACTTTTAATTCGATTCCTAACGTAGACGTTGGTCACAACAAGATTTACGTGGGCGAAGAAATAGTAACTATACCTACCGGTAGCTATGAAATAGAGGATATTGAGAACTATGTACAGGGTGTATTATCAAGTAAGGGTATCACCATCAATATCAAACCGAATAATAATACATTGTGTAGCGAAATTGAATGCAGTCACTCTGTAAATTTTCAACCAGCCGATTCTATAGGTGGCCTATTGGGTTTCACGCCACGTGTTCTGCAAGCTGATAAAGTTCACGAGTCTGATCTGCCGGTAACTATTCTTAAAGTAAACGCACTGCGAGTCGAGTGTAACATTACAACGGGTGCCTACGTCAATGAACGTAAGGTACACACCATTCATGAGTTTTTCCCCGTCGTTCCGCCTGGATATAAGATCGTTGAAGTACCGTCTCACGTCATTTACCTGCCAGTCACCGTAAGGACCATAGATCATATCCAACTCCGTATTGTCGATCAAGACGGCGATTTGGTCAATTTCCGTGGAGAGGTTATAACTGTGAGGTTGCATATCAAGGCTCAATAATGGGGATAGTTTATAATAGAAGTAGTTATATTAGTAAGGTAAAATGCCCCGAACACGTCAGTCGTCGACCGGTTCTCAAAGAGCTGACACCTCAGAACGTGCTGCTTCTGAAAAGCTTGGGTCTCAAGGTTACACCTTCTGGAAGAGGAATTTCCGCAAAGTAAGACTACGATTCGTTTGTTTTTGCATCATCTGCTACAGACCATGGAGGAGGAAATCTTAGACATTCAAACACCCGTCGCCTTTGACGAGTCTATCGCACACTACGAGGTTCACGCACACAAACCTTATGCCTCATCGAGTTTCAATAACAGTGACGAGATTCGTATCGCTGTTCAACACCAAGACCTGTGCGTGTTACCGTGCAAGAGTTCGTTGCATGTGTACGGAAAGATAGTCAAGGCAGCTGATGGGACTCCGTCGACTAACACAACACTGATCAACAACGGAGTTTGTCATCTGTTTGAAGAAATGCGCTACGAGATGAACGCTATTGAGATCGATAGGAGCAAGAACGTTGGTCTCACCAGTCTTATGAAAGGTTACCCTTCCCTGCGACCCGGACAGAATTGGATGATGGAGAACGCCGGTTGGCTCAATATTAATGCAAACCATGTGGATGTCGATGGTTACTTTGAAGTTTGCATACCGTTGAAGATGATGCTAGGGTTCGCCGAAGACTACCGAAAGATAATCGTCAACGCCAAACACGAATTGATCTTGACCCGTTCAAAGACCGATGCGAACGCGGTTCTACAAACTCAAGACGAGGAATTTAAAATCCTGATCGATAAAGTAGAATGGTTGTTACCCTATGTCAAGCTCTCGGATCAGCGAAAAATACAACTGTTGAATTTCATTGAGAAAGACGCACCGATCTCAATGAGTTTTCGCAATTGGGAATTGTACGAGTATCCTGTACTGCCTACCACCTCAAAGCACGTTTGGACTGTTAAGACGTCGACTCAGCTGGAGAAACCTCGCTACGTTATACTGGGTTTCCAGACAAGTCGGAAGAATAAGCTGAACAAGAACGCTAGCCATTTCGATCACTGCAATATCACCGATGTCAAACTATTCCTGAATTCTCAATGTTATCCCTACGGGAACCTGAATCTTGATATGAGTCATAATCAATACGGTCTGTTGTACGAGATGTTTGCAAACTTTCAAACCTCCTATTACGGCAAGGAACCTGAACCGTTGTTAAAGAAGAGTGAATTTCTACAGTATGCGCCCCTATTCGTCATTGACTGTTCAAAACAAAACGAGTCGCTCAAGTTCGGACCGGTCGACGTTCGTCTTGAATTTGAAGCAAAGGATAACTTTCCTGCCGAAACATCGGCTTACTGTTTGATTTTACATGATCGCGTAGTTGAATACAACCCTATAAGCGGTGGGGTTACGAAATTAGTCTGAAACCTACCGTCACCGTTATGTTCATAAGCTGTACTTTCTAGATTTCCCTTCGATTTGAAAAAATGTAAAAGATTTTTCTTTTTTTTGTGAACCGTTATTTTCCCATCAATTTTATAATGGTAGTCTAATTTGAGAGGGGGAAGTATGATATAAAAGTGAGTCAGAAGACTGCTGAAAATTAGTCAACTTCCAACGTTCCCGAAATCCACCTCGTCACACAATGGATATGATACTGGACGTGCAAGGTTTTCAACGATTTGACAACGAATTCATACTAAAGGAGCTCGCTGTAATTAGCGTTCAAGCGGACGAAGCAGGCAAGCCATGTCTGGTCCGTCTTCTCTTCAAACCACCGTGTGCTTGGGAAACCTTACCGGCCAAATGTAAAGCTACCAACGCCTGGTTGATTAGAAATTATCACGGAATACCCTGGAACGGTGGTGACATACCACACGACGACGTGCAGAAAGTGGTGAAAAAAGTTGTCGAGCACGCAAATTACATTTATGTAAAAGGAGAGGAGAAGAAAAAGTGGATCGAAAAAATTATCAACGATGACTCGAAACCGGTGATCGAATTGGGGGAATTGAGGTGTCCGAATCTTCACAAGCTGCAGTACATCGATGTGGTTCATTGGCACGGGGATCATCACGGGAACATTCCTAGGTATCAGTGTGCTTTCGAAAACGTACAACGCTTGAAGACTTGGTACTTGACGGAGTGTTCTGGATCCCGTTACAAATCAATGTACACATACCTTCAAGTGGGGAGCCTGAAACGAATGAAGGCGGAGGACATCGCCTATTTGCCCAAAGATTTTATCCTCATCTACGGTAGGGACATCATGGATGAGGTGTGGGACAAGCTATCGGAGGCCATGAAGAAGGATGCAGACATCGCAGAGTGTCGAAAATGTCGAATACATTACGGTGACGAATTCAACGGACCTACCCCCATGATTAAAAACTGTTCAAAATGTCAAAATGAACCAATTTCTGTAACAACGAATTCAGAAAAATAAAAATTAATCAAAGTAATTCGTCTGTTTTATTTTTTCATTCTCCATTCCTCTTCCTTCGTACTAGTTAAATAGGTTTGCGTCTATCTAAATTGCTGCGATTCGCTGAATCGTACCCTACTTGTATACCCATCACGCGTTATCGCATTGTTTATGGTCTAACGGGGGATCGCAGCGGTCAGAGGGGGGTCGCAGCGGTCAGACGGGGGATCGCAGCGGTCAGAGGGGGGATCGCAGCGGTCAGAGGGGGGATCGCGACCGTCACGTCGGGGCGGGCGTCTGACGGTTACCGTTAGGGGGGGTCGACCAGGGGGTGGTACCGGGGCACCGCGGTTAGGGGGTGGGTCGGGTAACGGGTGACCTTGATTAGAACCAGTCAAAAGCGCGAAACGCGCTTTACCGTTAGGGGGTGGACCGTCTAACGGGGTCTGGACCAATTATCTTACCCCCTCCATCTGCCTCACACGGACACGGCAGTCTGTGCGGGTACCCCCCTCCACCTACCTCACACGGACACGGCTGGGTTTGCATGTGGGGGTGCGTGTCGGTGTGCACTAACACGCGTTGGTCCAGAACCCGCCTTGCTCATCTACTAGTGTTACATTATTTATTTTATGAACTAGAATGATCACCAATTATAGCATTGTATATTTGTAACTCACTTAAATTACAACTAGTCTAAATGTTTAACATATGAATTTAGATGTTGACCAAACATTGAAATCAACAGGTAATAATATGGGGCTTAGGGTGCTTCGTTAGAGATGACTTTTTTTTTGTCTTCGCTCCATTGACGGAATATTACTCTAAACATATAAAAAAAATTTCTCACCAAATATGAGCTAAATGAATTTGAAATTTTCCCATTTGATTTACACGTAAATCTCAATTTTTTTCACATCTATCTGTAGCTTCGCGGCATTTTATGCTATTCAACTGGTTTTCAGCAGAAATTGTACAGAAATATCTGTTCTTTAAAAGTGCCTTCTAAAGAACAAATTTTTTGAGAACAAATATTTAAAGAACAAATATTTCTTTCCAATTTCTGCCGAAATTTTTTTTTAAGAATAGTCTTTTAAAGAACAAATATTCCTGTAGAATTTAGGCTGAAAACGAATTGAATAGCATAAAGTGCCGCGAAGCTATAGATAAATGAAAAAAAAAAGAAAATTGAGATTTACGTGTAAATTAAATGGGAAAATTTCAAATTCATCTAGCGAGTACTTGATATCAAAATTAAAGAGCTCATCTTTGGTGAGAATTTTTTTTTTTTATATGTTTAGAGTAATATTTCGTCAATGGGGCGAAGAAAAAAAAATATTCGTCTGAAACGAAACACCCTTACGGGGCTGCTGTGTGCAATGGTGTTTAACTTGATGATTTCGAGAGGTTGGTTTACTGCGGTTTATAATGCTTGTATTTCTAAATAATATTTTCTTGGCAGAGTATGATCTATGGAGTTATCAATTGCTTTATGTGTTATCGTTTGTCTGATACGAGCTTTGCTACAGATCTTTTAGAATGAGTTTCCAAGACTTTTCCTGCTTTCACATACAAAAATCAATAGATTTTAATAAACATTTTTCATATGAACCAATTATTTGTATTACAAATAAATCTAATCCCTAGGGCTTGATATAAGCGAATATGCATAAGTATTTGCTAGGTGAAGAGCAAAACCAGTACTTTCGCACAAACTGTCCACAGTCTTTCTCTCTTATAAAAACGTTACGAATAAAAAAAATTATAAAAGGGATTTAAAATAGAATCATGATCATTGCTGATGAATCAAAAAATACAGAGCTTTAGATACACCGAAAAAATCAAATTCAATTACTTTTACAGGTTTTCAGCTTTGTATCAAAGCTGCGATAGCGATTTAATGACTTAGTACGATTGATCCGGTAAAATATAAATCATATGCTATAAAATCGATTTTTCGAAAATGATGTACCGTGAAATTTTTTGAATTCGAAAATTCAACGGTTTCATTGTGATGAAAAGTGCGTTTATTTCAAAATGCTAAAAGCTGCTATGCATCGTCATGGAATGATGTGCAGGTCATTTCCATTCATGTCGATTTTAAATTTACTTGGCATTATACACATTCTTATTACGGTTTTTTCAAATTTGTATGAATTAACATTTATTTTTGTAGTGCTAGAATATTGTAGATGCAAAAAATTGTTACGACATGAATGAATCCGTCTGTAAAATTTACATCTGAAAATTCGAAATTTAATTATTTAGAGGGTTGGTACTATCTAACAATGTCCTATGTGAATTTCAAACAAATTATACATACCATTAACGAATTGCAGTGATAACTTGATCTACACTCACCAACAACTCTTCAAAATTCAATCAGGTGAGTATTTTTTGTTTGCAGCATGCCATTTTTTTAACATTCAATAGTTTGTTTCACCTAGAAACAGAATAATCTGTATCAATTGAGTGAAGCCACGCTATATTCACAGTTCGCATCAGTAATCAATTCATTTTCAAATACAGTTTCATATTTTCGTAAAATACACCCTATATCGTTTAATTTTCTGCTTGTTGTTCCGTTCTTTTTACTATTTCGATAATTGTTTCATATTCACTGTAAATACCATATCGTTAATTTCTTTGTGTTTGTTGTTCCGTTATTTTTTATATTTTTCAATTTTTTAATTTTTTTTTTTTTTTTCAATTCGTTTTGCCGTAAGGGTACTCTTATTTGTAATGCCAAACTATGTATATACTGATGCCGAACGGATTAGGTGGGTCTTAGATTTTGTGGGAGCAAAGTTTGCTGTGGAAAATCCTAATAGGCCTGTACCAACGCATACTGCGGTTTTAAAAACTTTTAACCGCTTCCATGAAACCGGAAGCGTTGCCAAGGGCGATCGGAAGGTACGTTATCCGACTAGGGCAGTCTCGTACGAGAACCGTATTCTGATTTGTGCAAGTGCTGAAGTCGACCGCCGCGCAAAGACGTGCAGGATTGGGCAGGAGCTCCACCTGGCAAAGTCAACTGTGCGCCGAATCCTGAAGCAGGAAAAGTACAATGCGTTTAAAATCAAGGTGCACCAAAAATTGTTCGCGCCAGACCTTATAATAAGGAACGAGTACTGCCTGAACATGTTAGGTCGTATAAGAGCAGACAACGGCATGCTGGCTCGCATCTGTTTTGCAGACGAGTGCACTGTACAACTCTGTGGGACACCAAATAGACAAAATGTGCGTAGGTGGTCACGTGAGAATCCACACGAATTGATGGAGACCAGAACACAATACCCCATGAAGCTAAATCTCTATGCCGCTGTCTGCGGGGATACATTAATCGGGCCATTTGTAATCAATGGGAATCTCAACGGTGGGCTGTACCTCGAGATGCTTCAAAATGAAGTTGGTCAAGCCCTGAGGAATGTGGAACAGACTGTATGTATTGACATTCCGCAAGATGTAGTATTCTATAAAAGAAATAACACAGAAGAAATTAACAATACGTAACTAGTCGAATCGATAAATTAATTTTTTTTTTTTGTGTATACTACATTAATAAACGAATTTCAAACATCAGCCTCCCAGCAGTACATAAAACTTGTACACCTCGGAGTCCTGCATAACCCTTGGGTATATCAATCATTTAACAAATTCATCAACAGCTAAACGGTCCGATGTGGTATCTCCATGATGGAGCTCCACCACATTCGACAGTAGCCGTACGCCAACATCTTGACCGTACATTTCCTCAGCGTTGGATCGGCCGTAATGGCTCTGTAAGATGGCCCGCACGCTCCCCAGACTTGACGCCAATGGATTTTTTCCTCTGGCCACACCTGAAAAATAAATTGTATGAAGAGGCACCACTCCAAAATCTAGAGGAGTTATGGGCAAGGATCCAAGTGATTTGTGGAAACATTACTCCTCGACAAATCCGAAACTCGATCGGGAGTTACCACGATCGATTGCATGATTGCGTACATGCTGGTGGTGGACACTTCGAGCACCTCTAAAAAGGTAGAGCTAGAAGCTGTCATGGTTGTAACGATCTGTGAAAGAAAATTTTAAAGTCAACATACATAAATATAAAGTTGACTAAATTGAAGTAATTTTGTGCCTAATGCGATTGATAATCCAATGTTAAAAATAGAACGCCCAGCACTAGATAAAACTTGTACACTGATGAGTTCTGCATATCCTCATGAGTCTGTTAATCATTTTACAAATTCACCAACAGCTACACGGGTCCAAGTGCTATATCTTCAATGGAGATGATCTAGATGAGAAATTTTTGGAACACGACTAGGCGCTGGATACAGACGTGATCTACGGTCTCGTCCTGAAAATTTAACTCATGATTATGTCATTCGTTTGTCCTTTTTAATTTTTTTTTCTCATTTTTTTCCCTTTTAAATTTTTTTTCTCATAATTTTCATTTTTAAGTTTTTTTTCTCCTTTGTTTTCCTTTTTAATTTTTTTTTCTAATTTTTTTCCTTTTTAATTTTTTTTCTAATTTTTTTCCTTTTTAATTTTTTTTTCTAAATTTTTTTCTTTTCCATTTTTTTTCTAATTTTTTTCCTTTTTCATTTTTTTTCTCATTTTTCAACTTTTTAATTTTTTTTTCTCATTTTTTTTTATCATGAGACTCGACAGAGGCTCACGCCAAGTACATTAAATGTACTGTAAATGTTTTTTTTTTTTTTCTGTCTTCTGTAGATTACGCTGCTCTCATTGAGTGGGAATCTTGAAGTTCATAAGGACTTTAGTATTAAAATTGATTATTGCATTGAAAAATTTGAGTTCGTCTAGTCTGATAAATTCGCTAGTATTAATACATTAAATGTAGTTTATCCGAACTTTAAATTAAACGGTTTCATCCTCAAAAATTTAATTTATGATGAAGAATTTCTCAGAGCTCAACACTAATTTTTATTTGTTGTTCCTTTTTAATTTTTTGTTCTCATTTTTTTTTTATCAAGAGACTGGACAAAGTCTCACGCCAAGTACATTAAATTTAGTTTATCCGAATTTTAAATTAAACATACTATGATATGAACTATAATTTGAATCAAAAAAATAAAAGAAGTAGAGCGAATATGTATTGCGAGATGTGGCCGCGAAATAACGATATTGTATCAGAAAACAGAAGACAATCGTAGAATTGTTTGAAAAAAAATAAAATAAATAAAAAATAGAGAAAATGTATATTACCGTATTAATAATATATTGATGTTAATTATTTTTAAATGAATATATTCTATCATGAGACTTCCGATTGAGCCAGTGAAAGTGACAGGTGCGATTGTGATAGTGTGCATTTAATAGCCAATGCAGCGCGCGGAGGCTTGAGAAAAGTGAAAGAAAGGTAGGCAATATAAAGAGAAACGGGAGAGCAAAGGAGGGCTGAGAAGACAGGGTGGAGGGGAGCCGCAAAAAAGCAGAGGTAAAGAAAACAAGCATTTAACCTAAAGGGACAGGCGAGGTAGAGAGGAAGGGAAGGGGTAACAGCGCGAAGATAAACGCAGCCAGAATACGCGAGTCAGGCGCAAGATAGCATGCAAGACGGGAGAGCGGAGAGGGGGGAGAAAGGGGAGGAAGAGGCACTGGGAGACCGCGGCGAAACAGCAAGGGAAGAGTGGGGGACACCAGCCGGCTCGCCAACCGCTAAGAGAAGGGGAAGGCGCACGAACGCTGAGAGACTAGGTTTCGAAAGGTCGCAATCACTGGTTTCACTGGGCTCGGTAACAGATTTATGGAAGAGGAAGAGAATAGAGAGGGTGGAAAATGAAGGCAACGAGTCAGGGTCGGAGGGGGAAGAAGGCAGAGCACTCAAGAGAAGTGACAAGACGAAAAGAACCCCGGAGAAGACAGGCAAAGGAGGTGAAGAGAACACAAGGGAGCAAGTAAGGGAGGGGGTAGCAGAGGGCATAAAGGAGGTCATGCTGGAGATCAGAAGGATGAGGGAAGAGGCAGAAAAAGGGAGGAAGGAGCTGAGGGAGGAACTTGGGAAGGTTAACGAGAAGGTAGACACGGTGAGGTTCGAAGGGGAAAGGGAGAGAAACAGACTAGAGCGCAGGATAAAAGAGCTCGAAAAGAAAGTGGCAGAGAAAGACGACGCAGAGAGAGAAAGAGAGAAGGAGCGAATGGAGGAGATGCGAAAGGAGATGGAGGAGAAACTCAAAGAAGAATGGAGTAAGAGAAGGGAGGAAAACACAGGAGCAGAAGAGGAGAGAGAGGCAAGGCTCAAAAGAGCAGAAGAAGCAGTGGTGGAGGGAGTCAAGGAGGTGGAATGGAGGATAGAGAAAAGGGAGAGGAGAGAGAGAAGAAACAAGATAGTGGTCAGAGGACTGGGTGCGGCTGAAGGGGGAGAAAAAGAAGCGGTCAGGAAACTGGTCGAAGAGCTGACAGAGTCTAGGATAAACCTGATCAGTGCAAGGACGGAAGGACCGGAAGGAGGGAAACTAATAGTTGCGGAAGTCGCCTCATGGGAGGAAAAGAGAAAAATAATGGAAAATAAGAACAAGCTAGGGATAAGAAGGGTGTTTATAGACAATGATCTAACGAGGAGAGAAAGGGACACCCAAAAATACCTGGTGAATCTGGCGAAGGAGGAAAGAGAAAGGGGGCGGAAGGTCAGAGTAAGCTACCAGAAGATAGAGATTGAGGGTAGAGTACCCAGATGGGAGGAAGAAAAAGGGAGGCTGGTGGAGGCGGACAAGGGAGAGAAGGCAACGCAGGGGGCCGGAAGAGGAAGGGGTGAAAGAGGAGGGGGACGAGGAGGACGAGGCGGAAGAGGGAGAGGGGAATCCAGGGGTGGATGAGGAGACGAAGGAGGGAACCGGTGTAGGAGGGGCAGGAGGTCAGGTGAACCCCCCGGGGGGAGAAAGCCAAAGAAGGGGGAGAAGGAAGGTAAGGGGGAGATAAAAATAGGCTTCTGGAACATAGCAGGAGTATGGGGTAAAGACGAAGAGGTATGGAGAATGATAGAGGGATGGGACATAACAGGCCTCACGGAAACCTGGGTGGAAGAAAAAGGGATGAAAAGACTCACAGGGTCACTACCGAGGGGATACAGGTGGAAGCTCCAACCAGCGACCAGAGAACACAAAAAGGGGGGAGCAAGGGGGGGAATAATAACAGGGGTGAGAGAAGGGATAGAGGAGGTAAAGGCAGAGGAGGAAGAAGAAACAGGGGTGATGGAGAGAAGGGTGAAGCTTGAGGGCGAAAGATGGAACATAATCACGGTATACTCGAACCAGGAGATGGAGGAAGAAAGAAGGAGTCTGGCTGGGAAGATAAGGGGGGAGAGAAGGGGGGAAGTAATAATTAGTAATAATATATAGGGGAAAGTAATAATTAATAATAATATAGGGGGCGACTTGAACGCAAGAACAGGGAGAGAAGGGGGAATAATATTGGGAGATGAGGAGGAGGAAAAGGAAGTAAGAATGAGGAGATCCAGGGACAGAGTGATAAACAGCGAGGGAAGGAAAATGATAGAGCTGTTAGAAGAAGAGGGGCTAGGAATTCTAAACGGAGTAATGCCAGGAGATGAAGAAGGGGAAATAACGCATGTGGGAGCCAGGGGGGAGTCAGTAATAGACTACGTGGTAGGAAATACAGCAGCTGGGGAAAGAACGAAGAGACTGGTGGTAGGCGACAGAATTGAATCTGACCACATGCCACTAATAGTAACACTGAGGCGTGAAAAGGGGGTGGAAAAGGACACAAAGAAGAGCGAAAGGAGGTGGGTAATGGACTGGTCGGAGGCAGGGGAGAGGGAATATAAAGAGAAGATGAGGGGGCTACAACTAAAGGAGGAAGAAGTAGAAGAACACTGGGAAAACATGAAAAGGGAGATAGGGAAAGCGGCCAGGTGGAAAGAGATAGTATCAAGCCAAGGAGAAAGGAGGAGAAACCTGTGGTGGGACGAGGAATGCGCAGAGAGGAAAAAAGAAGCGAAGAAGGCGCTGGGGAAGGCGAGGAGAGAAGGGCACGAAGGAAAGGGATACGAAGAATACAGGATAAGGAGGAAAGCCTACAGAGACACATGCGTGGACAAGAAAGAGAAAGAAAGAGAAAGAATGGTAAAGGAGGCCGAAAACGCAAGGACGGAGAGAGAGGTGTGGCAGATTGTAAACAAGGAAAGAAAAAGAAGGGGAGGAATATGCAAAGAGATAAAGATGCAAGAGTGGGAGTCACATTTCATGGAACAGCTAGAAGGAGCAAGGGAAGGAAAGAGGGCCGGGGGAAAAGAGGAAGGGGAGAGGGGGAAGAGGGAGAGACTAAGGGGACGTGGTGACAAAGAGGAAGGCGAAGAGCAGGGGGGAGACGAGATAGGTAGAGAGGAGGTAGTTAGGGTAATCAAGAAGCTGAAGAAGGGGAAAGCAGCAGGGGCGGACGGAATTGCAAATGAGGCGTGGATACACGAAGGCGAGAAGCTAACGAACGAGCTGACACAACTGATCCAAAAGGTATGGAGAGGGGAAGGCCTCCCAAGTGGATGGAGGGAAGGTCTGATAGTTCCAATATTCAAGAAAGGAGAGGATAACAGGGCAAAAACTATAGGGGCATCACTCTGATGCCTACAGGGTACAAAGTATACGCGTCAGTGCTGGCAGAGAGGCTGAATAAGGAGATAGAGGAGAAGGGGATGGTGCCAGAGAACCAAGTGGGCTTCAGAAAGAGAAGGGGAGTAATGGAAAGCATCTACGCGCTGAATCATGCCATAGGAAGGGAAATAAGAAAGGAGAAAGGGAAGCTGATAGCAACTTTCATAGACCTGAGGGCGGCCTTCGACACGGTGAATAGAGGGAAATTATGGGACGCCATGGAGAAGAGAGGAGTTAGCAGGAGACTGAGGGAAAGGATAGCGGAAATATATGAGGAAACAAGGAATAGGGTACGAGCTGGAGCGGAGGTGGGGAGCTCCTTCTGGACGGTCAAGGGAGTAAGGCAAGGGTGCCCGCTCAGCCCATACCTGTTCAACTTGTTCATGGCAGACTGGGAAGAGATGCTGAGAAAGGGGCAAGGGGGAGGGGTGGTAACGGGGGGAAGGAAAATATGGTCACTGGCATATGCGGACGACGTGGTGCTGCTGGCAAACGAGGAAGAAGGGATGAGGGAAATGCTAGCCAGGTCGGAACGATACCTAGAGAAGAAAGAACTAGAATTGAACGTAGAGAAAACGAAGGTGATGAGATTCAGGAAAGGGGGGGGGTAGAGAGAAAAAGGTAGAGTGGAAATGGAAGGAAGAAGAGCTAGAAGAAGTGAAGGAATTCAGGTACCTTGGGTTCGTGCTACAAAGAAACGGAGGAATGGAGAGCCACGTGAGAGATAGGTGGAGGAAGGCAATGGTAGCTATGGCGCAGGTATGGGGAATAGGAAAGAGGAAGTTTAAAGGAGATTGGGTAAGGAGGGCCAAGCTGTACACTGCGCTGGTGGAAAGCGTTGCGATGTACGGGGCAGAGATATGGGGGTGGGAGGAAAACGAGGGGATGGAGAGGCTGCAGGAAAAGTTCATCAGATGGACGCTGGGCCTCGAGAGCAGAACCCCAGGCTACATGGTGATAGAGGAAACGAAGAGGGAAAAGATGAGGACGAGAGCCGGAAGAAGAGCCATGATGTACGAAAAGAAACTGAGAGAGGGAGGGGGAAACGAAATAGCAAGGGGGTGCTGGAAAGAGGTAATGGAGAGCAAGAAGGAAAAAAGGTCGAGATGGGAGAATAAAAGGAGAAGATTCTTCGAGGAGAGAGGCTTCAGCGCGGAGGAGGTTGAGAGGAAGAGAAGGGACGGGGAGTGCATAGAGGGAGAGCTGGAAGAAAGGGACAGAGAAGTGCAGGAGCAGGAGAGAGAGAACAGAGTCAGAAGGTCAAGATACAACAACGTATACAAAGAAATAAGAACAATCGGACTGCCGAGATACCTCAGAGAAAAGGGGAATGAGAAAAGAATGATCAGGGTTGCGAGGTACAGACTAGGGAACGAGATGAGGGGAGGTAGATACTGGGAGGGGGACGAAAAAAGAAGATGCCGTGTGTGCAACTGGGAGGAGGAAGCATGGGAACACGTGCTGGAGCACTGCACAGAAAGAGAAGAGGAAGGGGGAATGGAGAGGATAAGAGAAATCTTGTGCGACAACGGTGCAGGTGAGCCGTGGATGAGAAAGCTAGATAAGGAAAGAAAGAGAGCAGTGAATAAAAAGTTGGAAGACACAGAGGAGTAAGCTGAAGGGAAGAAGAAGGCATGGTAAGGGGGATATGGTAAGGAAGGCAGAAGGAAGCGCGAGGTAAGGCAGGAAGGACGGAGCGGGAGGTAAGAGATTACCGACGACCGGTAAGAGCGGCCCGGTCGGCAAGCTACAGCAGCGAGCAAGTGGCCAGACTGGCAGCGAAGCGAAGACGGGGTGGAGAGAGGGGCAAGACAGGCAGAGCGGCTGGCAGACAGGCGGGAGAGCGAAGGGGGGCAACAGGTGATGCAAGGAGAGGAAAGCAAACAGATATCGAGACAGTAAGCGATAGACCGGGCAAGACAAAAGACGTGTAAAGTGCGAACACAAGCAAGAGAATGGAGCATGTTAAGAAGAAGCTGGAAAGAATGAGCCGGGAGATAAGAGACATAAGAGGGTGGATGAAGGGAATGGAGGAGCGGATGGAGAAGGAAGGACATGGTGACGGGCGATCGGCGGCCGAGGGGACGACCCCCGCAGAGAGCCTGAGCGGGATACAGGAAGAAGCTGCAGAGAAAAGGGAAGAGAGAGAGGAGCAGGAGAGACAGGAGAGAGAGAAAAGAAGGAAGAACATAATCTTCAAGGGTGCAAGGGTGGGAGAGAGAAACTGGAGGGAAGAGTGCAGAAGGATGCTAAACGAGGCAGTGGGGGGGGATGTGGAAGTAGTAAGAGACTGGGGAAGAGGAGATGGAAGAGGAGGCAGACTGTGGATCGTGGAACTGAGGCACGAGGAAGATAAGGAAGAGATAATGGAGAAAAAGAAGGAAATAGAAAAGAAAGAAAGAATAGGCATAGACCGTGACCTGACATACGAAGAGAGAGAGACGAGATGGTGGGTAAAAAAGAAGGAGAGGGAGGAGAGAAGCAAGGGAAAGGAGGTAGAAACGGGGGAGGACACAGTAAAAGTTGACGGAGAAACGTTGAGGTGGGACAATAAATTAAAGGTATGGCGAGTCGAAGGGTGCAGGGAGAAAGAGAAAAGGGTGAAAGAAGGAGAGACAAAAGACAAGAGAGAACGCGAGGCAAGGGAGGAAAGAGACAGAAGGGAGGAGGAAAGAAACAAGAGAAAGCAGGAAAAAGACAAAGAAATAGAGGAGCTAAAAAGAAGAATAAGGGAACTATCTGAAGCTCTTAGAGAGAAAGAGAAGGAAGGAGAGTGAGGAGAAAGAGGGAAGGAAAGGGACGAGCGAGCGAAAACAACAAGAAGGGATAGAGAGGGGGACAGCAGAAGGAAGGCGGAGAAGGGAGAGCGGGGAGGAAAAGAAAGAAGCCAGAACGCGGTGACTGCTACAAGCCGCTATGTTTTTATTTTGATTATTATTTCGCTTTATTTCGACTATGCAATGAGGTATGCCTTTGTTATGTTTAAGTTGTGCTATGAAGGAGGAAGGTGAAAGACATGTAAATAGAGAATTTAGGCTAAGAAGTTTGTAAACCAGTTGGTAACCAAATAAACAAATACAATACAATATATTCTATCATGATCATAATCTAATCTATGTATTTCTCCAAATAAATGAAATACTTCAACAACTTTGAACAAATCAGCGTATTTTCGGTGGAATTTGTCGTTTGATTATCCTAATTTTTGATTATTCGAACGTCGCCCGTTCACAATTAGTTCGGATAATCATCATTGTACTGTATAACTTCGATCTTTTAAAAAAATAAGTAAAAATTACATACAAAAGTATTAGTAGTAAGTAACAATGAATCCGAAATGTAGTCACTTTGGGCTTACGACAAGACAATAAATATCTCGACAGTTTTCATGATTATCTACACCTAATTGAAACAATAATTCTGCTTGGTAATGATCTATTCTTAATAAATTTATGAATAGAACGAACGATAAGTACGATACACTTACCATGACGAAAGATTTACACCGGCTTTTACCTGCAATGGCACACAGCACGCGGTCTTCTCCATAGGATATCGTGCAGGTTATATTCACAGCACGTGGTCGTTCACAAACGCATGGTACCATGAATCGCTGTAGTCAGCATGTTTCATTCGCGCAATATCTTCCGAAAACGTAGAATTTCACAGTGCATATTTTCTCTTTCACCGGGAAATTCGAACTTTACCGACCGGTGTCACTGTAGCGTTTGATATTTTTTTCATAACACATAACACATCAACTCATTTTAATATTCATTGGCACATTTTACGACGCTTGTCTTTTCAGTATTAAATATCTTCCTGTAACCCATATACGTATTTTCATTCCGTTTTATAAATTTTAAGAAACATAATAATATACATTTAACGTATCTTGTAGTTATTTTAATTTGCTTTGACTATATACACAACCATATTATTATTGAGGCATTTTTATGCTTGAAACTCAATCTGTACTGGTCGTTTTACGTTTAATGAGTATTGTATGAACGACATTTCTATTGCTATTCCTTTTTTATTTAAATAAACGAATACTGGTTGTTCAATCAAGTTTCTATTTTCTATAATGTGACAAAAATAAAAAACTTAGGAAAGACGAATTTCGTACTATAATTATATGGTCAAGCGCAAACGTTATAGGGTTCTTTAGGCAAACGTGAAATCATACACAATGGAAATCCGTTATGATGAACATTCTGTAAATGGCACTAGTTTAAAATTAGAT